>CM035595.1:68163-453326 GCA_020423425.1 Chrysopa pallens | reverse complement strand
TCATCGTTACAGAATATGTAAATTTTTAAAATTTTACGGTACTTAAAATTAAATTGAAAAGGAATAAGAGATTGATATTATAATATTATCGAAATAATGGCTGCTAGTGTACATATTGACAAGTGAATAATATAGTTGAGTGACTTGACGTACGTATTTCGACTGAAAAGTATTCATTCTCGGTATAAATTAGCAAATTTTCCTCACCTGATGAATGGAGAGTAAAAATTACAATAAACTTTTGATACGGAAGTGTAGTTGTAATGAACTTTATAAATTTTAAATATTACATAGGTTGATGAGGTGAACTCATAGCAAATACAGAGAAGCAAAACATAAAAAGTAAATCAGACGAAATTTGTATCCTTACTATCACACTTCTACTCAATGTTCTATCTATAATGTATAATACATCTGTATTTATGTGCATACAATGTGTTCCAATTCAAGTGTCATTTTTTTATTTTGGAGTAATAATTAAAAATAATAATTTACATATCCAAAATGTATTATACTAATTAAATAACTGTATCAGATGGTATGAAAATAAAATTTGAGTTATTATTGTAATATAAGTTATGGTCAAATTAATTAATAGCACTAAACTCAAGAAATTATATTAGGTAGGTATTTTAAAAATACTTTAATACCAAGTTTCATCAAAATTTTCGTACAAAGTAAATTCAGATTTTTTTTGAAGCTTTGAGAAAAAAAATTTAAATTTAAATTCTTTTTGACAACTAGTAAAGTTTTAAATCACCCAATACGATAACTTTTGAAATTAAATAAATGAATGTCTAGTGTTGTAGTTTTCTGATTTTAGAGCGAGCAATTAATTTGGTCACAACCTTTGAATAGTACACATTTTTGGTATGTAAGTTATTTAATTCATCATTTCTATACGACAACAATAGAACACACTGTATAAAACAGTTGCACTTATAGTAGTTGTAGGTACAGGTCCATTGGACTGAATAATGAATATTAAATACTAAATACATTTTCTATCATTTATATTTAGTTTTGTCTCTCTCGTATTTTCTATGATTGCATAAAAAACCCAACCATATTTATAAAACATTTTTATTATTATTATTATTTTTTTATTATTACTTAGAATTATCTATGTATTCTAGAATTGCATTCTTTATTCTTGATGGTTTATCTTAGCAAACAAACCTGCAGGCGCTTCATCAATGTATTTCTCTCATATACTTATGGTTGGTTTATTTTTACATTTAGAAGCAGAGCTAACACATTTTGTATATGGTTTCAATAGATGAACTTTACAATATACTTGTGAAGTCATCAAAGTACGCAGAGTTCCCTAACTTGCATCGATTTGAATGAATGTATTACGTACGACTGGACTGTACGACCAACACACCAAGTAATATATTTATTACATTTAAACGCAAAAAAAATAAGTATTATATTTTTATATTTTAATTCTAATGTATTGAAAAATTGATATTTTTTATAATCTTTAAATATATTTTACATATTTTTTAATTAAATATCTTTCAAATAAGCTGAGGATCAACATGTTTTTTTTAACTACTTGGTCATAAAACCTATGTTATAAATTTTTTTTTTTAAGTTATTTATTTAAATGATTGAATACTCCCCCCTCTTCTTAAAAATTTTAACAACAAAAAATTGGCTATTATCTTTAAAATTTATTAAGTTGTCATGGATACATACATTTATATTATTATTTAATTTATACTATTATTATGTGAATTGTAAAAATCAATAAGTAGTAATGACGACATACTTTAGAAAATTTAAGATAAATCTATTCTTTGAGATTTATTTAAACAAGAATTATTATTAATTCTCTTGATTCTTAAATAATAATTTTTGTTTTGACATAAATTCAAGAGAAGCAACAACCAGCAATATTGCACTGTAAAAATACGATAATTTAATGAAAAGTGGACGACAGGTGAACTTACTTGAAATTAAGGTTCTTGAAGGAAAAGTGTACTTCAACAATACCAGTCGTTTTTACTCGCGTTCGTAGAATATCTTGTTCAGTTGGTTGATAATCTTTTGCTCCTAATCTATCGAGGTCATCCAAGAAACTGAAAAAAAAAAAGAAAAATTTATTTAATAAAAATCAAATTGAAAACAAATAGTAGGTTAAAATTTTCACGATAGGAAGATGCGGTTTTTTGTATTACATATGAAAAGGCTTTTCTTTGCAAAATTAGTTGTTTTTTTATGTAAATTAGAAAGGTGTCAGTTTTTGAAATCGATTTTAAATGATAAGAGAACATAAATTTGTTAGTAAATGAATGAAGCCTACAACTCATTGAGGTAGTTACTGGTTTTAATACATATATACATATATTGATCTGTTGGTTTCAAGTTATCAGTTACCACACCCTCTACAGTGAACAGTATACAGTGTACATACAGTATATACAATCTATTATACTAAAGATTATACATACATATATACTATGTATGTATGTTGAATACTTCTCTTAATACTATACAATATTTATTGTAAGGATGTTTTCAAATATTACATTTCAATCTAAAAATATGAAACTTATCAAAAACCTAACCAACAATTATATTTTTATTTTATAGGTGCAATATTCATTGAATTCATTCAATTCTATGTTCGAATTTATTGATTAACATAAATATAATAATCATATCATGATTCAAAAACAAACGGAGTTTACCAATAATAAATAATAATACATTCAATTCAAGTTTAATTGCTTTCAAATGTATGTTAATTTAAAGGAAACAAATCAATTTACATTAAAAATTATGTGCCCATTTTAACTATCATACTTAACTTTACTTAATTAAGGATTAGAAACAATTTTACTGATGGTTTGCGCGTACATATAATGAATGCTGTCTGAAGTAACATCAGAATTTATGATCAGAAAATCTTACAATGTTGATTGATGTAGGCCATCTGTTAGTTAAAAAAGTAATATACTTAAAATATTTAAATGTTCAATGTGGCTCGATGTTCGTATCCGACGATACCCGATGATATGCCTTTGCTTACAATTTTTGTCTGATGTATGATCAGATTTTCTTATAAGAATTTCTTATAGAACTGTCTGATGGTGGGCGTTAACTGGCCCAATAAAAAAAAGTAACTATATCTCTAGATGGCTTCAAAATAAGTAACTGATTTCAACATAATTTAGTAATTTATATAAATATGTATGTAATTATAAGATTTCATCAAAATCATACAAAATGAATTGGTTAGATGAGTAGTAGTGATAAAGTATATAAATTATTTATTTATATTTCAAATTATAATATGTATATTAATTAATAATGTATATAATGTAAGTTTGTTGTAATTGTATCTAATTTGTAAATAACTGTAAATAAAAATGTATGAAGCAAGTTAAATATAACAATCATAATATTTAAGTAATATGTTTAGAGTATAAATTAGCTTAGCTAATAAATGTTTGCACATAATGCACATAACATGCATATGTAGTTGGATAATAAATATTCATAAACATTCACAAAAAAAATTGATAGTATATCTAATTTGAATCTAGATATATTATTGACCAAAATCGAATCTACATCATGAATTAGTATTACATTTGTTTGTATTTATTTATCGGCCGACGTTAACTTTTGAATGTGTTGTCACTAAAAATTTACTATATTTTTAAATGTCCAATATCAATGTTCCTTTCATACTTGTGCTGCACCATGATGAAGTTTGTAATATAAATATAGTTTATACTACACATGCAACAAATCCACTATGATAAAGAGATATTAATGTCCATCTTGTATTACTACCATGTGTAAGTAAGTGAGTATAACCTTAATAATATATAAATTACTGAATCTAATGCACGTTTACTTAATACATTAATTTTATGGTGCATTTTATAATTTAAATTAAATGTTTAAGATTGATAAACAAAATGAATTCTGATCCATAAAGACATAAAATTTGAAGTGTTACATTTTTAGAATTGTTGAGCGACTTTTTATAGATCTTCTTCTTGACTATTATTTATATACATAGAATAATACAACATATCTATACTGCACAATAGAGATAACTATAAATAATTATAATTCTATTATTATTTATTAAATAGTTTATTATATTTTAACAAATAATTAATAAGTATTTGTTAAAAATATAATTCAATATTTTATTTTACAAAAATAAGTCTACTAACAAATTCACATTACATCAATATTAAATCTATTACATATTGTAGATTGAATCCTAACGGTGGATTTATGGATTTATGTTACTAGAGTACAGCTGTTCATCAAGATATTATAAGTTAATTATAATATGTTTATCAGAGTGACTGCTGCTCTCGGATGATTTGTGTGTGACGACACATAAGACACAGCTAGTGGATTCACAAACTTAAATCGTTAAATAAACTACATCTTTACAAATAATTATTAAATTATAAATAAATATTTACAGGACATGAAACTCTACTACTATAATATAAATTAAATTGTAATAACTAACAAATTTAAATTATTTTTGTACAAATTTCAATTGTAATAAATATGAAATGGCCCAGCCCAAACTTACTTATAACTAAAAAAAACTTAGTTAATTCATGTATTATTTTTTAAATTAAAACATACTTTACTTTCAATGTGTATTTATATTACTTCATTTATTATGAGTGAAAGAATCAATCAATAAGATCTACCTATATTATTAATATAGTTAATATAATATACATACATTAATGATTATTAAATATTATTACTACTACCGTATTTATTTTATTTACATATGTATATACTATGTATATGTATATGTATGTATGTATGTTGAAATCAAAATAAATAAAAATTTGTAGTAAAACAGATTCATAATAAAATGATGATGATTCAATTCTTGCTTTACCTACACTTATTATATTATTTGTTATATAATAATAATAATCTTTTAATAAATATTAATATTATATAAAAGTAGCAAATAAACTGGTTTACTTCAAGTTAAATTCACCACAAAATAAATATCTACATTTAATTAATAAATGTTTACGAGATGACAACTATCTATAACGTAACGCAAATATTATTTTATTTTTATTATCAACTATCTTTGAATTCTTTGATATCGTATTTTTAAAAATAACTGTAACTAATAAGTACAAACTTTACTGATTACTGATTTCTCAGCTAGCATAGAATAAAAAACTAAATTTGAATATGTATTTCAACCATATTATTAGTATTGTCAAAAATATTATTTTTTAACATTTTCTCGACCAATGCATAGACCAATTAATGAAGTTAAGCAACAGCAGTCACAATCTGTATTTGGATGGGTGACCACCTACCTAGCAGAACTGTGTACTGTTGTTGTATAAAAAATAATAATCCCCTTTAGTTAATGGCTTTATAGCTAAAAGTAGCTGAAGCCAGAAATTAAAAAAAAAAACATTTTCTCAATTGTAATAAATTTATTATTTTGGTGTATGTATAGCCATCTATATCAATGTACATACACTAAAAATAATATTAATTTTGAAAATTTTAATTGTGGATCTTTAAAGGGATGTATATTTCAAAAATAAATTTTATAGCTCCCCACAGAAATAGTTATTTAAATCGAACTAATATTAATTTGTTAATATACACAAAGATTACGACTCCAGTACAGCCCAATAATAATTCAATTATGCAATGAAATAAATATATAGTGAATTTTATGAAAACTGTAAAACGTATTCAAAAGTTAAATGAAAACCAAAATAAAAGTACATAGATATTCTTTTTAAATAATTAAATTATATATAATAATAAATAAATAAATGACAAAATGAACATATTTAGAACAGTATTTCCGATTGAAAATTGTTTAATTTTCCTTGAATTAGTTAGAATTAAAATTAGATAGACATGCACATATGAATTTTCCAGACAATAACATTTATAATTATTATTTATTTAACTATTATTTAATATAATAATAAATAAATAAATACCTATGTACAATATTTTATTATTATTTTTATGTAATATCTTCTAATTGATTTGTGTGTGTGATATAATGTGATATGATATGATGTGATGTCCATGAAATATATTTATTTATTTATTATTACATTAAGTTTTTTTATTTATATTGTTATTGTTAACAATATATATAGAGGTATTAAATGTATGTCAAAGTTACTATATATATTATTATAATTGATCATATTATCTAAACTAAATATTATCTATCTATTTTAGAGTCGTCTAATCTTACAGATATATAGATGATGAATGATGGATTGAATCAAAACATAAATCATACGATCGATCGATGTTAGTTTAATTTGACATTTGAGATGATAAAACTATTGAACAACAAATCTCAATCACCCAAGTCGTAATTCTTACTAATTTTAAATGTATTTCAGTATAAGATGATTGCAATCTTTTAACTCAATTTGGAGGTTCTGTGCGTATTGTTAGATTAAGCTACCGTGGGGCCTGTAGAAAATATGAACAAAGAGGCCCTTCAATGGTATTATATTAAAATTTAAGATAAAAATAAAACACCATTTTAAATCCATAAACATTTCCAAAATGATATTTTGTTTGTAAAAAGATGAGGATGTTAGTGTCTCCTCAACACTAACATCCTGAAATCAATACCCACTGTAATATTATTGTTCTACTTGGTTTGCATGCTGAATTTCAACTGATTTAAGCAAATGGAAATGCGAACAAGTATCGATTTATTAATTTATTTTCATCAATTTGTGGAAACAACCATAGACTACAAAAAAGAAAATGACTCACTTTTCAGAATTGTCATAGAGGAAAAAAGTTGTGGCATTAATCATAATTAAGCTACAGATAAAATATTTTTTAAATGATCTTGCTTATGGGGCGCATCAGGACTATTTATTATTCCTGATAACAGGAATAAATAATTGAATCCAGGTGCACACGACGTTCAAGCATGGCAACCAATTTTATATTTAACAATAAATTGCAAATTTAAAAAAGAATTTGTACATTCAAAACGATTTAAAATTTACAAAATTTTGATTAGCAAAACATAGTAAAATTGGATTTCGTATTTTTATTAAAAAATACTTTCACTGATGAAATTAAAAAGAGTACAAAGAATTAACATTCTATTTCATGATGTATACTACATGGTTTGTATATATTGACCCTTTTCTCCTCCTCCTCAGCCCGACTACTCAAATCATACATATTATTATCAATAATATTACATGTAATATGTAATAATATTGAATACATGCGTTTGTTACATCGACCATGTGTTTATGACTGTTGATTGCATCACACTGTATGTACTAAAGATTTAAAGATTTAGGAATTCAATTTTAATTTTTAAAAATATTAAAATATTTATATTATTAAAAACGAGGAAGGGAATTCATTTTTTTATTGTTAATTTTGATGTTGTTCTGGTCTGATCTGGTACCCACCCAGAGTAGTATCATTTTTAACTAACGTCTCTGCCCTACCTGTCTGTCTGTCATCTCCAATCCATAACTATAAAAGTATTGCGATTATCATTTTAACAGTTTGGTGTAGTTTGAGCTTGATGGAGCTAATTACTACAATTTAGTTCAGTTCAGTTCGAATCATTCACTCACCACCACAATCAGATTAGATCAGTGATTTTATAAATTTATTTTGTTTCAAATTAAGCAGTTTTTTTTTATACCGATTTTTTAAAGTTTTTTATTTCTGTGATTAAACAGTAAGTTTTTATTTTTTGTTTTTTATTAAAAAGAGAATATTTATTTGTTGTTAAATATTCTGTATATACTGTTGTGTTGATTAGATTAATTTTAAAATATATATATATTTTTGTTTTTAATTTACCGGTGATTTTTTTAACTTGACGTAAGCAAAAAAAAAAACTCGAAAAATAAATTAAATAAAAAATAGTAAGCGTTTTAATCATTTAAAAGCTCCGACTAAACTTAAGTGTATATTTACTTAATTGATTCTAGATTAAATGACGGTCAAATACATTTTTTTAAATATAATATTTTTTATTTTAGATTCAGATCCTTAGAAAAAATATTAAAGCTTTCTCCTGAAAAACATAATTTCATAATACATAGTTTTTAAGTTCTGAACAAATATTAACAGACATTGAATCAATTTTAAGCTAAGATTATGATTGGACTCAACTTCGAAACTTTATTGGTCATAACAAAATTAGGTTTTTAATTATTTGAAATTATTATTTACTTTTAAGTGTTGTCTTACCACTAAAAAATTATCTTTTGGGTAAATGCAACATTTCTTTTGACTCCCTAACTCTGTAAAATAAAAATAATTTTCCAAATCGGTTAATAAATGGAGGAATTTGTTATTGAAAATTATTTGTTATTTCAGAAATGTCCATAGGGACAAAAACAGTAAATGCAACCAAAAATATATTATCCAGAACCACATATTCGGCTGCTATAACATTAAATGATGAATCTCAAACACACCAAGGGATTTATCCAAAAAGTATCGAAAAATTAAATAACGAGGTTCGTGAATATGCTAAAATACCGGGACCCAAAGAATTACCATTGATTGGTAATTCATGGCGTTTTGCACCATTTATCGGACAATATAAAATCCATGAATTGGATAAAGTGATGTGGTCTTTGTATCAAGATTATGGGCCAATTGTTAAGGTTGGTGGCTTAATTGGTCATCCAGATTTATTATTTGTTTTCAATGGAGATGATATTCAGAGAGTATTTCGACGGGAAGAAGTTTTACCACATCGTCCTTCAATGCCTTCCCTGCATTATTATAAACAAGTATTGCGTAAAAATTTTTTTGGGGATACCGCTGGAGTTATTGGAGTGTAAGTTCTGATTTAGGAAAATTTGCAACATTTAGATAGTTCTAAAACATCGATAATAGTTAAATTTTGAATTACTACAATTTAATTAAAATAATCTAAGCAAAAATAGAAAATTAGTTGCTCCGTTGAGTAGTAGACACCTCGCTATTCTCATTCAGAAGTAAATATAGGTTATACCTTTTTGTCCTAATTAATTTATTCAACACACTACAAGTGAGAAGAACAATAAATTTTAAAAATGTCTCAATGAGGCTCAAAAACTATAAACAAAAACGACGAACGTGTTCCAAAGTTGTTGCGGAACAAATAAATGAATTATGACGCATTTAGTTTAAGGTAGGGGGTGGAGCCCTTCCTTTTTTCTGGTGATCAGATTTAGTAATCCGCCTAGTTAATTCTCCAAGTAGATAATTAATAACAAAAATAGGAGGAAAACCGTAGCCGCGTCCCTTATACCTAAACTCTTTGGTTCCTCTGAACCATCCTTAAGAACTTTTATCCCCTGAACACAAAGATGCCATCTAGCTCAAAGTGCAATGTATGACCCTTGCAATGCAGATGAAACTACAGAATCCTATCGAGACTTGTAGCCACGTAAAATCTCACAACCTCTCCACCGGGTTCGTTCCCATGTGATCCCGTGGATCCTATCAGATCCAATGGATGAATCTGATAGGGCCTTAAAATATAATTTAAATTTGTATTTCAATTAGACATGGAAAAAAATGGGACGATTTTCGAAGTCAAGTTCAACAAATAATGTTACAACCAAGCACCGCTAAAAAGTATGTAGGGCCTTTAAATGAAATCGCTGACGATTTTATGGATAGGTGAGTGAGCTATCATTAAAATGAAGTGTTTAGTTTTTAAAAATGTATTCTGTTTCAGAGTTCATGAAATGAAAGACATGAATAATGAACTTCCTGGCGATTTCCTCAACGAATTGTACAAATGGGCATTAGAATGTAAGTAGCTTGAAATGATTTCAGAGAACTAGTGATAATAATTGAGATTGATTTCTATCTGATTCATAGCCGTATGTCGATTTTCATTAGACACACGATTAGGATGCTTAGAATCTGGTCATGGTGTTGGTGGTAATGTTGAAGCACAAAAGATAATAAAATCAATAAATACATTTTTTTGGAATGTTGCTGAAGTTGAATTACGTATGCCTGTATGGCGTTTCTATCAAAATCGTGCATTCAAAGATTATATTGGTGCATTAGATGATTTTAGAATGTAAGTATTGTAAATATATATACATATATAACTACACTACAGCTCCTGGACTATATTATTATATAATATCATCTATTATTTATTTATTATTTAGTTTGACATTTTTAATAATGATTTCATTTTTTATGATTCTATTGCCTGCAATTAAATCTATTTTTAAAAAACATAATAATTATAAATAATAATTAACTATTTATTACTTCCGAAATTAATTTTTTTTAAATCTTTTTAAATAAACCGATGATGTACTCAATGAAGTTTTTAATTTTCTCTTAATAAGACTAAAGCTTTTAAATACATAACTTTTCAAAATGCAATGGTTTTGATTAAATATTGTTTTTTATAACTAATTTGGCATAATTTTTTTTTTTTAATATTTCTATTTATTTCTATCGGATTAGAAAAAATATAAATGTTTCGAAAAAATTTCTGAAAATGATTTCTTTTAAAATATAACCAAAAAATAATAAAAAGTGTATGACATTTTGAAAAGTTGATTTTTCAAATAGAAGAGTGACACAAAACTGTAATAGGTCGCATAATATATAATTTAGATATTTTAATAATGATAATAATATAATATAGTTAATCAAGGTATCTAATTTAGATAAATAATAAATCACAACAGTTTTTAAGATGATTTCCTACACACACACACATAACATACACACCTTTGTTAGATAATAAATATTTATAGATATTGATTGTTATTGATGATATTGATTTAAAAGTACTACATCTATTATTTAAAGTGAAATTAGTATTGTAGACGAATCTTATGTTTGTAATATTTATAATCTTTTGTAAATATTACTTACAATTATTTACGATAACAACAAAGTAATAATCATAAGTAAATCATTATTTTGTCAACTTTCACTAACAATAAATAAATTGCATACCGAATGACTGATTTTGATTGCATTATTATGATTTATTATTTAATTTATAAAAATAATAATATCACACATAATTTAATTTCATTATTTTATTATTATTTTTTAAATTAAATTATTATTAGACATGCATGTGTCTATCTATGTATATATGTTAGTCTTTTAAAATATAATTTAGGTCATCAATTGAATCATTTTTTATTAAATATTTAGTATTTAATTGAAATTAAATCCCTCACAACACATATATATTACTTAACACTTACATTCTCATTCTTAAAGAACCAAATGTGAGTTTTGGTAATATTATTAATTTGCATATAATTTTAAATAATTTATAGATATTTTTTTAGTGTGAACTATCATTTAATTCGTTATTATTGTCTTTAAAATTATTTTATTTTATATTTTTCTTAAAGATAAATATTCAAAATTAATTACAAAAAATAGAACTAATACACAAACATTAAAAATTTGTTTACATTCAATCCTTTAGAACTACATAGTATAATAATTTCTAAATTTGCGTCAAAAACAACTGTCTGTCTTAAAAATTTATATATAGTTTTTTGTGAGTTAATTTGTCGTTTTCCTTCTATTATTTGATTTTTAATATAAAAACAGTGTTTAAATTACAGAATAAAATGATTAACTATATTCATTTTTTCAAAAAATAACTTTGATACATAAAAAATATCTGTTTGTTTTATTGAAGTTCAAGAATGTTGGTAGTTGATTGAAATTTAAATAAATGAAGTAAAGTAATTTTCCTAATAAACATTAAATATTTCATTATTTTATATTAATTGCATAACTTCAGTATTGAAAATATTTTTTTGTGTGTGTAGAAAATCAACATTAATTTCCATGTGTACCTGGATTTCTAACAGTTATATTATGTAGATTTTATCGTATAAAAAACTGTATTAAAATCAAATTATTCTGTAAACAGTAATGTGCGTAATCAATTAATCTATATATATATATATATATATATATATATAAAAAAACAGGTCAATTTAAGAATATTTTCTTTTTATCTTTGGTTAATGAACAGTACTTATTGTAGTATAGATCTTATAGATAGATATACATACATTACAAACAATACAATACAATACTAAACCATTGACTTGAAAGTACAGTACACAACACACACTCACTATACAGTTAAGATTTTAAAATACTTTCAATTTTAATATTGAAATTGAAAGTATTTTAAAAGTAAGTAAGTAGGTTTGTTGGTTTCTATACTACTACTTTCTTTCATAATGGTTAATAACATTCTTGAACTTGACCAGTTAACACCACCACATTATAATATATAATATTATACATTCTTAATAATAAATACATGTCTTGTGTTTGTTACTCAACCAACTACTGCTTTTAAACAACTGCACTGATTTTTATAAAAGTATATGTGTTTAATGACTAAAATCCATATGCATATATGATCTTTTTTTTTAAATATTCTCTCACTAATAGTATGTTAAATAATACACCTTCAACTGTATTTAATTTTGATTATTTGTCAACGTAACAAACAAATATATGTATAAAAAATAGATACTCTTGGAAATGAAATATTAAACTGATTATTATACAGATCGTTACAAAAAAGCTTTGAAAGCTTTACTTTGCGGTGCTTATCTTGTAGTTCAATTTCATATCTGTTGTAAATTGAACTACATAGTGTTATACCACAAAAATTATGTTTATTTATTGGATTGTAAAGCTTCGAATACCTGTATACCCCCCCTATAAATTCTCTAATGGTTTGAAATCTTACAATCAAGATATTTAATTATCGAAGATATAAATGACTTTAATCACGGACCTTTACAATTCACAGTTTTTTTCACTCATTGATGTTTTAATTGGTAAACATTTTTGATGTCAGTCAATTAGTCCCTGAATTCGTAATTAGATTTTGCATTTTATTATTTAGTTAATATCATTTTAAATACAAAAACGAAATTTAATTGTTTTTATAAAATAAATTTAATTATTTTTATATTAAATAAATAGATTATGTTTAAAACATATTGAGAAAGCAATGGAACGGATTACAGAACGTGAATCAATATGTAATTCATTATCAAACACACAACATGAACATGAACGTTGTGAACAAGATATTTCAATTGTTGAACGTATTATTAAAAAAACTGGTAATCCAAAGATTGCTGCAATTTTAGCATTAGATTTATTATTAGTGGGTGTTGATACAGTAAGTCTAAGTATTATTTATTACAATAACTATCTACATTTAATAGATAAATCACGTTGTTATTTAATAGCCTTGAACACGTTGTATTTACAACATTACATATGTCAAATTATATTGATGACGTTTATTTAATAAAAAACAAACATTATTATTATTATTATTGAATGATTTAAAGATCTGTTTATAGTTAATTATTTTTTATTAAGATAATAAATTTAATGTGAGATTCATTGCACAGTAAATACAGAAAAATAAAACAAACAATTATTTGGTAAACAAATTTTACATTACGATGATGGTTTGAAAAATTTTTTCCATAAAAGTACAATCTTTGATAATTAATAACCGAAGATGTCAGTCATTTTGGTGAGTAACTGTCAAAGGATGCGCAACATATATTCACTAATTATTATTGACCAGTGCTGCTATCTTTGCATTGGGGTTGGGAACTTCTCACAACACCTTCGTATTGTGAATAAAAGAATATCAATTAGTCATTTTTGATTGCAGTGATAAGTTGACCCAACTTATACAATATAATATATGAGAACACATTAAATTTAATCTAAAATCAAATTTTAAAGACATTAACTAAAATTTGAGTGATCATATAATCACTTAATAATTAACGTATTTTTTAATGTCTGTTTGGTCATAAAAAAAAAAAAAAAAAAAAACGAACTGAAATTTTGGACGTGTACAAAATTGAAATGTCAGAGTTTTTGACTTAGCTTTATAATTATTATTATCTAATTGTAAGCAGTACCTATAAAAGATAAATATAAACAAAGCTATCATTAATAATAATAAATAAATATTAAATATACATCTGATCTGATCTGAGTATTTATAAATAATAATATAAAATTTTGTAGACATCTGTTGCTGTAACATCAACAATCTATCAATTAACACAAAATCAACAGATTCAATTACAATTATATAATGAATTAAAATCAATATTACCAAATGATAATGATCCAATTAAAATTAATCATTTAGAACAAATACCATTATTAAAAGCATGTATTAAAGAAACATTACGGTAAGTACTCATTCTACTTATTTATTTAACTTTAATTTGAGAGTTTTTCTTCATTTGTGGCTGTTTTCAAACTTCTTTTATAATTTAATTTTAATCAATTAATTACAAAATTAACGTCTATTTAACGAGAGATATCAACACTAAAATTTGGAGGAAAGTATCTACGATCGATTTTAATCAATATGTCTAATTATAAGCATTCAATATTTAATTTGTTGTTTTTAATATAATTTAAATGGATCCATCCACATTAGAGTTAAATGAAACCAGATTTGGTTTGGAAGCACATTTTTGAATTAAAATGAACATTTCAAAATAGTTAAGTATGTGGTCTTGTTAATTTATTTCGACCTACTCCCCCCCTTCACCCATATCAAAAAGTAACATTGTTAATTAATATACAACAAATCTTTAAATAATTGTTTGATAATTATTATTGTTTTGGATACATTCTAACTTAAATTCTATTTGACATGACTATACTTAGAATGTATCCAGTAATTTTAGGAAATGGGCGTAGTTTACAATCGGATGCAATCATCAGTGGTTACAAAGTACCAAAGGGGGTACGTATTCAAAGATTTGTATTTATTTAGTTACCAGCAGGTATTGGAATTACTTTTGAGTTGTGCTTAAAAGCGGATCTTTAATTTCGGAGCAATAGATAATTGCATACTCAATAACCTTCAACATCTGCTCTAATTGAAGCGAATAAATAAAATAAAACTAAAAAAAATAAAAACTAAAACAAATGTAAGTAAATTAGCTCTGATCTCTGATTTTTACTATTGTATCTGTTATAGACCCACGTAATATTTCCACATTATGTGGTTGGTAACCTTGCTGAATATTTCCCAGAACCACAACAATTCAATCCACAACGTTGGATCAAAACAAATCAAAACAATACCACCAAAGAGACATCATCAAAATGTACACATAATATTAATAATGGTAATAAACAAATACATCCATTTGTTTCATTACCATTTGGTTATGGTCGAAGGACTTGTATTGGACGTAGATTTGCAGAAATTGAAATGCAAATATTATTAGCAAAAGTAAGTTATTACAATTTTACTATTATTTTAAAATTTTTGCATTATAATTTATATTAAGGAGTTCAAACTAGCTATACAACAAAATAAATTAAATGTGTTTATCAAAATTTCATCAAAATCAGACAACACGTTCAAAAGTTTTATTTATTCATTGACAAGTGTTTTTTGTATTCAGCATCAATAATGCAGATTTTATCAAGGTCAAATGTCAAAAGACTTAAATGATTGATCTTGTACAAACATGTACAATTATAAATTATAACAATAGTTATTTTTGATTTATTTGTTGTATTTTGTTACAGATCTTTCGGAAATATCGTGTCGAATATAATTATGGAAAATTAACATATAAAGTTTCACCAACATATATACCAAAGGAACCATTAAAATTTAAATTAATTCAACGTTGTTTTGATGATTGATTTATTCAATAATTATTAATGAATTAATTGTATTCACTTAGTACAAATATGTTTAAAAACTTATTATTAAATAAATAAATCTTAGTTAACTAATTAATGTGAACTGTACTATTTCTACTTACTATTTTGCAGAATCATTCAATTGATATTCATTTGATCGACCAAAACATTCTTGTACACCATTATCCGCCCATAATCGTTTCATTGCAGCTAATAGTTCTTCTGAGAATG
Organism: Chrysopa pallens; assembly: GCA_020423425.1. NCBI lineage: Eukaryota > Metazoa > Arthropoda > Insecta > Neuroptera > Chrysopidae > Chrysopa > Chrysopa pallens. The sequence goes on along the minus strand of CM035595.1, from coordinate 437,342 downwards.
GTTCTGTATCCTCCATCCTTTGTATTACATCAAATACCATTTTGGCGTCCGTCTAAAAATCAATACCAAAACTAGTTCATATATTGTTTTTTATTTAGTTACTTTCTTAAGATTTTTTAACTTTATACAAAGAATAATTATTATTTTAATTACGATGAAGTCTATTGAAAACTAAGTTTTTAGCGCCACTGAATCAAAAATATAAACTAAAAGTATAGTTTGTCAAACAGCTGATTGATTAATGATATATATAGACTTTAGAATTTCTCTCTTAACATGAATTTATTTATTATTTTAAATTTTATTAATTTAAGATAATAAAAAAGTATTTAAGGTCTGTGTGTTTGAGAGATGTACTTATATATATATATAATAAATTATACGTAACGTATCCACTTAACCTTAAACTAAATTAGTTAAAACTTAAAAACACTTGAAAGATATATTTTCAGTTAATATTAATACTTAAATACATTCCAATGAAGAAAATGGCATAAAATATTGTTCTTAATACTTATAGTCGAAGCAACAGGGATCAAAAATTTAAAAAAAAATAATTTTTATCTAACTTTCATTTTACTTTCTTTCCATTTCGGGGACAAATCGTATGAGCACAAACAATTTTTTTTAAATTTGACAATTTTTATATTAGATTGTAATATTTATTTTAATAAATATACGGATTGGATATGTCAGTTTTTTTAAGTTTTAAATTTTGCAACCAATTACAGATCTGTACTTAAACAAATTAAATAATTTAAAAAAAAACCAAAAATGTAAAATGGTTTATAAAATTTTTATTATTTTAGATTATTATTTCAAAGGTTTGTAGAGAATTTATTTCCAATTTCTTTTTAAATCGGATAGAAAAACTCAGATATATTAAAAGAAAACTAAAAAAAGTAGCCACGCCATTTTGAATAAATGTTTTCCATTATTTTCGATAGGTTCTAGGAACAAAAAAATCACATTTATTAAATTTCCATTTTATTTTATTTTTGGTCCTTGTAGTCAATCAACGAAGCATATTGATAATAATAAATGTTTATTTGCTTACCTCTCGTTCATTATTTCCAAAAGCAATACCCAAATTAGGCATTGCTCTTAAGATGGCTACCAATGATTGTATTGTATTGCTATATACAACCGGTCTATATTGTTTAAAATCTTCACTTGTGAAACCACTTTCATGAATAATTCTGGAAGAAAAATAATTAATTTATTAATTTTACATATCATCAACCAACAATAAAAACTTTAATTAAAATTATCAAATGTTTTTATTTCAAAATTAATTGAACAGGCGCTACAGATTAGCTACGATAGATGAAACAAATTTTATGAAACATAGCCATCATAGGTGACTTGAGTCCCCAAAAACAAACATATTATATTATATAATCTAATTAAGGACTAAATACATAAATAAACAATTTATTTTGTGATTAGATGTCTAATCTGAGATATCGTTTGAATAAATTATGGGGCCCATCATTCAATAGATCTGATTAATGCAGTTCTAGGGTTATAATAATTTTATAATTGTAATTTTACCAAATTCTTATTCAAAAAATATTTATTCAAATATTATGAAATTTGGTATGTACAATATTGCCATAAAAATGAAGAGTTTGTCAAAGAATTTTAAAAAAATTTCTCAATATAAAATACAATTTTAAAATGAAAAGAAATACAATATATATTACTTGTAATAATTTAAGTCAGCAGCTTGTTACAAGCACATTCCTTACACTCTTTTTAACAAATGAGCAGGTACTTTAAACTATACGCTAATTCTTATTATAAATCATTTAATTTTGATTAAAAATCTAATTGTTTACTTTATAAAAATTATCAAAAATACAAATATCTGCTAAATATATGAAGAATTTACACGTATTTGACTTGACTGTTAACTCATATATTATATTGTTTACAATAAATATAATTTTGTTAGGCAACTATTTATACATGAATATAGTTGTATATTGTATGAAATTTAAAATAAAATATAAATTTTATAAAAATAATACTTACTTCATTTGTTTCACTATTGTACTTTTCCCAGATTCACCGGCCCCTGAAAAAATAAGAAAATTCAAATTAATTAACTATTTTAATTATATATATATAATACATAATAAACTCAAAATTTTAAAAGAATAATTAGTTGAATAATCTTTGAAAAATAAATTTTTATATATTTTTTTAATTAAAGGAGTATCAAAAATTTCTATTTCTGATAAGTCGAGTCCTCATTGGAGTAAAATTTAATCTTTCCACAGGCAACTTGTTAGACAAGTGGTGGTAAAAAAAATATCGAAAAAGAATAATTCCCGAAAAAATTTTAAGTTAAGAATAGTGACAATAATTTTTTTTCGATATCTTGATTGTTACCAATAAGTGCCTAAGAAATAAAATTTCTTAAGCGTACCAACAAAACTTGAGAGTACCTAAATGTGTCCATAGAATCAACTAATCAGTTTACTATCGTCTGTCCGTCTATCTGGTATCAAGAAACATAACAAAAAGGCAAATTAATTAACCTAAGTTTCTTAGATCCATGACCCCCATTTTTCAAACCATATGAGATAGAAGAATATTTCATTCAAATCACACAAATGAATCGTTTTTTAAAAGTAAACATCTTTATTTTTATAGGTTATAAATTCTTCATAACCGCATGTGCTACATATTTAATATATATTATTAATGTTAATAATTATTGTAAATAAAATCAAATGCATATCTTAAATAATAATATCAAAGATAAAAATTATTAAAAAATTAAAATTAAATAAAACTGGTCTCAACTCAAATATTGGTAAAATTCAAATATATTTTTTCAAATAATAATTTATTGTGGCATTGAACAAGAAGTAACAACTATTTGAATGATGGTGTTATATAATAAATAAATCATTCAAACAAATAATTGTCTGTCCTGTCCTACCTTGCTGCTGCTTGTATGTTTTAATAATATCATAATATGTAAATAATTTAAATCACTAAAGGCATTGGAATACAATACAATACGACATTATTTTTGACTATACAATATTCAAATCAATTAGAGTACAATTTTTTTTTTTAAATTCTTTTTACGTCAAAATCTTAGGCTCCTATAGCTTCACAATGGCCTCAACAATTTAAATAAAAAATTTCAACCCTAAGTGGAAAGTGAATAAATAAAAAAATAGTAATATTTATCTAATTGATAAATTTTTCTCGGTTTTATAAATTTAATAAAAATAAAAATTTGATAAAAAAAAAAAACTGAAGTAAAAAATAATTTTTCTTTTGACAAACTTTTTAAGTCAGCACCAAGCATCTAATTGATGCTTTGGCGTGAAGTTTGAAAAGTAATTGGACACATTAATTATAAAAGTTTTTTTATGAAAAATTGTTTTTGTTCACATTGATCAAGTCATTTATTTACACTGTATTCCAATATACACTGGTTTTAAACAAGTACACTGTAGAAAACCGCGGTCCATTTGTTTATTTTTATATGTTTGTGATTAACGGATATAATTTTATTAAACACTTAATTAAAATGGCACTGGACTGAACTGGACTGGACAACACGTTAATTAAACATGCTCTAGATTATCTTAGAGTTAGTTTTTTTTTTGCTGATCAATAGGAGTAAGGGGACATCCTGTACGTCCTATACTATTACTATTAATAAAAAAATACCATATTTAAAAAATGACAAACAATAAAAAAAAACACAGTACTACGATCGATATAAATTCCAGTATCATGAAATGGCATTCATCCAAAATAAAAGAATACTTATTTACTTTTTTTTTTTATTAAATAGTTAGTTTTCTTCTCTCAAAAATAAAATAATAAATAAAATTTCTTTTTGTTTAATGAATATTTTTGTTTATTTAGTTTGTTGAACAGCGAAGGTCATCAAAACATTTTTTATCATAAATAATCAAATAAAAATATAGTATTTATTCTCAACATATTCATACAGTGATCCCCCTCACTTTTTCAGTCAGTTAGTCTTCATTATTTACAAAGTGGTTCATACAAAATATACTCATACCTACACATCATTTAGACATTATAATTTTAATTTAGAAAAATTAAAAAACTTATTATTTATTTTGTTTAATTGAATGCGAATGAAACTATATATGACAAAACATCAAATAATTTTTTTTTTTTAGAAATCTAAAATTTTCTCAAAAAGAGATAATTTTTGAAAAGAATTGTCTCAAAAAGAGAGAAATTTCTTTCGATATGAAATTTGAAATGTGAGTTAAAACGGTAACCAATCAATTACATTGATATGAACAATATTTTAATTTGTTCATACTAAAATCAATTAATTATTATATTGAATCAATGGTATAGTTAATGGTAAAATTAACTAAATTAATTTTATTAATTGTAGATAAATTATTAAATTTTATACCAAATTTTTAAACAATTAGAGAATGTAATAAGTATAAAATCACTTACTTAGAATTAGAATTATAAAAACAATACCAATAAATAAAATACTTAATGTATATACATTAGGTATTTTATTTACAAAGTGATTTTTAAAAAAGTACCTATCATAAATAGTTATATGTTAATGTCTTGTTTGCATAATGTTACAATTGATTTTTATTTTAAATAAGTAGTAGTTAGTAGTACTGTATCACACCTACCTATATATACATACACCTGTAACTATCTATAATCACTTGTTATATATTTTTAAATTTAGTTTTATCAATGAAAACTAAATCAATTTAAAATACAACAATAACAACAGTTTGTGGGTGGATGAGTTGGGTTGTGATACATGTTGATATCTTCTATCATTTATTGTTATCTTGTTTAAACAATAAACAGTTTTAATAACGATAACTCATATCATTTTATTTTACCTAACCTAACCTCACTTTATAAACCAATCATAAACACACAAAATTTTATGTACAGTCTTTGAAACAAACATAATGTTAATTTACCACTTTATAGGTTGGTTGCATACTATTATACTCTACGTACTAAAAATATTGTATTTGTATTTTTTTTAATTTTCACACATAAAAATCTCTAAAAAAATTATTATTTAAATGTTATTAAACTTAATTATAAATTAATTATAAAATACAATTTTTCATATTTTTTTAATTTTATTTTGGCAATTCATCATACGATTCATGTTTATGAGTTAGACAGACAGATGGCAGCTTGTATTGGACTGTAAGTATTGATACCAATGAAAGTATTTGGTACCAAATTCAAATAAACGATAAGGACTTGTAATTAGTATGAGTTGGTATTACTGGTAGCAAACGGACATCAAGCACATTTTTTACGTGATGAGTAATGAAATAAATCACGAAACTTCATTCAATTTTAACAGATCCCCCCATTTTAATAAAACAATGAGGAAATATCTATTTAGTTATATATAATAAATATAAATATTTATAATGCCATACATTTCGGAAATAAAAAATAATACAATCAATCTGATAGTTTGAAGTTTTGCCAAAGGTACTGAAAAATTCAGATGACTTCCACAACACTTATTGTAAAAAAAGATATGAGTTGATTCCGAGTGATTGTCAGATTTTTTACGCACACAGTTGCAAAATACTTTATTATTATTTTATTCCTTCTTTTTGTAGATTTTTCAATTATAAATTAGTTCATATTATTAAGTTTATTATAATAGGTAGCTCTCTAACTATAGTTTGATTAATTAATTCACATTTATGTAATGATAGATGTCTCTACAATACATACATAATAATTAACTATTTTTATAAATGACGTAAGCATGTATCTATTGACGTAATAAATATTTATTAAGTATTGTGTATTATATCGTTTATTTATCTATTTGTTTTATATAATAAAATAAAAATTAAAAAATCATTTTCAAAACGTTTAAAATTCAATTAAATTTCAAAAGAGTTTTAATATAAATACAACGATACGATACGATGGATATAGACAGACGTTGCGATGCGTTGCAATACGATTTTAAATCTAAATATTTATATCAAAAATACAAAAAAATTAAATAAAAACTTCATTTTATTTATAATAAACGAATACATCAAACTGCTTTTAGTTTAGATGTCTTGTAAGTTAGCAACAATAATATTTCAATCTAAGCTTAGCCTTTTTTAATTTCAATTGGCGCTTATATATTTAGTAGTAATTAGTTAGCTTTCTACTAAATAAGTAATAGTTGACTACTGGACAATGGTGAAATAAGATATTAGCTCCAAATTATTTTAAGAAAGATCGATTTATGTAAACTTGATTGACAGTACCTAGAGAAAATGACTCAAGAATTCTAAAGTTATAAAGTTACGAGGTATATTTTTAGTTTTGGGAAAGTTATCGACAAAACAACAAATTTTAAGCACTTAATTAAATTATCAAATTTATTAATTTAATATTGGTGATTTTTATTTTTCAATATCAGATAGTCTGAATCAACTAAGTTGATTTGTAAAATTAATAGTAAATAATATTTATAAAAAAATAAATAAAATCATTGTATGATGGATGCTAACTTGAAGGACATTAAAATATATATATATATATATATATATATATATATATATATATATATATATATATATATATATATATATATATATATATATATATATATATATATATATATATATATATATATATATATATATATATATATATCCATGTTGAGTATTGAACAGCCAGCAGCATTAAACATGAACAATAACAACACATTTATGTTATGTACAGTATGGAAACACATCTATGTCTTATGAACAAAATCAATATTATAACATATTCACATATATTGTATATATACACCATGATGTATAGTATATTAGACAAGTGTGTTCTTTTCAATTTTGTCACAATTTCCGTTATTCTTGTCTTACACATTGCTTTAACAAATGGTTAATGTTCTACATTTTTATACAGGATAAAATTTATAAAAAGAAAAATACTAGAATAATCCTCAAATTATCATTTAAAATTTTACTTTCGAAGTTGTTAACATTTAATTCTTTTTTAATAGCAATCATTTCAAATTTAAAAGATTATGTTATCATTGGCTAAAGATATGCATCAGAATAAAGTTAGTACAGTGTAGAATACTGTACTATGATTAGAAAATCGAAATATAACTTACAAAATCGACTTACAATTGATTGATATTTTTTATAATCTGTATACACCAATTTTGTTATGTATAGTTGTTAGTTATGTTTCCAAACTGTATATAATTATGTTTTTAATAAATTCTTTATTATGAATGTATTTTAAAGACGTTCGGTTCAGAATCATTTGTACAATATACATACAGACTAAAATATACATTTAATTTTAGCAACGAATAGTTATTTATAATAAATATATTTTTAATTTTGATTCTGATCAATTATTTTAAATAATAAATAAATGGTAATATTCAACAAATATAAATTAATTTTTTACTAGAAATTTTGTATGCATTCATTTGATTGCATCATTATTTCATTCACTAATATAAAAATTAATAAAAACTAATTGAGGTTTGTTGAGTTAAGAGTATCGATAAGTAATAATATGATTTCATTTTTAACAATTATAAAAAATATTACCCAAATTAAAGGAGTGCTGGATAAAAACGAATGAGAAAAAAAATTTATTTTCTTTTTTGGTAATCTGACAGATAAACGAACTTTAGAATTTTAAGATATATTCAAGTATTTCAAGATTTTTTTTTTTTTTACATATGTTTGAAAGTCTGTATAAACTTTTCACAGTAATCACATGGTATACATCTTTTTATATTTCTTCTTGCTAACATGAATAAGTCATATAATAATTTACAATAAATAAATGATTTCAAGGCTCAAGAAAATAACCCCTTTAAGAACGCAATTGTACAACAAATGATTAAATAATTTGTTGTATAAAATGATTCATAATTAAAAATTGATAGTATTTAAAATTTTTAATAAAAAATTAAGTATGACTCAATTGAATTGAATTCAAACTCAACTCAATTGAAAATAATTCTATAGAAATTTGATAATAAAAAATATTAATTATTTTGTAAAAATAGTCCGTTGTGTCAATTATTTACAAACCAGAATCTATTCATGTGTTACCATTAAAATTATCTTGTTACCAATAAATAAACAATCATAATTGTAATTGTAGTAGTATTCCAATTTTTTTAAAAATACATAAATAATTATTAATTTCCATCAATTTGAGTATATCAAACGATCATCTCAAAAATATATACATTTATTTATTATTTATCTTTCTAAAATAAATAAGTAAAACTGAATATTGGGTTGATTCTTCCCTTCATCGTAGTTTTTTGAAGACAGTTAGTTAGTTACTTGTAATTAGTAAATTAATTAAAATAAATACAGTTGATAATAATAAATAATAAAACTTGTATTGTAAATAATGATGTAATATCCTGTGTGTATGAATTGGTTTGATATTATTTATATGTGCAAACTACTAAAATTAAATTTTAAGAAATAAATGTATATCTTAACCATAATTATAATAAAAAAAATGAGACATCTACATTATTAATTAATTAAAATAATTTTAATATTTTACATCAAACAATTCAAATTAAAAAAAGTAATTGTCTAAATTTTATGCACTTTATAGTTAACATAATCTGTAACATAAAAACGAAGGACTTATATCACAGGTCTTCTTAAATAAATAAAATAATCCAATTTTTTATCTTTATTTTAAAGATGTTCTGTTGGTAAAAATGTGTTTAATCAGTGTTCGATTTTCATATCCATAATAAATTGTATAATATTTGGATAATTATTTGTTTGAGTATAATAATACAATATTTATTCATTACATTAGAAATAGTCTTTTGCACTAGATCTCTTACACAAAAAAACATCTACTTAGAGCCAACGCACACCATCGGACAGTCCTATAAGAATATCAGATCATACATTTGACAAAAATATTAAGCAAGCGCATAAAATCGGGTATCATCGGATACGAAGATTGAACCACAATAAACCAAAGAACTTTCAAATATTTTAAATATATTAATTACTTTTTTAACTAACAGGTGGCTTACATCAGACAACATCGTAAGATTTTCTGATCAGAAATTCTGATACTACTTCAGACAGCATTCATTATATGTACGCGCACACCATCATCAGATTTTCTGATTAGACAATCATGCATGTCTTATGTAAAATTCTTACCGTGTGCGGAGTCTAATGTAAAATACATGTTAAGAAGAGTTACAGAAAATCTGATGGTATGCGCTGGGCCTTAATGTGCAATCAATCATGCATGCATTAACTTGTAACTAGCTAAGATATCTATTTATTATTAGATAGTTAATTACTTAACTTACTAATGTAATTGTAGATGATATAACAACCTCTTTACAACAGATCAATAACTTTATTATGATTCAACAAGTACTTTTATAACTAACAGTCATTCATATATTATAAGTTCTAAAAATATAGACAATTTTTATTTTAATATGCAAATTAAAAAAAAATTTTAATTCACATTTATGTCGGATACAAAATTCAGTTATTAAAATTAAATTTTTCCACACCAGTTTCAATTATGTTTATAATTATCTTGAACCCAATGTAATTAGGTTTTAACCTCAAAATCCGCATACAATTTTATTTTTTCAAAAATTTACCAGTTAAAAAATTCCACTTTTAATTTAATTTTCTCCATGGACTTTTCCAGAAAACTAACCTTATTTCAAATATAGTATATTCCATTTAAAACTTAATTTGAGATTGATTTATATATATTTTTATATAACTTTCATTATTTTTTTACTCATATTTTTTTGATAAAATTTAACGTTTTTGAAATATTCATGAAAATTTTAAAACATGCATTTGTTAGAAATCGATGGTATGGTAAAATATTAATTTATATTATTTTTTAAACAACGATTTGATTGTGAGTTTCTTAAATGAATGGATATATGTTTTTCAAGCTTATTGGCTTATTTTCATTAACTTTGACTCCATATTGTATAAATATTTTCATTAATAAGATAGATTGATAAACCTTTACCACATTAACATAATCAATCAATATAATTTTGATAAAAATTTTCAGGTAGAAACCAATAAATTTATAAAATACAAATAAATAAATAAAATATTGAAGGTTATGTTATGTTATGTTAATAATATTAAATTACAATAAACAAATGAATTGCTATTAATACTGATTTCAAATGTTGTAATGATTCTAATATCAATTTTATTATAATTAATAAATAATTATTGAATTTATTATTATTATTATTATTATTATTATTATTATAACGCATCCACTTCAAACAATGTCAACTTTCTTTAAAAATATTTATTAAAATTAATGTCATATGAATTTAAATTTCATTGAATACATTAAATTTAATTTGCATATTGATTGATAATAAATAAAAGATATGAGTTATTAATAAATAAACCATTCGATGATAAAATGATAGATCATCAATCAATAAAACTTGTATTAATCATATATATTATGTAAGTACAAAATAGTTTTTTTTTTTTTTTTTAATAAAATTTTCTAAATAAAATCTTAATAATTTTGTTGAAATAAAAAACATAGTAGATATATAGATTTAAATTAAAACAATTTAAAAAATATAAGTAGTAAGAAGTAGTAATACAATAATATAATACACAAAACAATAATAATATATAGTACAGGAAATAAATGATTAAATTTAAATTTTCAACAAATTTGTATGTGTTATTATTTATTATTATTAAGATTATATATAATAAATATGTGTATTGTTTTGTTTATAATAATATTATTATTAATACAAATTAAAGTTAATTAATTTACTAAATAAATTAAAATGCATTCATTACATTCAGTACTACATTAAATACTTTTACTACTACACAATTTAATTTAAATATTTTATGATTTAACTGTTAATGATAATGGTATTACACATAAAAACAAGATGAAGACACTCACAATTAATCTTAATATCTTACTATCATATGTATTTCTTAAAATAATTTCAATATCATTAAGAAAGTGTTTATAAAATTATTTGTATATTGGAACTAGATTACAATTTATTCTGTTAGCTTGTTAATTCTTTGAGTCATAGTGTGAACACACTTCTGCTGTATGTTCTGCATGCATCACTTTTGATAAAGATCAATGGTTGAATTTTAGTCAAAAAAAAAAAAATACAAATTAGCAAACAAGTTTCAAATCAAAATTATACATCATTAAATTTTATATAAAAAAAATTATTTTTCATATTAAAAATAATCAAACTAAAGTTTTTTTATTTATACTTGTAGAACACGCTAAACTAAATCCATTATTTTAAATATTAACAAAACGAGACAAAGAATCTTACTTACTATATAAAATTGTATGCTCTACAAATTTTATTTGATGTATGTTTTTTGACTCAACTCAATATTAGACCACTTAACTTCTCCACCCACCCATACATTCAAATAAATAAAAACATGCTGATGACATGCGTAGAAATATGTCACCTGCCAGAACGTGTTTACTCATAATATTATAACATTTTACATGTAAATATCATACTGAAATATCATTATAACCTTATACAACACTTAATCTATAATCAATTAAGATACGTAAACGATCAGCAATAATTTAAGTTTTGAGGGTGGACTAAACAAACTATACCTTATCACTTATAGTGGTAATTATTATTATTAGTAAATTGGTGAATTAAAAGTCATTGATATTTCTTTATTATTCAAATAAATATTAATCAAATATATAACAGATAGACATTGACGAACGAACGAACGACTGACTTAATGCAATGACTCCAAGTGGTCAACCAGTCAGTCAGTTGGTTATATTATTATAGATAATGAATTAATTAATAATTAATGAATTATTCTTAGAATTAGCATGTAATTGTAATTGTATTTTGTAATTTAATGTTGTAAATAATTGTAATGGATTGAGATGTTTTAAATATTATTTTATTTCTTGTATATTAATTATTTATTTATCGATATAAATATTTTATTTTTATTTATTCTTATACAATATATTGATAATCAATGTATTTATTATTTATTATTTGTATTTTATATTTAATGCAAGAATTACTTACTGTTACTAAATTACACACATATTACAAGTTTATTGGTACAACTAAATATTTTTACGTATTATTTAATAACAGTGAAAAAATACTTTAATTTAATTTATTTATAAAAATATATTAAAAACAAAAAACATACTCAAAATAAAAAACATTCGCTTACTTAAATGCTTTGAAAGTTAATTTTTAATAATAAACAAAAAATTTAAATTACAATATTCAAAAGAAAATTGAACAATTTTTAGATAAATGGGTCAAAGTATTTGAATAATTTTAGTAATAAGTAACAACTTATTGAGGTATCGTTCGTCAGAGTCCATCTAAATTGTGAAGCACAATTCAAACTAAGCAAATACAGTATTTATTTCATTAGAAAATAATAATTGATAAATTTATCATTTGAAAAAACTATCATTTGAAAATTGTGTAATTTTGTTTTTAATTCACTGATGCTACCAAATAAATACAAATGATAGGTATATTATCATATTGTGATTATTAATAGAAAGAATCCTTCCTTATTGATACTATCGAAGAATTGCAGAGATATATATAATCAATCATATTGAATTGATTTAATTTTTAATTCAAATTTATCAAATTATTTAAATATAGATGAATGATTTACTAACTTACACATTTTATATATTTGATTGAATCTTAAATATAATACCAATCAAAATTTCTATCTAACCAACATACAAGTAATAATTAATAAAATTAATTTTTATTTAAGTCACTAGCTAATAATTAATTAATTAATTGTCATTATTTCATGAATAGATTGTGGTTTAAAATAATAAAAGTAAATTATATATGACAATCTATAACTATGATGGTGTCACTGATTATAATCAATGTTAGTAGAAGAATTTAAGAAAAATCTGCCTTGTTCACATCACATTCATCATGTAACAATGCCTGTCTACATAATAACTTAACGCTTTATCCAAAATCAAATACTGCACGTAATCAAGTAATAAGAAGTACTTAATTTATTCAAGCTATATTCAAATGTACACTGATTTTTAACAATAGACTTAACCATCAAAGTCATATAATATACATAACTGTAGGTATACTATTAAAAATCAGTGTATATTGGAACCACAACTAAGCGTCAATCATATTCTTACGTTTTTTTTTTTTTAAATTAGTAATCATTTTCTACTAAATAGTTACTTCACACACACACATATACATCCAATAACTAAACTATTAGCTTATTACTTGACTGTAAATTACTTGATTAGTGTGAATAAGGCTTTAGAGACTGACTACTGCAATAATACATATAAGATCATATCAAACAATAATAATAAGTTGACCTGTTTAAAAAGATCAAATGAATAAATGAAATACACTTTTAAATACTGACTCAATAATAATTATTATAATTATAATTATTTATTAATAATAATTAGCTGCAACCCACCCCATCATCATATCCAATTGTTAAACTTGCTTCAAAACATACCAAGGGGCCAGGGGGTCGCTATCCATTAAGTAAATACGTAAAAAAAAAGTCGATTCGGCTCAATACTAAATTTTGTAGAAAAACCACCAATAGTTTGATATACTATGATCAAATATACAAAAATGTATTTTCTCTTGATTTAGAGGTTTAAAGACGAAAATTTATAAAAAAAGAGTTATTGTTTATATTTCTTTAAAAAAAAGAGTAAAAAGAACGTATTCGGAATAACACGTATGAATCAAAAACTACATTTACTATCGGTAAATAGACTCAATTTTTGGATAACAATTATATTTTAATTAGAGAATATACACAAAAATTATATAAAAGTTATTTTTATAGAATTCTTAAATAAACGTTTTTCGATATTATTTTTTTCCCGGAAATATTACATACGATATCTCTATAACTAAGCGAGCAATGGTAAAATAAATGTTAGATTTGTTTTTTTTTTTTTTTTAACCTTAAGTACTATGGAAAAAACTGAATTAGTAAATTTTTATTAGCGATTGAAAAACCCCCAACAGTTCCGCATAGGGTCACAGAATGAGGGTACCCGACGAAAAATTAATTTCTTTAGAAATAAACGGATTATTTATGAGAGCCTTTAAACATTCCTAGAACTCAAAACAAACACCAATGTTGTTATCAAAATGTATATTGTAGAAAAGGAAACGTTTTTCAGAATATAAGATTTAAATGAACATCATATTATTATATTCGGAGACTTTTTTCGAAGTGGCATAATTTAACTAAAAAACTCTTATAATGCATACTTTAATATTTTAAAAAACCTTTAATCCAGATAATAATATAACTGTAAGAATCATATTTTTGTAAAATTCTAACCTCTATCTGTCAAATAAAAATCCGTTAAAACTGAGATAGCCTTGAAAAATGAAATGAAAATTTAAACAGACGGTCAATCCTACCTAATAACAATAATTTAATATCTTTCGCCGCACGAATACCATCTTCTTTTAAATTTTGATCAATCTTTTTGGACATTTCTTTCGCTGCACGCTCTTCGGCGGACATTGTACAGCCCATTACTCCACCCATTTTTTTAAACGACGACGTTTTGAATAATTTTATTTAAAACACTCTCAAAATAAATTATAAAAACACACCATTCATAAAAAAAAACAAACGCACTAGAGGCCTTTTTAAAATCCCTCACACAGTAAAAATACAAAACATTTCATCATTTTTTAGAGTTTGAAACAAAATGAAATAAACCCCAATTTTCACTACACTTAAAAATCAAATTAAATAATTTTTAAAAAAATTTTCACAATGTAAAAATTAAAAAAATTTCATTAAAAACATGTAAATTAGATGTAAAAAGTACCCCGCCCGTTTTTATAATGTGACTTAAATCAGTTGTTTTATGTTGGGTGGGTAATAAGTCATAGAGATATACATGGAGTTAGTTTAGAGTATGAAGTAAAGTACTCTATGTATGTATGGATGGATGGATGAACACTGCTAGCCAGACGTACTGCACTGCACTACACCATTACTGAACTAACTAAACATCAAACACCACACCACAATACAATGAATGATTCAATTCAATAAACAAAACACTAGCAGTAACAGAACAATGTTAAGTCAGTCAAGTAACTGAACTGTACTTATATTCAAATTAAATATAACAAACTATTTATTATTTACTAAGTAGGGTTGCCAATTTATAAAAAAAAAAAATAAATAAAAAAATATAAATCAACCGAATAAATTTAGGAAGCGTTTATAAACATCATGTGGTTCAATTCTTGTTTTTTAACAACACTTGTCTCATGAATTCTAAAATGATAGACAGACACATAGTTTTTTTATTATCAAACCTAGAAGAAATTTAATACACCGTTACGAAATAGTATTTTATCAATCAAATGATATATAATTCAATATTGAACATTTATAAAGAAATTTAAATGAATTTATATTTACTGGAGCGATTTCTTTTATGCTATTTTTACAATTTTTTTATATATTTTTGTTAACCATTTTTTATATAATTTACATGCAAACAATTGAACAATAATAATTATATTTTCTAGAATACAAATGTTTTATTACAAAATTTAGTTACATGCGCATCCATCGATTAAGTAGTTTGTTCCAACATACATCAATTTTTTAAAATAATATTCTTTAAGCTTATTGTTTTTCCATAAAAATTGTTATTTTCATTTTAGTATAATTAAAAGGTTGAAAACAAAGCTGGTTTATTAAGTTTTTTTTTTTTTTTTTTTTTAAATCAATAATTTGATTCTACAATAGCAACAACCCTAAGTATAAATCGTAAAAACCAGTGTTAGCGTTCGAGGCTCTTATACAGAGATCCCGCGCTCGAATCCCGACTCGACCGACGAGTAAAATTAATTTTTTTTTACATTTTAAACCCAACCCAACCCATAAAAACAACACAATAAAGTGAATAATATTTTTCAAATAAGATTTTGTTATTATAATTGTATCATCTTTTTTAATGTAATGATATATTTGTTTAATATTTAAAGTAATTGGAGTGGCTAAGTGTTAGTGGCTAAGTGGCTGGACTCGTCTTCCGCCTCGACGTAATATAATTTCCAAAAAACACAATTTATAAAAAAAAAAAAAAAAAATACCGAGCAAAGCTCGGTCATCCAGGTACTTTTATTTAATTGTGTAGTCTATACTGAGAGTGTGTTGTATATCAGCAATGAGTGTCTGAATCAATGAGTCATCATTGACTGACTGCACACTGTTTTTACTGTGAATGTTTATCAAGAGAAGGAACTGGACGTACTTGATTGAGTATGCTAAAAATCAAACATCGCTTAACTTAAGAATAGTTTATGTATTACAAAATACGGATGTTACTGTCTACAAATTTTATGACAACCATTTGATTATGATTACAAGCGTTCATAAGTGTTTGATAAGTTACATTACAATAATCGAAAATAATTAATTTTTGAGGAAGAAAAATCTTCGTGAATAAAAAAAAAACGACTTTTTACGACTATTAAAAAATATATATATTATTGCATCATCGATCTTTCTATAACAATTACAAAAATATGGATGTACATCAATTTGCAGGTTATGGGGGCCAACGAAAATTTTACCGGCTTTGAAAAAGACAATTTTACAGAATTTTCGTAGAGAAAAAAGTTGTAATACTAATCATGACGAAACAAATATATGTGCAAATTTATAGATAGATATTTATAAATGATGTATAATTTTCTAAGTAGTTCTGAGCTCTAAAACTCTCAATCTGATAATATGAAACATTCTGTTCGTATACTAAAAGTATACAAATGTCGTTTTATAAGCGTTAAATGTAAGTTATTTATTATTATAAATAAATAAAATAATTTATTTTGTTCTATTTAAATAAAACTAAAAAGAGGCTTACGTTTGCACTTGATTGATAGCAAAGCAAGCCTTTATTATCATAAGTATCAAGTTTTTATAAAATAAATTTAATAATTAATTGTATCGTATATTGTATTAATTAATACAAAAATTATTTATCTACCTAAAATGTACGATAAATAAATAAATATTGTTTGGATTTTATTATTAAATTATTATTATTTATTATTAAAAATAAAGGATTAAATATCCAAGTGTATTCATTCATACACACAAAACATATACATGAACACATTGAATTGATGAAATAAGTAAAAACAATATTTTAAAATAGCGTATTAATGATGTGGTGGAGCCTGGAGAAGTGAGTGATATTGTAGATTCTTTTGATCATCTATCATTTTAACACTACTATAGTAAATTTAATGCTGATCAGTGTGGTGCATTCATTTGAATGTAGACAAGCATGTATTTACAAATTTAACTAACGAAATAGAAACTTCACCAAAATATTATCATCAAGTGTGTTCAAAATTTATCTTTTTTACCTGGACATTCTTGAGTACTTTTGAATTTTTATTTGCAGGAAGTAGAATGATTAGGATATCAAGCTGAACCGTCGTCAAATAATGTTATGAGAACAATTTAAAACTTCGAAAACAGTCATGGGCTTCTGTCACATTCGTAATGTCAAAACTACTAACTGATATTATCAGTATAGCCAAATTAAAAAAAAAATATATTGAAAAATTAATACAAAATTTAACTCAGTCGATATTTATCGGTGGATTTTAAAAATGGAGGAATACATATAAATTGATATGTTCGTCCATGTGTATTTTTCAGAAATTAGTAAGCGGATTGTAATCTTTTTTTTTTGTGAACTTTCATTGCGAATAAATTTCCATTATGTGGACTGTTACAAACAATATTTGTTTTAAAATATTTGTTCGCAATCTGTTTAGATTTACCACAATTTCAGTTTAAATTGACGTAATTAACACACATATATATTTGATTAATGCTAATAATTAAAAATAATTCAAACAATGGTACTGACACTGTCGGTTGTTATCTTCACTTGATTAAATACAAATAGTATATCTCCTTCAAAACGTACAAATTTAAAATTCATAATATAATACAAATTTTAATCAAAATTTTTCAAAAAAATAGTTAAAAAAAAGTTAAAAAAAATGGGCTAAAAAAACATAAAATATAATTTTGAAAGTAAATAATTTTTTTGTGGCCAATATTATTGAAAACAACTGATCGATGAGTTTTCAAGAACTCCCTGTCAAACTTCTAGATGTGTAGACTTCATCTACCTGATTGACAAAACATATTTGTATAGAAGAATTGTACACGTTTTTATCTCATTAACAGAACAAACAGGTCAGCAGAGATTCATCAATAAAATGAATTCTTAATTATTATTATACACCTAACAAAATAAATAATTTGTATATTAACTAACATAAGACTAGAGAGTTACATAGTTGTTCGTACGACGGACATCCGTACTATACACCAACTCATGTTCAATGTGTAATGTACAAGACAAGTTGAAGCACAACCAAAATAAACCTCTCTCTACATATGAACTCAACTCAAGCACATACAACATAGTAATGGTGAAGTGATCTGTATTCTATTCTATGTAATTATTAAAATCATATATATATAAATGTATAATGCACATGCGCAATATAAAAGGACGCCTGTCGTCGTCGTCGTCGTGTAGCCATCACTAGACCCCGGTGCTACGGTCGACGGTGATCGCTACTAGTAATAATAAAATCAACGACGTTTTATAATATTAATTTTAAAATGCGCATGACCCCGCACCCAATATCGAGCAGAACTCAACTACTATGTTCTGTGCTGGTTCAAATTCAACTCCCTTTTGTTGTGAAAGGCACCACACACACAGATTTAGAACATCACACACTGTCTCTCTCTCTCATTCTTATAGATTTTATACATACATAAGTATCTATCTTTGTTTACACACACACTCAATGTAAATGTGTGTCTCATCCATGAGGAGGACTAATTTTATGTGCCATTTTGACATGACCAACAATTATCAAGTCCAAAAATTACGGATGACTTGTGTCAATGGTGACGATACCCACCCACGATTTAAGGCGTTAATGTACCAAGAATATTTCTTAAACTATTCGTAATACACAAATCGATCACCCCTTTTTATTTTATGAGCAAAATAAAAATCAATAAAATCCATCATTTTCAAATTTTATAAAATAATAGTAATCCGTTAAAAACAAATGATTTAAAAAGGACAAACAATTGAAGAAATCAATTAAATTGTAAATTATAAAATGAAATGAAAAGCACCCCCCACTCCTAAAGTCCTACAGGTAGCTGGTATGAAGGTAGTGTTAGTTAAATGAAATAACATAATGGACATTGAATTTTTTTAGGCACTTACCTAATAAAAGTAATTTAATATCCTTAGCAGCTTGAATTCCATCCTCCTTTAAATTCTTCTCAATCTGTTTGCTACGGGCCAAAGCAGCCCGCTCTTCAGCCGATGTGGTGCAACCCATTCTTCTAGTTGCTTCCGTACAAAACGTGCTACAAATTATTGAATCCGTGGTTAATTCGTGTATTCCCACTACAAAAATGTTTTCTACTCAAAAACCAAAAACAACAAACAAACACACAAAACAACCGACCCCCTTAATTTTAGAGAATTATCGAACGATCAATTTTTGAGATTTTTTGTTGAATTCGTAAATAAATTCAAAAATTAAAACACTACTATAAGAAGCTTGATAATATTGTTGCTGAAGTAGTTTGAGACAATTTAATAAAATATGAAAGCTCAAACTGTGTAACAATCTCAAATTTATACATTTGAACTAAATTATTTAAAACACTTTTTTTTTTTAATAAAATCACAGCCGTCAGTTCACTTTTTTAAAATCAAATAAAACAATAAATATAACTTCACTTAAATATTATAGAGCTTTTTTTTGTGGATATTTTAAGTCCTTTTTATGGACTTAATTATAAAAGCTTTAGAAACACATACATACGTTAGTAGACGGCCTACGCGAAACTGGAGAAGAATCCCACAATAATTGGTTCCAGTGACGCAAGGCGCGCTCCTATCGCTAACTAAATGCAATCGTTCGCATGCGTTAAGTTTTTCGATGATAAAAAAATAAAATTTTTGGAATTAAAATAATTTTTAATTGTTAAGTAGTAAAAGCTTTTTGTAACAATAATAATTCATAAATTATAAATAATTATTTAATCATTAAAATTAAATTCAAATAATTTAAATTATATTAAAAATAATACATTCAGTATTAAACTACGATTTTTATTTATATATAATATAAATATCTAATATATACATATAAGTATCTTCATGGCCAGCTCTGCAGCTCTATTCACAGTAACAACGATGCTATAAATAACCAATCAAGTAACAGATTTCTTAAAAAAAAATTACGCTATTTCCTTTTGATTAGTGACTGGTACGAAGGACCTAGCATAATTTGGTAAAGTTTACTCCTTTCTAAGAAGGACAAAATTGTAACAAACGATGAGTGGTAACACAATTAATCTGAGATAACCGCACAAAAATAGACCGAACATAAATTTGTTTCTAATAGAAGTCTTGGGAAATTTTAATTAATTAGAAAAATAACCTAGTACTAGTGGAAACTAAAAGCCTGTTCAAAAGTGAAACTTGGGCATTGGGTTGATAAATGAGACTTAATATAACTTGATAATTCAGATGGTTTTCAAATGAATTAAATTAGAAATGAGATACCAAACGTTACAAAGCTGGTAAAACCAATACTATCATACTTTTGATTGTTACTTGTAGTTCACTAACCACAAGTAACGAAATTTTGGGTGATGGTAATTATACTTGATACTATTATAATAATAATATATACGCCGCGTCGGTATAACATAATAAAAATATTTGTTCTTGAAGTTAGTTGGCCATGGAGACACTTTTCTATTTATTTTATTCTATAGGTACTAAAGTATAGTATAGAATAGTAATAACAATACTAGAGACTAAACTGACTGACAAACACGAATGAACTGACAAGTAACGTTTATTGTTAGAGTTAGATAGTACGTACACTGTACAACACACGATGAGAACGTATATACCTAATACAACTAAATAATATTAATTAACACTAAATAAGGTCGTAGTTTTTATTATTTATTTATATCAACCGTGATAGAAAAAAAAATGCAAATCAACAATTTAACTAAAATTTTTATTAATCCATCATATATTTATTAATTTAAACAAATAATAATGTATTCAATTTATTTATTGCTCAATTCACATTCATTTATAATCGGTCTTTAACTACATCTAGTGATTAAATTATTAAAATTATTCATTTCTAATTTTCTATTTTATTCTAAACACACTACAGACATCTATTAATCAAATTATTAAGCTTCGTCACGAAAAAAGAATAATATAATTATATATTGCTATCACTCTCATTTTTGGAAATAGGATATTAAACGATTTTTTATTTTACCAAGGAATGATGATCCAAACTAAATATTGAAAAAAAAATAACCTTCTTCCCGTTTAAGAATATTTTAGTTAAAACAATTATTTATAACAAATACATTTATTATTGTAAACAAAAAATCATAAACATTAGGAACATAATTATAATATATATTCTTAAATTTGTTGGCATAAAAAAATTAACATTTTTTGTTTTAAAAATATTTTTCTATCTCTCACCGTTTAGAAGTTGTATATTTTAAATGTGGGCCACACGACCTGGATGCATAAATGAAAAATAATAATGATACAAGGACAGACAAAACTTTATTCTATAAAATTTATGCATCCACTATCATCATATTATCCAAATTTTAAATAAATTTTTTAAAAATTTGTAATGTACAAAACTGAATCAAATACAAATATAAAAGTAATTTTGAATTAAATTATATGTAGTTTCACATGAATACCAAATGAAAGACGGAGTCATCGATATATTGATTCGATGATAATTCATCGATATATTGATTCTTGAAATTCAACCAATTCTTTTTATTCAAGTTGTATGTCTTTAAATTTAAATAATAATTTATTTTTTAAATTAAATAACTAAGCCCTTAATGCAAGACGCATGATCAGTTCATACACAAACTATACTTAATTTTTTAGGTATTTAAATGATATAAAAAATTTAAATAAATTACCTGTAAATAATTATTGTTCAATAAACTATAACATAATTCACTCCTTTTTTTTAAAAATCATTTCATTTTGATTTTACAACAACTTTAATAGTTTTTAACCGCACGCGTCACTTAAAAAAATAAAATAAAAAAAACAAATGACATATAATCTTACCGATTACATTGCGCATAATCCAAATGTATGATAACTATAAAACCACCAATTTTAAAAATTATATTTGTGTTTGTAAAAAATTGAATGTCTAGATCAAATTTTTATATAATAAATACATATTTCGAGTACGATGTAGTCATCATTAGCCAGAAAAAAATGATTCGTTACGGGTGAATAAGAAATTGTAGTTAGCCAATTGTTTATATTTGTAAAACGGAAAAAAAATCAGGTGCTCAACTTGCTGGTCTATTTAAATAAGCCCAACCAAAGAATTGTTGAGCAAATGAAATACCCGTTAACAGCTTTAACTCATGAAATGTTGAATTGGAACCTGCCATACTCGAAAATGGAAGAGGGAGGAAATAAGTGGAAAAAACTTGGGTAAAAATTAAAATATAAAGGGAAAAAGAGCCTGGTGTTAATTCTGCATTGCTGCCCGTTGATTCTATCTTTGAATGTTGAAAAATTGAAATCAGTTTAAAATTTGGATGTTAAAGTGTCTGTAGTATTGAAATGAATGATGAACAAAAGAAAGGCGCTAAAATTGTATTTTTATTAATTTTTTTTTGTATCAAACATAGAGCCATTTCGCTGACTAACAAAAACGAATACATGTTTTTATTTAATATATTTTTTTTAATTTTTTATATATTTATCATTATTATTATTATTAATAATTTTTTTTTTTTTTTTTTTTTTGTATATAGATAATTATTATTTATCAATAATTAATAAAATTCTTTATTTTAATTAAAATTAAAATTCTTACATTGGTTTTATAAAAAACACAGCTAAAAGGCTACAAGTAAATACAAGTTTGTTTGTTTGTTTTTTTTTTTTAATTCATTCATTGAGTCCTATTTTTTATTTTTAAAATATTTTAATTCTCTTACAATTTTAATAATATTTATAAGATTTTAATATCCTACATATGTAATATGACAGACAACAAATACGCCATAGATTGATTCTTTATTTATTCAATCACATATAAATATATTTCAGTTTGAACAGATTAAGAATACTTTTACTCATTGAAACATGTCCATATTTAATAAATGATTTTTAATCTCAGTAGTGATTGAAGTTAGGAGATATTAGTACTGATGGCTCCCTTTTATCAATTGGACGAAGGAATTTAATTATTTACATACACAACTAAGTGCCTTATCAATTGCGGAGATTTATTTTTTATTGTAAAATATACGAAAAAAGTTCGCTTTCTTTTCAAAAGAAATAAAATAAAATAAAGTAGACATAAAAAAAATCAATTATAAAATTTCGTTCGAATGAACGTTTCAACCTGAATTATATTTATAAAAATTTAAATACCAAGCGTTGCGTATTTATTTCAATAAACCTATACTTATAGATTAATAATTCTGAATTATGTATTATTTTTATACAACACTTTGCAGTTTTCACAGAAAAATCTGTACAATAGAAAACAGAAAAATTTAATAAAATTAAAAAAGGCTTTCCCTCATAACAAAATTATTGAACAAAAATAGAAATTATCACACACACAACACCATGTTTGTGTTTCTGACTCTGCTCATTGTTTTTTTTTTGTTTTGTTTAATTTCGATGGAGAAGTAGATGATGGGACGATGAACTGGAGATGAGTAGAGAGAGAGGATATAATAAAAATTTTAAAAGAGTTGAATCTCAATCCTTACAATATTTACTTTGTCTTAACAATCCTAGGAGCAATTCACAAAATACATGAAGCCAATTCTTATAATACGCGTTTTATTAAATACTAGAATTAATAAGGAGTTCTTGTATTCGATCCAGCCAACTATTTAACATAAAGGGAGATAGCTGTAAAAAAGCCTAATAATGTGTAGAAATAGAATTTTCATATTAACTGGACCAATTAGAAGAATTTCTTGAAAGAATTAATTCACGATTAAATAACAATCGATGTTCACACAAAAATCGGGATGGGATTTTCGAGAACATTTTTTTTCTTTTAGTAAAAAATATGATTATTTCTCTTATTAATTTTTATACAGCCAATTAGTAAAGTTAATTTTAAAATACAGAGTTGTATTATTTGAAAAGTGTACTTTCAAAGTAATACAAAACCCCGAGTTAAAATCTTTAAAAAAATTTTAACTCCAAATATCTTAACCAATTTTGTTTTAATTTTAGAAAAATTTTTTCATCTCTTATTTACAAAATACTTAAAAAACTTGTTAAAATTTTCACATCACGAGATTACGATTACGATTTATTTTAAAATTTTTTTGTGTTTTTTAATTTTTTTAAATACTAGGGTTCGTTAATTTGACAATTAACTCGAACATTTTTTTTTAAATCCCTGCAGTTAACTTGTGATCTTTTTTTTACCATGAGCTTAAAATCAAAAACATTATTTCTAATAATTCGACCATAATTCCAAAAATATAAAAATTTACTACAATCTACAACGATTTTAATTAAATACATTTTATCAAAAATTATTAAGAAACAAATTATGAGCAGTTTTAAAAAAAATTTTTTTTTTTTAGTAAAATGGTGACCAAAGGATTTAACTTAAATTTTTTGACGTAATGACGTAGAATGGGGCAAATTCTTAGCACCGTTTTCCAGTTTATATTTACCACCAACAAATTTAATTTAAAAAGAGCATCCATTTTAAATAAGATTTTCAATCAAATAATAAGATTTCAAAATAATAGGGTATTTGCAAGTACACACATTAACAAACTAAATTTATTATTTTAAAATCCGATTTAATACGAATCAATTTAGAGGACCCGTAGCATCTATTTAGTTGCAAATAGTTGATAGAAACTGTTTTCACGAACTTCATTTTGATGGGATGTTGTAAGAATGGTATTGAAAAGTGCAATAAAAGTTATTCTTAGCTTTTAAAATCGTTAAAAATGTTCTCCCCACCTTTAACTTCTCTGTTACGTGATTGAAAATCTAAACAAAAAACTTGTAAGTAGTTTTTAATAAACTGAACGAAAATATATTGACAAGTAAAAATCAGTCGATGCTACGAAACCCTAAGTTGTTTACTTTATTTTTAATAAAATCAATGATCATATTTTAATTTTGATAAAGTCGAATTCTACGTCTCAATTTATTTTATTTTTTCTTAATTAGTAAAATTAATATATAGAAAGCGTCTCTGTTAGCCGTACCGTGCTGTCATGGTTGTAACATAATTAAACTTTTCAGCTACGTTTTCATTTTAATTAAGCGTTGAAAGACTTCGGAGCATTTTTATGCATTTTTTCGTGAAGGTTTTTAATTTAAACAATCTATAAGTTACCTGACATTTACCAAAATTCCACGGCTATTTCATGTGTTTTTACACAAAATTAACAATCTTTGATTATTTCAGATTTTCCTCGACCAGTAGAAACCATATTACAGCAACAAAGCAATTCTGGGATAATTTTATTACACAGGTTGTATTATCGATACATTATGCGTATCCATTGCAGATGTATTATCGTTAAGGATTAAACCTATATATATTTTTCCCATTATTTAGAATTTTGGACACGTCTAAATTTGATAAGTAATATGGAATGCAAAGTACAGAACACGGCAACTGAGACACTTACTTTTTGAAAGTAATGACAAAAAGAATAAAAAGAAAATAAAAAAATTATCAATTTTAATGCATCTTTAATTAAAAACAAAATAATTATATTTTTCTCCCAATTAATAATAAATTTTCTTAATACAAATTAAATTGAATAGAATTGTAAAATATTTAATAATAAATTGAATGAATTCAAATAAAATATAGTTGGATATACTTTATACAAACAGTCAGTCAGCACTTCATTTCAATTCAAGTGCTGCTGACCTGCTCTCATACGACCGACAAACCAGCATTGACATACCAAAAAATAATTCTTAAAAAAAACAAAACATAAAAAACGGTCATCATTTTATCATTCATTATGTTATGACACGAAGTTCTTTTATGCTTATTTTATATTTTATTTTAATATAAATATTAGAGGAAGGATTAGGAAGTATTGGGGGCTGGAGTGGGGGTAGTGGCTTGAATATTGAAGATATGAAAGTGAGAAAGGGATTTTACTTAATATCTAAAAATACGCACAGATTATACATTATTTTTGATTTTTTTACATGCAAAATAATATTTAACACAGTGATTCGTTTATTTTGGTTTTTTTTTAAGTAAATTCAAAAATCACTAGATGGAACTTGCAATTATTATTAGCTATCTTCATTTTAAAAATTATCAATCAGTAAAACATAAATTAAATTTTTTATTTAAGCCCTTCGTTTTCATGCCAAGATTCTGCATACTAAATTTCTAAACAATTGGATGATTATATTTTCGATTATTTATGTGCGAAAATTGAAAAAGTAAAATGTATAATGACTGTCTTTATTATATATGTTTCACTTTTTTCAATTCCTCTTTCTAGACAATACTTGTTTGTTTTTAAACCAACAGACTTCCCACCCTCAGAGACATCTAGTGTGTCATCTAAGAATTTTTGAAAAAATCTTCAAGGGAAAAATTATAATTGCAGTATGTTTTATAAATCAATTATAAAATTTTTGTGAATTTTTCCCAACAAACCGTAGCTAAGCTATAAATTTCCCAAGTTCCGCCTATGATTAACGTCGTACGTGTATTCAACATATTCAATATATATATATATATATATACGAAAAGATATTCGATTATTTACGATTTTTTCTACCATCATAACACTATTATTATTATTTTATGTATAAATATAATTATTTCGAATTATTTACACGATTTTTTTTTTTCGACTAGAAAATATTTTTCTTTATGTAATTAGAAAAAAATAATTATACAAAATAAATTAAAATTATTGATTAGGAAATGAATGTTTGTTCAAATTTTGTATATGCAGCACCGCCCTAA
The DNA here is from genome assembly GCA_020423425.1 of Chrysopa pallens. NCBI lineage: Eukaryota > Metazoa > Arthropoda > Insecta > Neuroptera > Chrysopidae > Chrysopa > Chrysopa pallens. The sequence continues at coordinate 410,062 of CM035595.1, read as the reverse complement.
TAAATCTTTATAATGCTTTTGATTGCGATCATTAAATTTTTTTTGAAATCCACGTACTGACTGAAAATTCATTAAAAAAATTAATAGACCGTTGATAAATTATCAATCTATTGATTCGAAAACTACACAAGATGTGTCCGAATCAGATCCAACTAATTTTTAGAGAAAAATTTTAATTTCAAAGGAAAATTGCTAAAGTAAGAGCAGTTTTTTTCTTGTGGATGGCGGCAGTGGTAATTGATATTTCTATAAATGGTCGCTTTAGTTTCTTTTACTATAAATAAGCAGTGTCTACGAAGGTTGAAAAAAGGAAATTCCTTGACATTTCCAGTGTTCTGTAGAAACAACTTTTAAATTATCCAATTGTAATTGGAAATGGTTTTCGATTAGACTTCTTTAAATATCTATCCAAGTCAAACCTTCGAATTTTAGGTATTCGATTACATTTCTAAAAATTTGCTGACTTCTAGAGTTTTACCCTGAACCAATACACATTGAATTAAATGTAAATAAACAATAATTTTGATGTGGATGGAGATTATTTTTTTGTTTTTAATAAAAATTAGAATTAAAAAATCGAAAGTGAAATAACGTTATACAGTAAATAACAAATATCTTACATATATACACAATATATTTGAATATAAATAATGATGCGGGTGGATCTAGAGGTGGTGGTGGTGTAGTTAGACCACCAAGATGATGTTGCTTTTGTTTTGTTAAATGTAGAGTTAAATCATATTGAGAACCAACAATATTTATATTATTATTATATTTGGCAGACTTTGGAACAATATGATTGGATTGGGAGTGGTGGGATTGTTGAAGAGAGGAGGAGGAGAAGAAGTAGGAGACAGGATAAGAATGAGATCGTTGTTGCTGTTTGAATTTTAAAATGAGGGAATAAGCATTATTTAAATTTATATTTATATTATTATTATTATGAATATTATTATTATTATTATTATGGTTATTATGGATAATTACTGCTGATGGTGAACGTCAGTGTTGTAAAATATCGTCCACACTTGCAAACGCACAAGATCCTAAACCAGAACCACTCATTAAGCGTACCAATTCTTGAGCATGCGCTATTGTTACTTCTAATGGTGGCCGACGCGGTAAATCACTTGATTCTGTAATAAAATAAAAAAACACCATGTAATAAATAATAATTTTTCAAATATTTTTTTAAGCATTAAAATTTTAAATAAAATAATTAGGTTTTACCTAAAATAGCTGAGTTTAATGAAGCACAAACGGTCTCCCGTTGCATTGGATCTAACTGCCAACCCACTGGACTAGCCCATGGATTCGAATATGCTAATAAACTAAATGCATCCTAAAAAAACATTAAACAAATAATTTAAATTATAATTCTTAGAATCGTGCTGCTACTGCCTTTCACATTCTTCTTACCCGTAACATTTTTTTATTGCGTTCACATTTGCCCTGTTCTTGTCGTAACCGTTGACTCATATGATATAATTCACGTCCAAATTCTAACATTCGTTCTACAGCTGGTTTACTGCCACCACATAGCTGTCTTCTACTTAATGGAAGGTCTACATCTGGAATATAAATCAATTTATAATTATAAAACAGTTTTAGTTATAGCGGAGTTGAAAATGCTCCCGCGTTCCTATGGAAGTAAATGAAAATGCGGAGACCATTATGAAGATTTTAAGGATAATCTCTTGTTAAAACAACCACTTTTTTGACTAAATTCTAATGTTGAAGTCGTACTAATTGAGACATATTATAATAAATCATACAAAGAGATACTTGAAACGACCGCTTCATTAACGTCAATTTCATTAGCTTCATATAATTTTTATGCCAAAGTAGTTTATTGGCGCTTCGATTATTTTGGGAGAGGCGGGGTTTCTATTATTTTGGAGCTTAAAATAAAAAAGTGCTTACCCATATCTTCATCTTCATCATAAACAATATTATTTGAATTAGATTTATGACTATTTCCATTTTGATAACCATTGGTGGTAGCTGGTTGAGGTGACTGTGAAGGTGACTGCTGTAACACTGCATTATTTGAATTATTAATTATACCAGGTCCACTAGATCCACTAACACCACCATTCACTGGTGATACTTTGCCATTACTACTACTACTATTGATTGGTGTAGTTGAATGACCATTCTGTGTATCATCTGAAGATGTCGTCTCCATTTCTATATCACTATCTTCATGAAGACCTCCACTACCAGCGGTTGCTAAGCTATTTGTTGACGGTGACTTTGAAACGATTGGAGGTGTTGTTGATGTGGTGTTTGTTTGTGTGACTGGTGCTATTGGAGATGATGTTGAAACTGAGTCCGACGTTGTTACTGAGGTAGAATTACCTAAATGAAAATGAACACACCGAATCATGACATAACGAACAGTTTTTATATTTACTGAAAGACGGGGCAAGACAAATTTTTCAAAATTTTAGTAACTTACTAGCTGAAAGTTTTTAATGATCTATTGTAATTTTTAAATAAATTTTTCTTAGTTTTAATACTGAAAAGATCTTTTTAGCGAAGGTTGTATCGATATTGTTAATAAAATCAAATTGCATTTATTATATGATCTTAAAAATCGTCAAAAATCCAAACAAAATTTTATGGATGTTTTAACGAAATCCGAGACAACAAAATTTTCTTTATTATGCGTAATTTTTAGGGGTAACCCTCCACGAGACTGTAGTCGGTCACCCACATTTTACAACGTCATCTATGTATGCTTGACTGTAGTATAAGCCCACAGTTTCCCTTAAACATTCTATAAGTAATTTTCTAAACATAAATAAAGGTTTCCAAATGGCCTCCAAACATCCCAAAATAAATAATAAACAAGTAAATATGCATGCGTACCATTTAAAGTATTATTTTGATGGTGTTGTTGCTGTTGTTGATGTGGTGATGATTGTTGATCTATTAAGGTTGATGAATGACCATTTTTATTATTTTTATTATTATTGCTAGTGGTATTTGAGTTATTAGTAGTGGTGTTGTTTGAGTTATTTGTAGTGTTTGAATTATTGTTGAATGTTTTAGTTGACTGTATAACAGATGTTTGTTGATTGATTGTTGTTGGACTATTAGGTCGATTTAGATTTGTATTTGTTTGACTATTTGTATTTGTATTATTTGTATTAAATAATATGGTACTTTGATATGAAGCTAAACCACGTGGACATCGTGGTGGACACACTTCACTATCAGAACCATTCACCATTTCAACAAATTGTCGACATTTTAACATAAATAATAAATTTTGATTGTGCTCTAATAGACCTGGATATAATCTGCTTGTTAATTCAATTGCTTCACCCATACGTCCAGCTAAAACTAATTTTAATATTCCTACAAAATACAAAAAAAAAAAAAAGAAACATAACTTTTATTCATCATTTACAAACATTAATAATCATATCATCACTTCTTACTTTGTCGATTTTTAATTGAAGTCACTTCTTCATTAAAGGCTTGGCCAGTACTTTGTGCAAAAGCTTCAGCTGTTGCACAATAGCCGTGGTGAACTAGATATGTTGATACCATTCTAAAACAAAAATCATTTTAATATAGTTACTACTGTTCTTAGAAATAAATTAGAAGGAGCAAAAAATCGTGGAAAAATGGATATCTGTTAATTAATATAAAAATACTTACTTATGCAAAATCGCTTGCCATTCCTGACTTTCAGGTACAGGATATTCTAAAATTGAAAGGCGAGTTCGTGCACGTAACTCCCGCATCATGTCCTCTATATCAAATACAAATGGTTGCTGGCCGAAGTTGGCATCAACCACTTCGCCAGGTGTTTGGAGGCCTACTGTAGGATACAGGTTTGGCTACAAAATCAAAATTAAATGTTGAGAATGTTAAAACATTTTAAAATACCTCCACAACTTACAGGTAAATCTGTGAATGCGATACCCAAATGATGGCCGTTCTTAGTATAAAAACAAGTGTTATCAATCAAATTCACTCCACATCCAATGACGTCGCCAGTGGTAAATGTTGGTCCGTAAGGTTGACCCGTACCCGATGAACAGAACGAATGGCCGTCGTCGCCGTGATAACCGTATGAATTTTTATCCCAACCTATATCATGCATTCACAAACATCATTGTCACATTGACCCTGACTGACATCACCCTGACGGGCTGACCTGTAGACCACAGGGTAGTAATCTTTTTCTGTTTTTTGTCTTTTTTATTTTTAAATTGCTTACGTTTTTTAAAATTTTTGTGAACATCACTCACAATATTTGTGCGCACCCTTAAGAAAATTATTTTTAAATCAAAATGTAAATATGTTTTTTAATAGTTAAGAGCTGAGAAGAGCTTTTGTTTCTTTGTAACAAAAAGTGTTTCAAAAATACTTAATCTATTCTATTCTAAGTCTAATTCACGTTATCAGCGATCATCGAATATGCTTTTTTAGATTTAGAAGACGCTCATCATGCGTTTACCTTCAAATATTTATTACCTAATTTCTTTCTATGCGCCTTTGGAATATAAAATTACTTTTCTAATAAAATTTTGTAAGATTATTTAAATTTATTTTAATAACATAAATTAGAAATTAATGATGGCCGACATTTATACCAAATAAATTTAAGAAGTTGAATTAAGGTTAATTGCAAATAATTCTTTTTGAAATAAATCATTATTCTGAGCCATTCTGTACACTATAAGTTGATATACGATATAAGTTGGTACTTTGCGTGTAAGAAACATGTCAAATAAAAATAACGCTAACGTGTAACTAACTGGCTAGGCACAATTAAAAGTATTAAAATATTATAAAAATAATTGTGTATTTGATTTACCTGGCAATCTGTTCATATTGACTCCTTGAGCAGAGAGTCCCACACCCATGTAGCCATCTCTACCCTTGCTGATTATTTTCACTTCAAAGTAATAAAGTCCACAAGCAGGTGGTATTGGATGTGTTGCTCTCACACTTGCTGCGTCCTTATGTGTTTTTCCGTGTCCTGTAACAAAATAAATATACAACATTAGCCGTAATTAAATAAGTCCCGTTACTTTGTATGTTTTACATACGTTTTCAATTAATCATATCGAAACAAATTATTCTAAAAAAATTGCTTTTCTCTTTATTTCTAATTTATCACCAATGTTTCAAGAAATTTTCAAAATGTCTACGATTTAAGTAACTATTTCGCTGTAACTTTCGGATGTATTGTTCGATTTTAATGGAATTAAATTATCAAATTTAGAAAATTTTTTATCGTTCCCTTTGAAGGTTAATCTCCAAAAATAATAAATTTTTTACTACTTATTCTAGAAAGATGTGGATTTTTTGAAATCGATATGAAATAATAAAATGACAATTCTTTATAAAAACAATCAGCTGAGTGACACATATTGAGTGGTTTATATTTTTGCCACGATAGCGCTAAAATGTCATACTTTTGATACAACTTGTAATAATTTAAAAAATAATTTTAATTCTCATTGCCTGTGTCGTGTTATGATATGTTAATGAAACCAAACAAAACAAATTTATGCAAGTTATAAGAGAAGTGATTTGTTTGACATAATACAGCACAATATTTGAAGAAATCAATAAATACACCATTATTATTGAATAGCAAGCAAGCAACGCGACGATAAATTATTATTATGTACATTGGCCACAAATGAAATATACCAGGAGCTGGATGCACTAAGTATGCAAAAATCAAGGACCACATTCTGAAAATAGAATTCTGTTAAGAATCGCTATATAATATTATATGTAGACGTTATTTACCCATTCGCTTCGTTTAAATGATTGTTTTACGATTTAAAAAAAGAAAATTGAATTATAATAAAAAAAAAATAATATACACAAATTTTATCGAATACTCTTATTTGATTTAGAAATCTAGTTCTTGCTCCTATACAATACGTCTATGATGCATTAGCTTTTTTAATATGATGGCGTTGTCTTGTTGCTGTTATTAAATACAGAGTGGTCTTATCAAAAAGTCCACCTTATCAACTTAATATCATTTTAACCGATAACGTTGTGATCAAGAGAAAATATAAGTATTTTACTTTTTTTCAGTCTAATTTTAAATAGTAACCCTTTATAAAAAAAAAATTACAAATTCTACTGAAACTTCAAAATTCCAAATGGCATCCCATCCTATTCCTCACTATATCTCATTTTAAACTTTTTTTTAAAAACTAAAACCAAGAGTGCCATGACTCAAGTTATGGTACAATTTTGAAAATTTATATTATAAATAATAGGGTATTTATATTAAATTTCTTTTATTGTTTATATTCGCTAACACTTTCCAGTTTAAAATTTGATGGCATCGTTGATTTCAGCGCAAAAAATTCTTTAAAATTAAATAACTTAAGATTCCTATTTAAAAATTTGTTTTACTGCCTGGTGGTTTATTTTTACAAAAAAAAAAAACTCACCATTTTAAAATAAGCTGAAAATATTGTAATGCATGTTTTTTCTTTTTTCACAACGTTATCAGCCAAAGATTTGCATTCGGGTCTGTTAAAAAAAACGCTCAGTATGTTCAACAAGTGCTAGTTTATAAAGTGTCATTAACAGATGTTATCATTCTTATTATTAATCTATACACAACACGGTAGAGAAATAAATCCAAGTAAAACAACTGTACAGTGTAGATGGGCCTTTATATTTGGAATACAATGATTATTTTGTTTAGTACGTACCTAGTGCTAATCATTGCATTTAATCAAACAGACAGTCAGATGTATAAGTTGTACGTTTGAAGAACAACAATTTAAGAAAGTAATAAAAAATGAAAATAGCAAAATAAATAAAAAATAAAACAATTCAAAAGTGATGTGACCTGGCCTTGACACACTTAGTTATTGTATATAATATGTAAACCTATGAGTTAGATTAGAGTTACAATATTAGTTAGCTAAACAAATTATTCTACCACTAACTAAATTAATACAAGTTACAAAATAAACAAAGAATGTAACTATATGAATCCTCAAAGTTTATTTCAAAATTATAAATACACTATTTTATAATTCATTTAGGTTTCAAATCAATGTCTGATGTTAAAAATTGGATACATTTTTAAACTTAACCTTAAAAACCTTAAAAATAACTAACAAAAATTGCGTTTCTGTTTTCTTCTAATTAAAAAACCGAGCAAAATATAAAAAATCGCAAGCCTACCTAAGAATTTCGTTAATACATAAATTTGGTTTGGTCTACGCTACCAGTCAAATGGATGATGACTGCTTGACTTACCAAAATAGATTTTATATTATGAAATATATTCCAACTTATAAATAATTTGATTCCTAAATTAACTCAAAAAATATAAACAAAGCAAAAATGTATATAATTTTCATTTTTCTATAAATATCGTAGTGCTGTGTCCCACTCAGTTTTGTTTTCGATTCAGTTCGAATCCCTAATTCTAAGAGCTCTCTATCTGGTGGTATAATAATTGAATTTGTGTTTTTATTGTATAGCTTGTTGTGATTCAATTAATATCACTCAAAAAAAGCAATACAAGGTATTAAATTGTTTTCAAAAAGTTAATTTTGTTTTACCATTCCTCAAAAAGATTAATACGTCGATTCACCAAAATTCCCATACAGAATGATTCAAAATTTGTTTGTCTAACTTTGAGACAAAAGGCGTTTTGTTTCAAACATAAAGATTCTTAAAATTGCTATTTAAATAATAACAGAGGTCTCTGAATTTATATGAATAATTAATAGTAAGCTCCGCATTTATTATTTGAACAGTAATTTAAGTTTCTTAGTGGACGGACACGTTCTACTCCAAAATATAAAGGTGGTTGATTACATTTGAAGTTGACAGAGCTGGGAGGAGGAGGAGGGGCCACACTGTATAATAATATTAACAAACTAGCTACCTTTAACAACAAGATCAAGTTAATTCTTGTTTTATAAATACTAAACTCACTATATATATGTTGTAAGAAGCGCTACGCGTACATTACATAAAATACAGTAGGGTAGCATATCAATATTATTATGAGGGGCGTATGATTTCTTATAGAGACCTCTATAATAATGACAATCTATAATGTAAATAAATAATTAAATACCAAATTTGATACAACTGGAATAAATATTACATTATAGATTGTCTTTACTAGAGATTTCTTTCAAAAATAAACCACCGTCTTAAATAATATATCAAACACATATTATTTAAATAAACTGAAACTTCTAAAATCAATGAAAAACGATCATTAGATCATCAAATTTTAATTTGTTTTAATTGCAAACATCGCTTATCAAACACAATTTACGACTCTGTAACAACTAAATAATAATAATAATAACAATAATGTGTAGCATACGACTTGTAATGCCTTGCCTATAATAGTGAAGGGCATTGACTTTAATGGGTTAACTTAGCAGAGTAGTTACAGAGTGCAACATACAACATCAACATACGTACATTCATACATACAGTAGAGAAAATATAGATAAATACATCATTGACAGTGACTATTTAGTTTAGCATTAGCACTGTTCAGAGTGAGAGTATTCAACTGCCTCTTTGAGATTGTGTTGTGTTGCGTTGCGCTGTCAACTACAACAGGCTGGCTGGCCACGCAAAAATTATTTTTAATTTCCCTAATAATTCTAAGTTTATTCCAAGACATTTTCTGTATTTTATATGAATTCAAAATAATGTTCATGTTTAAGAAAAAAATTGTTAATTGCATTTCTATTACAAGCATTAAAAAATTGATCTCTTGAGACACGCACAGTGAATTTCAATTCAAGTGCCACATTTTTTATTTTTTTGTATATATCAGACGAAAATAATGGTAAAAAAAAAAACAATATTGTATACAACTATGAATGATATTGAATAAATTTAATTTTATTTCATTGATGAGGATAAAGGATAAAAAAGGATTTAAGGGATACATAGGTAATATACTAATAGTGATAGTGTTAGTATTGGCTAGACGACGCGATTCTTTCTAGATACAACATGTCATACACAATACATATCGTTGCGTTCAAACTAGCTCATTCACATCTGAGCTAAATATATTCACTTGTTTACATGTTTTTATAGTCTAAAATACACCAACTTCGTTATGATTAGTGCAAAACCTTTTTCTTGAAAATTTTGAAAAATGAGTCTTTGCACAAGAAATATTAAAAATATTATAGTTGTAAAAATTTTGAAAAAAGGTTATTCAAATATTCATTAATTAAACTAATTTTAAGTAAATTAATTTTAGAAATTTGTAAATGTTTGATAATGTGATTTTAATATTATAAAATAAATGCATTTGTAAATTTTTATATAAAGTTATGTTTACAACTGTAGTATACCTTCAAATAAAGTTATATTTATAATGTCAACTCAATGCATATGCGACAAAACTAACATTAATTTATAATTATATTAAAGATTAAACAATACTAATATTATGCACAAAATTTTTAATTATTTATATAAAAAAAAAAGGAAATTCGATGCGATAAAAGTTGTATTTAAGGTACTAAATGAAGGGCGAACAGATTATAAACCCCAGTGTAACGTTTAGATATGTTTACAAATAGTATAATAACTAAATTATGTGTGTGAGTAAGCAGTATATAGTAGAAGTAGTAAGTACAATACATTATAAAAACATGCAATTTTTTAAATGTAGATACTAAGTGTTAATACTTTGACCACTGGTCTGTCTGTATTCAAAGTACTAATTTAATTAAATAATACAATTTGTTTATTTTGATCAAAACATATGAAATTGATATAAAAAAAATATGTCAACATATAAACACTTGTTTAAATAATAAACAATTTGTTTAAAAACAATCAATTAGTTTTATAAAAATAAATACAAATGAGAGCGGTGATCTTAAAACTTTACTTCGATACGTCGCATCGATACTTTAATGATAATAACGTCTAGCGACCAATGGTATACAATCGATTTTTTAATCGTTATTTTACTACTAAGGCGATCGACGATGATCTCTATAATTGGATTATTATCTTTAAAATTATTTTATAGATCATTCAATAGCATCATCGCAAATAAAAAGTCTATTGCATACAATCGACAATTTAATATCAATTCACCATTAAAAAGAGTAAATTATGAGTGTTATTTTTGGATTCCCTAAGCCTCCTCAGTTACCCTAGAAAAAAAAAATAGCAATAAAATTTTTTGGCGATTACTTCAAAGAATTATAAAAATCATGTAAAGTATGAACAAATTTTATTTGAACTGATAAATTCATTTTAATATTCACGATAAAACGGATTTTCTATTACAATCTACATATTCTATGTTTGAATTTTAAATTCGTAATCAGCCACTCTCAAGAGCTTCGGGTAAAAATTTTTCAACCGTTTATAACGGAATCTAAAAATTCATTAAAAATTGCTTTAACTGTGTATTGTAATATTGGGCATAATTTCCTCCCAATCAAATCGCATGACTACTTTATCAGCCACAAAAATTAAATTTCCCCAACTATTCCAGGTCTTCACTGATAGTAGACACCCATAAATACTATTGATCTGGACATTGAGTCAGACAAATTTGACCGAAGTAAACGAATATAAATTATTATTTTGAAATACTGAGAAAAATTTTAAAATTCCTTGATTGTTCTACGAATTTAGAATCATTTTACTAGTAAATATTAAATACCTATTTCACATTAAATAAGAATTAATAGCCAAGAATCCACACCCAAGGATTTCATTATTTTATAAATAACTATTAAAACTGCATATCTTTATAAACCAGCAAATTTAATCCTTTTAATAAAATTTACATTATAAAATTAAAATGTCAAAAATCTTAACCTCTAAAAAATGACGAATTTTTTATGAGAAAAAATTCATAAAATCAAAGAAAAAACTGAAAACTAAATATAAGTAAATTCAAAGCATATTTTTAAAATATTTACGTCAAAATAAAAAAAAACGACAACTGTTTCTAAAAATACGCAATTCGTCGTATACGCAGTATTTGATAACGATATTCCATTGGTTTTAAAATTTTAAACACGTAATTGAATCCATAAAGTTTTACAAATAAAAAAAAAATTCGATAATTAAACGTTAAAACACACACCACCTACCCAAAAAAAAATATGTTTACTGAACTGTGAGAGACCACAAGGTCTTTGCGTTTAATTGATTCGAGAATACGTAAAAAAAAAATTTATTTATTATTGATTTAATTTTAACACTTAGGTTAGAATTAATTTTAACATTAAAAACAAAATTAAGGCATATGAAGCATATTTTTAAAAAAATATGGGCATATTTGTATACAAAAATATACAAACCTTTTGTTTCCAATATCGACCTGTGTTTACACTTAACAAAATTAGGTCAATGCATGCGCCTAATAAACTAATTTCAATCACGAAAAATTATTTAGCGAAAAAAAAAGTTCTAAATGATGAACATTTATTTAGAAAATTGTGTGGTAGTTTTAAAAAGGGGTGTCCAGAAAAAAAATATTTATTCCATACGTCATGACAAGAGAAATGAAGTTATCAGCTGATTTCTTTGTTTGAAGGTACAATTTATTGAAAAATAATAATAACATTCCGTGAATTTGGAAGTAATACTTAACAAGTTTGAATCAGTTTAAAATAAATGATTTTGATTAAATTTTAATATGATTGATTTGATGATAATGGACATAGAAGCAAGTTAGCAGCATACAAGATTCTATGAAAGAGTGAATTGAACTGATTTGATTTGACTTACCTTTGTAATGCACTCGTAAATTATTTTGTGACAATCCAATGTAATTATATTTATCTTTAGCACTCCAGGCACGAGGTAATGGCGTTTCTTCTTCATTCACAATTGGATATAAAAGTTTTAAACGATCCACTACACCGTTTTGCGTTTCGATTGGCGAATCCATTGCACTCCGTCCATTACTGACGGCAGCCATGTCTATTCTCACTTGATCCCGGATGCCTAATACACTACACTCGTCATTATTTTAATTCATGTTTAATCACATAGATGGCATTTCTCGCATCATACATCATCGCATAAATAAATACGAATATTTTTTATTCAATTATGAAGTTTTTTTATTTATTTTATTTTTTTTAATTTATTATATTTTGTCCTAAGCCAACTGTTTAATTTGTTACCATAGTTACATAATTTTTGATACATAAATTTCGTGATTAAACGACCTTTTGTTTTATTTTTAAACAATATTAACTAGTTAAATATATGGGTTGTTCCATAATTACAGTACAGCATTCAAATAATAAAATTTAAAAAAATGTTTTCTTAATAATGAATTTAAGAAGAAAACAAAATCTTTTTAGCTATATTTTATCAAACATATTTAGTTAATTTTGATAAAAAAAAAAACGTTTGTAATGTTCTCGAAAATTTGTCCCAAGTAAAAATGTATTGGCCTTAACATAACACCCGAATAGTCGTTTCCCTCTTTCAACACTATTTTTAACATTCACATAAAATTATTATTTCTCTCTTCATAAACTAATCAAACAAAAATACATAGCATTGTTGATATTTCGGCTACAATGTAGACATTATCAGTATGAATTACATAATCATAATTATTCGTTTAAGAAAACGGGAACGTAATATTTAAATTAATAAGATTTTAGTTCTAATTGCACCTTAAAATGAATGGATATATACATATTTCATACTAGTTTTCCCAAAAATGTATTGTCTTTGATAAAACTTAAAAGTTTTATTTTTATTGCATTTTGTTTAAGCTTTAAATTGTATAGATAAGATATACAAATCCATACTAAAATGATTCAAGTTGGGAGATAAATTAGCTTCTCGATAGAGTATGGCATTTTTCGCAATGATTATAATTTTGGGAAGTCTGCGAAAAATTTAAGCAAACTTGGCATTATGAATACGAATTATAACATTTTCCTTTGCTCCGAATATACACTCTAAAAATGAGATTGTATACCTAATTTCACGTTTCTTTGGAAATAGTTACGCAGATTTGTAAATAATTTAAGGTAACTGCAATGAAAGTCGAAAACAATGATTTAACTTATATTTAATAAAAATAAAATTATAATTATATACAAAAAAATTAAGAAGACATCATGATATTCAATAAATATTCTACAATAATATATTTGTCTACATTCTAGGTTTCTTCGGTAGCGATCCAAACGCTGATATAACAGTGCCTTTGGTTCCAGTTGCTGCGGTCGTTAACGTCGGTTGTTGAACTAAACCAGCTGGTTTGAGTGTGGTCTGTCCCACCGCATTTGTAGCAGGTTGATCCCATTTCGATTTACGTCTTTTGGCCTCATCCTCCGCTTGTTTCTTCGTACCAGAAACAAATTCAATTTTTGTTTTTTCTTTCCGTTCTTTCTCCCTTGCTTCCATATCAGTTTTTTGTACTTTAGCCAATTCTTCAAAATACGATTCGTTTCCCCATTTTAGCGGATCGTAAATTTCTGCTGGATAATTGGTTCCTAATTCTTTAATACCACAAAATTGGATAAGTTTTTCGTAGATCGATGGATTTCGAAAGTCTTTCCGCTGTTGAATTAAATGATTCATGTCCAGGCCACTATTTATCATTTTATCATAAAGTCGAGTAATTTTCTCTTGTAAATCGGCTGGACATTTTTTCTTCGGTGGTGGTGGTAATTGTATTCCATCGTCCGTAGGCGGTTCTGGTTCAGGTGAAGGTTGATGTGGTTCCGCTTCAACAATTTCAGCAACAATTTTTTTGGTACCATCTTCGACATTAATATCATCGTCGTCTGAAACGACAGTATCATCGTGATATGATACTAATTTAGGGACACGAACAGCTATAATTGGTGAGCCGGAATTTGAATTAGCAGCGGATGGTATTTTAGATGGGGGTGTACTAACCTCAGCTCCCGCCCCTTCTTCCCCTGAACTTTCACCTTCGTTGACATCCTCGCCTTCAGAATCAGTATACGTTGCGGTTAATGAAGCTAACGCTTGCGACGAAGACATTTTGCCCCAAAGAAACTTTTTTTAAATAATAAGTTTGCACTCACCTGAATTGGCAAATTGTTTCTGTAACAAAGAAATACGGATTCATAAGAAATGTAAATAAGCAATATTCAATTGTTTAAAGACTCTATAACTAATTTGTATTACTTTTAAATTTTCAAGAACTTGCGGTAATCGAATCACTAATTATAAGTGTTAAATAGTATCATATGTCAAGGAGAAGACTTGCGTCGTCAAGACAATATTTTAGATAATGAGAGATTTGGTCTATTGCACCATCCTTGGAATTCCTCCTCAAAATGTTCAAAGATGGCTTTAAAAAGTTGATAAGTGCATACAACTGTACATTTTTGAACATGTCTGATATTTTACCAACATATCTTTTTAAAAAATCAAATCGAACTTTTGATTAGAAAAATTGTTTTTGCAAGAACTCGGCGCGATTAATATTTTTAATATACAATTTACTTTCACTAAACAAAGTATAAATTTCCCAGATTAAATTTGATAAAATTACGACAAAAGTATTTAAATTATGATTATAAAACACAATTTTGAGAATTTTCTAACATACTTGTAAGGAAAACAAGTAAAAAAAAAAATAGCTTCCAAATATTTAACTAGGTTATGATCGATTGGTGTTTAATTTGAAAGATACATACCGTTGTGATTTTCCATAAACGATGTGGATCAATTAATATGAATTAAGTATTATATTAACAATTTTACCACAAAATAATGTTTTTTTACAAAACTTAACACAAATTATTAAACATTTTTTTATTGACACAATAACGCCACAAAAATCATTATTATTCTTTAAAAGGGTGCGTTCTTATCAAGTAATTGTCAATACATTCGTTTCACTATCTCGCTCATTCAGCAGCGGTGCCAACTCAACCAACTTATTACTATCCATGAAACTAACAACAAAACTGCTAATTATTTTTTTTAGTTTTACCGTATCAAGGGATGAAATCGATGTGTAAATTTTGCAAAAACTGTTTTAAATTTTAATTCTTATTCATGTATCCAATTATTCGAGACAATTTACCATACAAACAGGGTACATCATATGATTATATTAGATAAACCTTCTTAAGTAAGTCTATTCGTTTAAGTCACTTTTGTATGTAAATAATTTGTTTTGCAATAGCGTTTAATTTAACGTGCGTTAAAACAAACCTTCGTTAGTAACGGACGTTATTTTTGACGTAAAGCGTACGTGTAGCTTTTAATAATAAAATAACATTTACTTTGTGATACTACCATTGAATAATTGTCATAATTAAAGTTTCTGAACAAATTATATTAAAAAAATTAATATATCAGTAAGAACATATTTATATGTACAGTACTATAAATCGACGTTTATGAAACGAGCGTTAAATATTTCATCTATTATTTTCGAATTGTTAGCCTGACATATCATTATTAAGAAATTATGTATACAAAACTAAAACGTGCGTTGAAGATTTAACGCTAGTGTGATCATTCGTATAAATAAAAAAATCCAAATAACGTATGCGTATACTTTTTATGCGTTACGAAAACACGATATTACATAACGTAACTGAAATTGGTATTTTTGACAGTTATACATCTAGAATTACTGAATGACATATAATCTAAATAGTTTTATAGGTAATGGATAAAAATATTGATACTGCTCGTCGAAAACCTCGTCAATTACGCGGAACACCATCAAATCGATATAGTATTTATTTTAGTTTCGGTGTTTTAGGTTTTGGAATTCTTATAGGAACTTTATTTCAGTAAGAATATATTTAATTTTAAACTTGTTCGAAATTCATTATATTTTTAATTTCATAGTTACTCAGCGGGTCAAAAAATAATCAATGAGATCGTTAAAACCGATAGATTTGGAATGACCGAGGAGGAAATTAATCGAAAAATAGAAATGGCACCTCCAGGCTTAAATCCATCCAAAGAATTAAAAGAACGTTTAGAAGAATTAGAGAAAGGAAAGAAGAACATTAGCATTTAAATTATAATGAATTCCAAAAAGAAATCTTCGATGCTACGACTTCGGTCACAAACTAATGTAAATTCTAGGTTAGTTTTTATTTTGTAATTTAGAATTTTTAATAAAAACTTTAAAAATAATTGGGCTTTTTCTTTTCGTATTCCTTTCCACAGAAACCAGAATACTGCAGTAATATCGCATTATTTTAAAAAACCAAGTTCTGAAAGTGAAGAAGTGCCTTCTACTAGTGAAATATTGCCGTATGGTCAGGATAATAGACACAAATTGTCATCATTTGGAATTGAAAATGTTTCGAATGATGTCAAAGTGAATATTACTAAGTGCTTAGAAACTCAGAACTTTTTAAATTTGTCTGATGATTTAAGTGATTTTTCAACTCCGAAACCGATTAAACGTGTCGTACCGAAAATATTCGAACCGAAATTCAAACCAAAACCAGTACCCAAACGAAATAAAAAATCGAATAAAAAAATCACAGAAGAAAGTCGGAAATTTTTATATGACTCGAAAGATTACAATCAGGAACATTTGCATCTTGCAATTGCACTTTCAAAATCAGTGCAAGATTTCGAAAATCCAGGTGAATCGTCTCAATCATTAAATTATGCTGAAAACGAATTAACACCGACTCAGGAAAACGTGTTGAAAATTCGGAGAAAATTAACAAAATTTCAATTTAAAAATTCAGATCCGTTCGCAACAAAAAATGAAAATAAACAAATTAAAACGGGTAAATCAAAAAAAGTTCGAAATCATCCATTTATGTCGACGCTCATTCGACGTACATGTGATGATCGTGAAAACATAATTCAACGGAAAGTCTCAAATATTCTTAATATAGAAAATGTGAATATGAATTGTGAAAAGCGATTTTATAGTGATCTGAAAATTTGTGATAGCTTAGAAAGATATTTTTGTAATGAAAAAACTTTATTTAAAAAAGCTGAGCTCTTAGAAACTGAAAAGTTTTATACAAATCAACTCGTTACACCAACAAAAGCGAAATGTGGCAATTTGTTAAGAGATTGGTCAAAAATTTTAGGTCGTGAGGTTACTCCACCTCGAGAAATCAAAATGCCGATAGAAAAAGCCAATTTTCATGAAAATATTTCCACCCAATCGAAAATATTCGAAAAAAATATGGAAATTTCCAAAACATTTGAAATTTCGAGAGTAGAAAAACTTAAAAGTTTAAACGATTCAAGTAAATCTGAATTTTTAACTTCGATCGTACAAAATGTAGAAGATTCTAAAATACCAGAAAAAGAACATAAATCTGAAAGTTTAGAAATTTCACAGCGTGATATCGCGTCCTTGGCTGTGGAACTTCCTCAAATTCGAATCGATTCAAATCAAGACGAGTTCCCAACTTCAAAATTTTTACAAATTTCGATTGATCCAAGCGAGAAAATCGTTCCGGTGTTGGATAAAAAAAACATTACAATTCGAAGTTTAACACCAGATTTATTTTCGGATTCAGAAGACGAAATTTTTTTAAAAAATCCTATTAATCCAACATATACAATTGCAAGCAATATTACAAACAAAATTCCAGTTAATGAGCAAGACATTTTGGATTTAACACAATCCACAGATTCTGAGAAAAATCTATCACAAACTTCTGAAAAGCATTCCGATCATAATCTCGATGATAATTCGAATAATAGTGACGATAGTTTATTCGATTTACCAGAATTTGATATAAAATACACGATAACTAATTCGAAAAATGATCAATTAAAATCTTATTCTACAAATTTTAAACCACTTGATCGGGAAGTCGTAGATTTATCGCAAACATCGAATAGTAATGATAATGAATCTCAAGAACGTTTTGAAGCGGAAATTTCAAAGAAAAATCATTGTACCTTCTTAATAGAAAAATCTGAAAATCGATTTATAGAAGATACGTCATCGAAATCAGAATTGAATAAAATTCTTAATCAAAATGTCTTCGAAAATGATGAAAATAGAGAATTGATCGTAGATTTATCACAATCTTCGAATAGTTACGATGAAAATAATATAAATACAACGGGATCTCCAAAGAAAATTCAATTTTCTGATGGAAATTTCTCAAATAAAAATGTAACCGATGAAAGTCAGATATATGAAAAATCTATTTCGAAAACGAATCTTCATGAAACGAACTTTGATTTTAGTGAAAATGATCGAGAAATGCTTGTAGATTTGTCACAATCTTCGGACGATGATACCGTTGAAACCTCTGAAATCGGAATTTCAAAGAAAATTCATTTCTCAAGTGAAAATTCGCCACAAAACATCTTAAATGAAAGTAAAATAACAGAAAATTCTTTAAGTCCGAATAAGAATTTAAATCAATCGAACTTCAATTTAAATATACATTTTGAACACGATGACGAAATGCATGCCGATAACTCTTTTAATAACAATACGCCTATTAAACATTTCGAAAATCAATCCGAAATGTCAACTCCAAAATCAAGACTGAATACGACTAATTTTAAGTTAATACGAAAATCGAAATCATTTAGCAATGGAAATCTCAAACAAAGTAACACAAGTTTTAAAAAATTTAATTCATTTATGGAAAATTTTGATTATGAATTAGAAACATCGGCTTACATTTCTTTAAATGCTAACAAATTGAATATTTTAGATTCAGATATTTCTAATTCGAATACACAAAGTGAATCGGATGATAGTTTAATTATAATTAGTGATGATGAATTGAATTACTCATGTAGTACACCTTACCGAAAAATCAAGATGGAAAAAACATCTTCGAGTACATCGTCTACGAATGAATCACCTGTGAAATCTTTAGGCGAAGATACATTCTCGACGAAATCCAGTAAATCTACCACATCGAAATACCCAATCGAATTTAAAGAAACAGATTATGTGACTTCCAAAACAACAGATTTATCGGAAAACGAAGAATCACCATTTGAGCATAAAAAAACAGATTTAATGAGTCCGAAGCAAACAGAATTACCAACAAATATTTCCATATTACTCGGAGATTCATTTGAGAAAGAACTTCGTCGTACAACTAGTTTATGGGATCGTGTTTGTGGCAAAAAGCAAATTGAAATTACAAAATCAAATACTCCTGAAATTCATAAAAAGAATACTGTCAAAAATTTGGAAACACCCCGAACTCAGATCGAAATAAAAACACATGATATTACACCAATGCCAAATTATGATGCGATGGCAACGCCAGACATACATCAAGAATTACAAAAATATGGTTTGAAATCATTAAAACGGCGTCGTGCTGCTCAAATTTTGAAATATATTTACGAACAAACTCATCCATTTGACGAAAACGAAAGTGGTGTGGGTGCAGTTGAAACTTATACAGATATTGAAGATTTGGATGATCATCGACCACCAGTCAAACGTTCTAAACGAGCTTCTTCAACAAAATTAGACAATTTTATTCCAGTGTCGCCATCGAAAATTGAAATTGTTGGTGATTTGTTGCCAAAAAAGTAAGTAAAAATAAATAATAAAGGCGGACCGATTCTGGTTTAATTAAATTCTGGTTTAAAAATTGTTTGTTTTTGTTTTCAGTTGGACAGAGAGTGATTTGGTATTTGAGACACGACAATCGTCAAAAATAGCATCGTGTCGTTTACCGTTTCATATTGCATGGCATAATTATTTATCAGAAAATCCTGAATTACGTTTGAAAATTCTAAAATATTTTCCAATACAATTTGAAGATATTTGTGTTCATTTCAAGGAAATGGGATTCAAATATCATGTGAATGTAAGTTTTTTTTAATCAATTGCACTTTATGTTTAATTTAAATTAAACCTCCAAAACTGGGGAATTTTTCATTTTGCTCTGTTATCTCTTTTAAAAAATTGAGGAAATATCAAATTTCCATTCAAAATGTCATTTACACTTTTTAATTTTTTTGAGGTTATGCTTTGAAATAAAACCTTTATAAATATATGATCTTGAAGAAATTGTTTCCCAAATAATTCCGTCTTTTTAAATCAGATAGAAATTAAAAGATAACTAAAAAATGTGCCCGTCATGTTGAAAAAATGGTGAATAAACCAGAAGTTCCAAACAGAAGAGAGAGGTATAAAGAAAAATATTGAATAAAATCGTCGCACTTAAAAATTTTTCTTCATTGCTTCGGCTATATGCGATTGTTAAACAACTTTTAAATAATAATGAATGTAATTATTTAATTAATTTATTTCAGGATATTTTATCATTCTTGGATAAAAAATGTATAACAATTCGTACGAATCAGAATAGTCAACGTAATAAAAAATCAACTGCAAAGCAGAATAATAAGAAAAGATATTAGTGGATATCCTGGACTGGAAATAGGATTACTTGGATGTTTAAACTGAGGACTTCTACTGATTACAGTGAATGCATTAACGAATGTTGAGGATTACAGCCTATCTAGAGGAGAATTAATTATCGCGGGAATCGATAAAACAATAAATTTTTAGATAAATGCAGTTAATTGACATGGATGCATTCACTGTGGTTGATAGAATTGTTGAACTTGTGAATATTTAAATGACGGTTGGGACTAGAACAACATCTCTGTAGACTTTGCGCCTCCATCCTCCATTAAATGTATTTCTATTATGTTTATACAAATTTTTATATAAGTAATTATTAAAAATATATCAATTTTATTAAGTTTTTTATTTCTACTCAACCGACCTACTGTTTTGTATGAAATTAAAGAAATAAAAACATTAAAAATAATAATAATTATTGTTTAAATTTTAAATTGTTTGATTTTTATTTCAAATTCTTTCAAAAATAAATCTTAGTAATATTAATAATAATAATAACAACAGTACATATGTATAAATGGTAATATAGACGACTAGACATTTGGACTAAAAGGTTAAAAGCAAATACAAATACGAATACAATCAATTGAATTTAATGTTTAAAAGCTTTTTAAACAACACTTGTAATAGTCATACCCTCTTTTAATGTTATATTTGAAAGTAGGTGTCTTCATAACCAGAGCCAGTGAAGACATTATTATAGTTAAATTATAGATTGTGTTATTAACACCATCGTAATATTTATAAACATGCCACTCTTTTCAGAAGTTTTATATAAAGAAAATGTTGAAGTTATATACTAATTTTTAGATGGGTATTTATAAGAAACGATCAATCATTTTTATGACGTCAGTTGTTTTTTTGAACTATATAGGGAGTTCCATATTAGTAACTAGTTTAGAAATTGGATTTTTAATATGCAAGCATATTATAGCCTACACCCTGTCCAATATAATTTTTTATTTTTTGAGTTAAACTAGAAGACCCGGTCACGCGTTGCTGTGACAATTTGTAGCAACCGTTATTTGTAATAATTAGCTAGATTGGATCAGACGTTCACGATTTTTGCGTTTAGCAAAGTTTTTGCCGATTTATTTTTATATTATAGATAACGTCACTCAATTGTTTTGCCTTCCCGAAACCTCTCCACTAACCCATGAAATTTATGGTATGGTATTAAAGCTCAAATTGACTTTTAAGTATTATTATGAATCGTTTGTATGGGAGTATAGAAAAGTGTTGTTTTTGGACTTCTTCAGACAAATTTTTTAATTTTTCTCTACGTAAGAACCATCCTTGTACTTTAAGGAATATTCTAACAAAAAGAATTAGCGAAATCGGTTCAGCTTTGCGCTTAGCAAAACATTCAGCGATTCATTTTTATATTATAGATGAAATGATAAATAGGTCTTTATAAATGTATTATAGTTTAATGAAAAATAGGGGTGAAGGAAAAACAAGAAACTGTTTTCTCTATATATACATACATACATACATACAGTATTATATGATGTGAATGTATGATATCTAACGAAAATCATTTAGCACAAGCAAAATGGCGTTCAAACGAAAGGCGTAACGCAGAGCATTTTCTCATGTAAACAAAAAATAAAAAAACTTAAAAATTAAAAACCCAAAAAAAAAATCAGCAAAGCCTTAAATTTATTTATTTTTTTATATTAAAATTTCTGCAAATACTTAAAACTGGTGGTGTGATATTGATTGTGTTATAAAGTGTGGCGCGATAATAACAGAATAAAATTCAGGAAAAATGGAGTCGGAAGAATTGGATGAAACAACGCCGGCCGCTACAGATAATTATAATTTATTAAATGAAGGAAGTGTCTTTCGACGACGTAAAGTTGTTTCATGTGCAAAAGAAACTTTAGAAAATGGTAAATTTTAATAATGAACTTTCTCATATAATAAGTATTATTGAACTATAATAATTGTTTATAGCTACTATTAGCTATTTTTATTCAAGTTTTGTTTAATCAATGATTTAACATAACCCCTAATATAATAATTATTTCATTGATATTGTTTTTAATTTCTTTCAATAATTGATTGATGTTCAATTTCATTCAATTTTATAATTAATTAATTTTCATATTCAAATTTTATTTGGTACAAACTTGTTTAAAGATTGATTCTAAAAATATTTTTTAATAAACTTATGCAATACTTATTACATAACTAATTACATAAAAATATAAAAATTACATTCAATTAAATTGTGAATATAGGCAACGGTTAATACATAACTGTCAAGTAAATCACGTAACTATACAAAATACAATGTTCAGAATGAATTAGTTAAAAAGAAAGGGGTTGAAATTATTTCAAATAATAATCGATGCCAATAGTAGTTCTACATTTTTTAAAAAACTTGGGTAATTTTATAATTTATCTGCTTGTTTTATAATTTGTATTAAAATGAAACGGAAAACGGAGATTTTGTAGAGAGTTTCAAACGTTTACTTGCGTAATTTTGAGATAAAATTGTATAATTTTTATTTTTGTCTAAGACTTTTCATCTTTAAATATAATAAATATTTAGATTTATTTAAAAATTGATTTCTAAATATCTATTGAATGATAAATAGCATTAAAAATTCAAATTCAATAGGATTGAATTTGATTTAAAAAAAATTAAACTGCAGATTTGATTTGTAGAAAGATTAAGCAAATGAAAAAGATAATTTGATTAAGATGATTTTTAATTTAAAATTTTTGTTTTTAATAGCATCACGCTTATTACGACGAAAAATCCCATGTGCTGGTCATTTTATGGCACCCAGAAAATTATGGTTACAGCGTGTGGCCACACCACATTGTGACGTTGTTATGACATTCCCACCAGGCGCCCAAGATAATGTTTTGTTATGGCTTTTGGCACGTTTTCGACAATCTCCTGGCCTTACGGTTCATGTTAGACATCATGCATCTACACACAGTACTGCTTTCTATTTAACTGCACCATTTTCTATGTAATTATCAACATTTCTACTCATTTATTCATTTACCTAGCATCTAAATACTAAGTACCTGTTCTTCGTATCTAACTCACAGCCTCTAGTTATTTTATGTCTTAGCTACTACAATCATGTTTATACGTAAATCAAGTTTTGTCAAGGTACCACAGATCCTACTAACAAAGTAGTTTGAAAAACTACTTCATGATTGTTAAATTCTTAATTAAAAGTTATCAAAATAATAATTTGGCACAAATAAACACATTTAATTTCTTATCCTAAAAGTTAAACTATTTTAATTTCCCTAAAAAAGGTTTTAATTTTAATGTAATAAAACAATAATATGTGCTTTTATGACACAAATTCCAAACATTTAAGTATATTTTTAAATAAATTTTAATTTATTTTAAATTTCATAATTTATTTTTCACTAGTAAAAGTAACCTAATTCTACCTAGGTTACCAGTTTTATTCTTTCACAGACATCAGAAATGAACTACTGACGAATCGTCAGTTGAAAATTTGTATGTTAGCCTAGGCATAAAATGAGAGACTATAAATCTATGAAGAAAATTCATATAATTTTATAAATCTTTTAAAGATTATTAAAAGCGGCGGAAGAGTATCATTTACCGAAAGCTTTGAAAGCAAGTCGTGGCGGAGGCTTAAAAGAATTTACGTTACACGAAGCACACAGTTTTGATGGAGTCGACAATGATTTGACATTTTTTACAACACAAGAACGTCAATGGTTAGTTTTAAATTTATTACAAAGTATACGGGCAACAGAGAACGATACGTTGCAAGGACTAAATCTGTTGGAAGGACAACCGATTGTTCCAAAATGTATTTTGACTGGTGTTATTTCACAAGTGTTCCCATTGCATGATGGTAAAGCTTTGGAAGAGTTACAAGCGACTTGGGTGCGTGATGTTTTTCGATCTCAACCTTTAGGTAAAACAATTTTAAATGGATCAAAATCCATTTGAAGTTTTCGTGGCTCCAAAAATTACGAAAATATTGCGTGTAAAAATTTATTTTCCTAATTTTTGAGGGACCAAAAAATTCTAAATTTGTCAATATTAATACTTTTATGTGTTTTGTTTTCAGATAAAATTTGTGATTATTTTGGTGTAAAAATCACCATGTATTTTGCATGGTTAGGACATTACACGACTGCCTTATCAATTCCGGCCTTTGTCGGATTTATTTTTTGGGTAAATTTTTAGTTTTTCGTCCAATTAATTTGAAATTTTTTTATTTAAAAGTAAATATAAATTTCTGTCCCACTTAGCTCTGTTGCTCCGGCAAACATGAAGGTTTAGAAGATGCAATTTACGTATTATTTTCAATATTTAATGTTGTATGGGCAACTGTTTATTTACAAGCTTGGAAACGTTATTCAGCTGAATTGGCATTCCGTTGGGGTACTTTGGATCAACGTGATGATCTTTTAGCTGAGCCCAGACCTTTATTTACGGTACTTTTAAATACAATATTACCTTACTTGTATAATCAAAGATAATATATATATATATATATATATATATATATATTTATCTAAATCTTAACGTTGTAAAAAATCCAAAAAAATTTGGAAAACGGTTGACCCTAAAGGCCATCCGCTTATTCCGCTAATTCCATACCTACGCACTTAAAATTTAACATATTACAATGGTTTTGATCTTAAAATTTTGTTTATGAGCTTCACTACTTGGTGGTGATCGACGCGGTTCTTAGAGCTTTAATAATTCTATTCTATTTCATCAAAAACGATCCTAAAAGAAATGTCGGTGACGTTAAAAAACACAATGTTTTCGTTTACGATATCTCTCTCGAAGGAATCAACCAATTTTTATCGGATCGACGTGGTTTATCAAGGTTAATAGCTTTTTACTTTTTGAAGTCAATCGATAGAGGCGTTTAAAAGTTATTCCAAAAAAACCACATTAAAAAAAATGTTCTTCTTAGTTTTTTTGAGATTTCTCAACATCTACCATTACAAATGGATCCAAATTGTACTCAAAATCTAAGTTTGGTCAAGCCCTTTCGAATAGTATCCGTGATGAAATCGGTCGAGCCGTTCAAAAGTTATAAGCAGTCCACATACTTTCACACATACACATACATACAGACATAGTGACAACCACGCAGGGTTAGTCAAGGAAGCTTTCTGTAACCTCAAAACGTCGAGATCTGATGAAAAATCGATTTTTGCAAAACGGGATAGACCCAATAACTTCTCGATTTTTAAAAATCTTCGATTTTCTTAGCGGGAAGTTAAAAAAATGTTTGGAATAATTCAGGTTGAAATCAAAAAATATATTTATTATCTTTGCTTATTGGAATTTGTATTGTATTTGATATTTTTAAAGTTGTATAATAATTTGTGGTAGGGACCATTACAGAAGAGTCCAGTGACTGGCCGTTTAGAACCATGGCATCCAACATGGCGTCGATTGGTATTCCGTTATTGTGTCAGCGTTCCAATTATAATTCTATGTTTGTCTGCCGTATTTATTGTAATGATTGCATCATTTCAATTACAACATTGGTGGGATATGAAAATTGAATCACGAAATTATCCATCATTTTTATCCTATATTCCAAAAATATTGTTAGCAGTTGTTATCACTTTAATGGATGAAGCTTACTATAAAGTAGCGGTTTGGCTCAATGACAAAGGTCAGTTTAAATTCTATCAATTTTATATTTATTTATTACTGTACAGTCTCGTCTCTTTCCCCCACCCCCTCTTTCATTACTTCTTCTTTTTGCTCTATTCTTAATTTCACTTCCTATTGGCTAATTCCTTTGGATTTGCACATTTTTTGATTCAAAATTCCACATACAAAAAATTTTCATTGGATATCAGCATTATTAAATTCTACAGATCAAATGAAATTAAGCCAGTGAAGATATAAACCAAAAGTATTAATTGTTTAAATAACCCATGTATGCTTTGAGTTTTTTTAGTAACATTATTCAAATACACAAAAAAAATAGTACTTGTATAAATTTTTGTAGAATTTTTTAATACAATAGTTTTGCTCATATTTTGCTCATTCACGAATTCAAATTTTAGCTCGTTGTTTACGCTTCTGAATTATCTTGATGGAAGGCAGATGACTGAATTGTATGTAAGGTTTGACCCTGTGAATTCAGGGTCTTTAGGGGAAGAATATGTTCACAATATGCTGGTTATAGGAAAGCAAAAATGCACTGACTATACCCAGTAGCCATCAATGGTATATCTATAGGCAATTACTCCCTCAGACAGGAGTATGTACTTGCCTGTCTAAACCCACGTACAGGGTTTTTCATTTGCCGGGAGGACAATAAATTTACGCAAGTATTAGAAATAAGAAGCTAATGTAACGAAGGGTGATTAGGACAATTGGGCCCCGCTGTTATATCTAGTGAAAAGTTTATGAACCAAAGTGAAAGTTATGAGTCTTAATTAAGCCTTTGATCTGCTTATTTATAATAGTTATAGATCTAACCCAAAACAGAAGAAGTTTTAAAGTGTAGAATTTGTATAATGTATATCCAATGTAAAATTTTTAAATTAGTTTTAGAAATGAAGAGAAAAACCAAACAAAACTGTTGCACACAATCAATTAAAACCTGTATAGGTAGCTCCGTCTTAAATTTCTCAAATGTTTTTTGTTCAAAATTTCAAAATGCATGACTTTTTTGAAAACATAGTTTAGAGAATATAAAATTTTGGAGTTCTATAGAAACCATTTGAACAGTTTATAGATATATAAGTATTAATATAGTATTCGTATGTTGACTATAGAGAGTCCAACTTCTTGAACAATATTCATGTTTTGTTTTTTAAAACAATTTTTTTTTTAAATATTTACTTTTCGATGTTCCGTCATGATTTTTATTGATTTGTATTTTTGTATTTTGATAAATTCGTGTTAACTAACCAAGGTATTTATATCTTGCTTACGCTGCCAGAGAACTATCGACTTGAAACCAAGTATGAAAATCACCTTATTGGAAAAGTGGCTCTGGTTTGTATATTGAACACCTGTTATACACCTTTCTTACACCCTCTGATATTTTCAATTATTTTTATTTTTTCATTTTTTCCACATATTTTTTAAAAATTGTAATGTGTTTTGTGTGCATGTTTCAAAACGTGCATGTACTTTTTATTTTATCCAAAAAAAAACCAATAATTTTTTGACAAAGTAGTTTTGCAGAAAAAAGGTAGAAATTATTTTGGAAAAAATCTAGTGAAGAATATAATCGATTTTTTGTTATTGATATTTTTGTATAGATGATTTTGGTCGATTACCAAGCGAATTTATTTGGGTATTGAATATTGAAAGCGTTTTACATAAGATGTCAAACTTTTTTTGAATGCTATCAAGTTTTTTAATTTCTTTTAAAAAGTATTTTTATTAATCATGATTAAGCGAACTTATTCGAGCTTCTGATTATCAAATTGACAATTTGATAATCAGAATTGTTTTAACTTCTGTAAGTATTTTTCAAATTTATCTTGGCTTCTTTTGAATAACGTAGATAAATTGGCTTGGAGAATCAAACCATGCGTGGAAAAAAAATATAGTGTAGAATTAGATTTGCATTGATGTCTTTTATTGATGACAAATTTGGAAAAATTGAAAATAAAATAAATTTTCATTTTTACAGTTTCAATTTGTGAATTCGTTTCTTTCACTGTTTTACATTGCATTTTATATTCAGGACCAGGCCAGATTAAAAGAGGTTTGTTTCTTCATCATTTTTATGGTCTACTTATTAATGAATATTACATTTCTATTTTAAATTGAATTTCAGCAACTGGCAGCACTTTTGATTGCAAGACAAGTGATTGGAAACTTAAAAGAGTCTGCTTTACCATACATGTTAGAACAGATGCGTTTAGCCAAATTAAGCTTTGATTTGTGGGGTGCGTTAAGTCCAACATCAATTAAAGAACCACCTGGTGTTAAAGATGACACACCTAAAGACACCGTCGTAGATAGTGAACCAGCAAGCCAAGATGCTACTTCTGAAACACCATCACCGACCGCCTCGAAGCGAGCAATAAGTCAAGCTGAATTGGAGAGCTCTTTGTACAAAGTATGTATTCAAAATACTTTATTATCAAATTCTCCTAGAGTATTAAACATTTTTCACGTGTATTCGACATTTTCTTTTCCATGAAAAATTCTTGATTTTCTTCGAAAAACATGTTTTACCAAAACTACATTTCAAATAAACTCATTAAATGTTGTCTTCTAGTATGACGGAACATTCGACGATCATCTAGAAATGGTAATTCAACTGGGATACGTTGTGCTATTCTCAGCAGCTTTTCCACCAGCAGCTTTGTGTGCAATGTTGAATAACTTTATAGAAATTCGTAGTGATGCTTTTAAATTAACATACATTTGTCAACGGCCTTTCGGGCAGCGTGTTCCAAACATTGGATCGTGGCAGAATGCAATGGAATACATGTGTTTAATGGCTGTCCTTGTAAATTGTGCATTAATTGGTTTATCAGGTCAAGTGCATCGCATGTTTCCAGACATGACAGCGACCCAAACGATATTATTGATTGTTGCCTTGGAGCACATTATGTTGTGCATTCGATTCCTAATCACTTGTGCCATCCCAGATTTACCAAGCTGGTTAGCTACGGAAGTAGCTAAATTAGAATGGGCGCGACGAGAAGCTGGCCGATTAACTGCAACAGCAACACCATCACCCGATCAAGTAGTTGATGCCACATCACAATTGATTGGACGCTTTCAAGTGTCACCAAGTCATCAGCCCAAAACCCCAGTTGATAATGTTGATGAATTACATCTGCCTGTAGATGATAAAAGTAAATCAGATCGTAGTAAGTCTGGTTCAGATATATCACTTCCAGAACTCACACCCAGTCCTCCAATAACACCGGCTCCAACTGCGGTAGTTGCACCAACTATACCAAAGAAAATTACCCCACATGAAATACAAAAAATACCGCCTTTTAAACCAAGAAAATCAACAGATTGGGTACCACCGGATAATGAGGAACATCATCTAACAATTGGACCCAGTGGTGGTGCTGAGTGGGCCCGGCGTTTAAAAGTTGAAACCAATGAAGCGTTAGCTTTACATCGAAGTACTGATTGTATTTCACCAAAGGATGCTTCCAGTTCAGATTCTGATCTTCTACGAGCAAATCCTTTATGGCCACCAGTGCCTCGTGCTGTACCTGGAGTTTCTACAGGAATAAAACCACGGATCATTGATCCAAGTTTAAGTGATAGTAGTAAAACTCTATCGAGTCAAGAAGGCGAAGATACGCCTCTAACAAAAGAGGAGAGGGAAGCAAAGAAAACTCGTGTGAAGCAAAGCCTTATGAAGAGAGCTCGTTCTGTAGCAATATTTTCACTTAAATTAAAGGAGAAGCGCGCTCGTGATGCAGCTGCTAAAGGTTTACCACCAGTCACAACTCCAAATTCAGCTCCGCCACCAATTCCACATTGTGGTGGGGGTGAATTATCTTGTATACCTATTGAGAAGGTTAGTTTTCATCATTTTCATTGTTTTTAATTTTCCCCCAATCTAGTATCTATAATCGAATTTTCGAGATAAATTTTTGTTTGTTTTTCTAGTTAATTCAAGTTGATGATGTGATGAAACGCAGACCAACGACTCAAACCACAACAGGTACCTTGTAGCTAAATGCAAAACGAATTAAATATCCCCCCTCAAACAATAGATAGTGACAGTTAAACAAACATACTCCTCAACTCATGTGATTTGACTGTGTCATGTGATACAGTCACATCACAATCACATATTGATGTCACTAGTCATGCAGTCTCTAGTCTTTGCATAGATAGTTTGCATAGATAAGAGAGCAAAGCATTAAACTATATTTTTAGATAGACATTTAATATTATTTTGAGTCAAAAGTCTAATTTAGTTTATTATGTTTTGATTTTGATACAAAATTCAACCAAAAAAATGCAAATATTTTCAAATGTCAAAAGAGCAACAGACATGCGCATTACATATTTCTAAAATTCAATCGATTGCGCCATTTACTTAAAAACAAAAAAATAATTGTTGCTAAAAAAAAAAAAGATAGGAATAATTGAGGCAATTTTGAAAAATTTAGAGCAATTATTTTGTAGTTAAATATATGAAAATTTCTTCGTGTAAAATATTACGTCGAAGAACAATCCAAAATATTTTGTTGCCAAAAGATGACATCTTACATAACGTTAAAAATTGTAAACGATTGCACAAATTTTAAACGTAATATTTCACATAATTAATAAGTTTTTTCCAAATTGTGCCTCATTATAATATGTGTACAGTTTTTCCTCATTAAACATAAAGTCAAACATTAAATTAGAAAATAAATAAAATAATTTTGATGTTTGATTGTCTTTGGATATATTTTTGCGAAATATAATTTTAAAAAAATTAATTCATTTGCAATCTTTTTATGTTCAAAATCAAAAATTGTAGCTTTAAAGAAACTTTTATGAACAAATGAATCCGTCGTCTTTAATGTTACTATTTTTGTGCCATAGTTTTTTGAAACTAAGTAAATATAGCAATAGCAACTCAGACAATTTTAAATATTTAGATTGTGTTTTCCATAAGCCGTGTTTTTTGACAAAATTTTATTTTTCTGTATTCTACCTAGTTTTTTGCCCTGTCAAGTAGGAATAACTTTTACTTTAATTGTTAGCCATATGATTGACAGTGCGAATAATTTAGAAACCAAGGTGTCTACTAATCTAACAGAAAATTTAGAATAGTCCATAATGTCCAAACCAGTTTCCGAAAATAAAAAGCAAGGCTATTCATAAAAAGTGGTTGATAAAACTGACCTGGACAAATTCAAACCTGAATATGAAATTATTTAAAAAGTCAAAATATCAATCAGAGTAGACATTTTGGATAACTTTTTGGCTTTATAACAAAAATATAAAAAAAACTATTTAAACTCATTCTAAAACAAGTCAATACAAAAAAAAAAAAAACGCGTATGGAAATTTAGCCAAAATTGGTTTTAAGTTTTGTACTGCAGTAAGATCACAAAATAATTTGCCGTTATGACCAAGCATCGAAATTATTCGTCCACATTTCAAAATCATATCTAATATTGAAAACAACAGTTTTTTAGGAACGCTCATATCAAACGCTCAAAAATTGGCTATACCTGTAAATTTTAGAATTATATATAATTTTCGAAATATTTTTACAAAACTTCCATTAAAAAAACATAAGAATCATAACGACATCTTGTTTGAGATCCACCTGTGACTTTTTTGAGATATATTTCATATGAAAATTTGTTTATTTTTTCATATTGTTATAAATATGGCGAATTTTTGAAAATTTTCATGTCTAGTAATACGAAAACGGAGATACACGGAACAATAAATGTTTCGAATGAATAAATGTTTTGAAGGAGCGGAATTGGGCGGAATATTTTCAATGAATCGCTTTAGGTATATACTCAATGCGTAGGTTAGACTTAGAAATAATTTTTCTAGGAGTAAATGTTTTTTATTGTTAAAACATGTTTAAAAATTTTTATTTTTTGAAAGACTAAATAACTAAAATAATTATGGACAGCGAAATATTTAACTAATTTTAAGGATATTACTTTCTTAGAACTAAGTCAACTTTTTGCTACATTTATTTTTTGTACACTTTTTCTTTTTTCTAAGTAAATATATTTTGCAAAGTTTTCGAAATAGTAAAGATTAAATCATAGAGAACAAACCATGAGAGTTTATTGGTTAATTTTCGGAAAAATTGTTCAAAATAAGTACTTAATTGACTTTGCAGAAATATATTTTATGTTTTTGATAGATGATATGAACAATTATTTTATTTTGTTATTAAATTTAAAACACACATCCTATTATTGTAATAAAAATAATTAATGAATTCAATTAAAATAAACTGATTACAGATTAAATAATTACCTACTTAAGTACTTAAAAACCTACTATTCAGTGAATGTGAGGGCTACTTATAGTTTGCAATACATATATTTTATATATGACATATTACCTATCTACCTAATCTACCTACAACCAAAAAAAAAAATATATAAAAGGAAATTAAATGAAAGAACCTACTAACTAAATTGTTTATACAAACGAATTCCAAATTTCAATAAAATCGAATGTATAAAATTTAGAATTACATTAATTCTTTAATTTCCATGATTTAAAATCCAAAAAACAGATTCAATGAATGGTACAAAAACTTCTGTCAAAAAATAGAATCACAAAAATACTTGTCTGCAAGGGTTTGTGGTTTATTTATTAGTAAATATTTAGAATTCGTTTACTTTTTAAAGTGAGACAGAACAGGAATCACCATCCATTAAAAATAAACTTGTTAAGTGTTGCTTCAAGACTGCTTGTTAATTGTATTTATATTAATTACAAACAAATTATTAAAAAAATAGACTGTTAAGATTATCAATTCGAATTGTTTTATTTCAATTAACAAACTTTTTTTACCACCTATGTCCTACTTGGCTGTTACCGTCCTTATTCCAAAGAGTTCTACTTTATTTTAGAAATAAAATTGAGATTATCACTGTGAAGGTAAGAAAAAAGCACAAGTTTGTTTTGGAAATATTTCAGTAGTTTTAATTTGAAGTCAATCATTTTATAGTGAGTTACACTTATTAAATCTATTATATTTGCTCATATAATTTGAGTAATAGGGCAATTTACTCATTATAACATTTTATGGTCTAAATTTTTTGGTTTACACGCTTTTTATTCTTATTATAGGCAACCCAAAACACGATCACAATTTGTTTACATCTGTAAACAAGCAACTCCATTCAAATTTTAAAATCAATGTTTTGTATTGTTAGTGTTTTGTTTTTTTTTTTTTTTTTAATTTCTATTGTATGATTTTCAGTAAGGTGAGTAACTTTATTAAAAGTACAATTATCTAATTTTAAAAAGATTTTATTACTACTAGGCTATTCAAAGTTTTATTATTTACTTTTGATTTTAAATTGAAGGTTATATAAATATTGTATATTGTAGTTGTATATATTTACAACTAGAGGTCACTATTAATCAACCATTTTGTCTTATTGCGATACATAGAACTGAACCAAAATGATTATGTAGGTCGATAATGAAGCGATCATCTAAAAAAAGGATACTTTTATTAATTAATCCTTTTTATAAATTATAATTTTTTTATTCAATTTACCGTATAAACTGTTGTATTATCGATTGGAAAAAAACGCAATGCTGTTAAATTTACTTTTTGATGTAAAAGTTGTAGTGAATAATTTTGTAACTGAAAATTTAAAAAAATCCCATAAAATCCAGTGTTATTATAATACATATTGTATAATAAATTCTCCATAACTGCATGAATATTATATTTTGTTTTCAAATATTAACACTGAATAATAGGCTGAGTGTTTAAGCAATTAACAAAATGAGCTTTTGATCTTAGACTCCTTTGAACTTACATCTTTATCGACGAAATTTTGAAAAAAATGATTCAATTCCCATTTATGTAAAATGCATCCAGTGAGTTGCATTTGTTGTTTGAAATGATCCGCTGGTAATACAACAATTAAAATAATCGAACATTCAATCAATATAAAATAAATGCCACCAATATTATCCAATAGATGTCGATCTGTTTCAATCGCATGTTTATAAAATTCATTTAATAATGATACAAATAATGCTGTAAAACCAATTAGTATTTGCCAACCATAAATACGATTGACTAATTGATTGATTGAATCACACAGTACATCATGTATGTCAATAATTTGATCAATTTGAATGAATTGCACTGTAAGTATTGTTGATTTTTGTGAACAGGACCGTGTTAGTAAATGATTTAATGTTGTTATAAATTTTATATAAATTTGTATAATTGTATAAAATTGTAAATGTGCACATATTGTAATGTATGGCGGTGCACGTGTTAAAAATATAAATAGTAAATTGTGTTCACTATCGTAATTGTCGAATATTATCGAATTATAAATATGAATAAATGTTATTAATAATAAATAAGTGATTAATGTTAAATTGATTGTAAGACGTAAACGTTCATATGCTATTTGTCCTGATTAAAAAAGAAAAAACATATTTTGTATATAAAATATATATTTAAAATAAAAAGTACACTGAAGTTAAATTGGAAATTATGGAGGCAGCACTTCATAGTCATGTATGGCGAACAGTGGCGGCACGAAATACTTTATTCCGGTTACATTTTAAGCTAAGTTTTTACAAATACTGTGAATTAAGCTTTATACTAAACAGAGAGAGCTTTGCTATTTTTGACAATATTTAAAACCCAGTATAAAGAAATTTAGTGAATGAATTTTTTTAGATTCATTCAAAAAACGCCTAGCAAATTCATATTTAGAGTTTTTGAGAACGTTGATTATGAATTTAGATTTAAAATTAGCATTAAATATTTAGAATCTAATTTAAATGTGTTTTAAAATTGGTAAAAAATCCAAAACATATTGGTTTTTAGATTCTACGAAAACTACAAATAGTACTTATTTTACGATGGGATGGGTAGTTTTTGAGATATCGCTTGAAATTTGATCCGGAGATTGATATTTTGATCATATTTTAATTTTAAATATTAATCTAGATATTATATGCTAATTTCATAAGTATAAATTCATAACTAACGACTTGAAAAACTCGTTGTTTTATTTTACGATAAGTCAATATTTTATTATTGTACAGAGATAGTAGTAGTATCATGAATCATAAATTGTTTACCACCAATTTGTTGTATTCTCAATTGAATTGCATATAATTGTTTAAATAATTGATATAATTGTTGACGATTATAGATTGTATTGAATATTGTAATATAAACATTAAAATAATTAATCACTTGTGTTAAATCATTTATAATTAATGACATCAAACGTTTTGTAACGTATGCAGAACGTTTTGTATAATTGAATGTAACCATCACATAACTAAATAAATGTAAACATAATATTGATAATGAATAGATTATTAATAGTTTATTCATTTTAATTTGTTTTTTATTTAAATCAATTGTTATTTGTGCAACACCAAACAAATTATTTATAAATGTTACTGGTTTTAAAATATTATAAATGCACTTCTTCATTATGGATACCACCAAGAAGTTCAGTTCAGTTCAGTTCAAATAGTTAGAATTTTATTTTAGGCAAATATTTCATTTTTAATATAAATTAAAATTGATGGAAATTAAATAAGTGTGAGTCAAATTCACTCTTTGAAGGTTCTGATCATATCACTAATTTATTTAGTCGAGTATTTTTAGTGCAAAACTGCGAACTCTTTAGTTCTACAAGCACGATACAGCTTTCAGCTTTACAGTTTTATTTAAACAGAATCACCGTAAAATTCAAAAAAATCACAAGTAAGCGACCTTAGCGAGGTACGGAACACTGCGTATGTAAGGTAAACATTTGATAAATGAACTGCATTTATTACTTTGGTATATTGGACGTGAAGTAAATCATATTGTTAAAATTAGGTTAATTTACTTTCTGCTAATAAGATGGTAATGATGTTATAGTGACCCAAACAAAGTGATTATTTTTAATAAAATATTTTGTCTAATGAACGCTTTTAACGTTTCAATTCTATAAACATATTTTTATTAATTTTATTTATAGTATCTACAGTAAACCATCTTCTATACAGTTAACAATAAACATTATAACATTTAAAAAAATAAGTTGAATCAAAAAAATGATGCCGTCTAAAATTTTAATTATTTGAATCCTTCGATTTATCCAAAACAAAATATAGCAATACTTAATTTTTTTTTTTTTTAAATCGCTCTATTTTATGAAGTGATTATTATTCATTTAAAATCATTAAATGCAGGATTAATAAACAGGTTTTACTGCACAATTATAATGATATTATAAAATTATCCATTAACGTATTTGAGTTATTGTTCATCAATCGAAGCTAGGCGGAGGGGTTTCGGGTGAGATTAGATGTTGCTTGCTATAAAATAAATTATAGTATAATATGTAGAACTTTAAAAAAAAATGGGATAATTTTATCGAGAAGCAACAGTTAGGTAGAAAAAACTATTCTTTTAATTTAGCATTTTATTATATCTAAAATCTTCTTTCGGGTTGATTTTTACATTTTTGTTCAGTTATAAAAGTTTACTAATTACAAGAATTTTCCATGTTTATAAAGGACGGGGCTCGACCGTTCAATTAGATGGAAAACTGTATTGCTCTGCGTGAAGGCTGACGGGGATACAGTTGAGCTTTATAATTTTCTTTACATACTTGTTGTTGGTTGAATGAACTATTAGTATTAAGTGGTATCTGATGAATTTATTTGTTTTATAAATTAATTAATACCTATGATGAGATAATAAGTTCATAAGCTACCTAAACACCATATGGTCACAATTATCTATATATTTATTTATTCTTGATTAAAATATTATTATCATTAGATAATTATTATAAATCAATCAATAGATTCAATACCATTACTAAAAATTTTAACTTATTTAAATACAATAAACTTATAATGTGCTTATATGATGCAAATTAAGTATATTTTTATATAAATTTTAATTTTTGTCAAATTTCATTATTTATTTTTCACTAAAGTATATCTCCAATTGTTATTGATTAATTACGGACGAAAAAGTTAATAATGATTTTGAGTTAAAATGAAACCTTTGGAATGTACAGAATGTAAAAGAAAAACAAAAATTAATATTTCTGCATTATTTTTAATGTTTTTACATAATGATACGCAATTCAATCAAACTCAATGCTATATATTATAAACTTAATACAATTATTCTAAATTTATTATATAAAAAAATATTATTAGTATTTTATATTTTATTCATTTTAAAAATGAATGGTTTTATCTTATAAATTAACAATTAAATTTAGTAAACAATTGAACACATCCAAAATAATAAGTTAATTTAGACAAAATTAAAATAATAATAATAGCTGCTATTTTAATTTCCAATAATTTGAGTAACATTTTCAAATAACATCATAGATGCAGTTGTTATTGATAAATCATTACTAGAATCAGTTACAATTGATTGTAACGAAGCAGAAGCAGAAGATGATGAAGTTGTTATCAAATTAATATTATTATTAATTAAATTTGAATGTGCCATATCAAATTGTATCAATATTACTAAATATGTTGTCATTGCACCAACAATCTATAAAATTAAATGTATCAAATTCAATTCTTACTATTTGATTAAATTAATTGATCGATATTATATTTTTATTGATAGACTTACTGAGTATAGGATTGTAAAATCCAATGGAAATAATCCACAAACACTGAATGTGATTTTTTGATGTAATAATTGTAATGAATAGATTTCTGTCTAAAACAAATATCAATACTTCAATTCAATTCAATTCAATTCAATTCAAATATCAATTTATGACAAATAAATTTTATATTTGAAAAAGTTGAATCTTTTTATTTAAAATGTTAAATTAGATCAATTTAGTTTCAACATTTTGCTACGATGTCTTTATGTCCGACTAAAATCAAGTAGAAATAAAGTTGAAACTATTTTTAATTAGAGATTCAACATTTCAGTTTTCTAAAATTAATACATAATCCGTACTGCAATTCTCATTTCCATCAGTTTCTCGTCTCTGATTCGATGTAGAATGACTCGAATGCACTCCGATTCTTTAATAACGCTCTCACAAGGTACAACAATGCATAACAACAATACAATATGTATAACAATCATAATAATGAAAATAATCCGTTCAAAATGGGTCATTTGTGCCATTACAACAATTGCATAAATCTTTGTTAAAATACTCAAAAATAAATAGATAAAAACAAATAAAATTTGGAAACCATAAAAGAAATTCACATGTTTTGTAACATCACATAATTGATCATGTAATCCAAATATTTCATGTAGTTTATTTAAATTTCCCGCAATTGGATGTCGATCACAGTATGTTTTAATTAATATTTTATTCAATAGATGGAACCGTTGTTTTATCATAAATAAAAATATTGAAAAGTTTGCAATCATTTGTAGAATTGAAATATCAGAGAAATCTAATAAAACTTTATAAATGATAATTGCTAAAAAATTTATATTTCCATTTGCAGTTTGAACATTTATAAATTTCAATAGGATCACTGTAAATATGATAATTAGAATAAAAAAAACTGTAAATTGTTTTAAACAATATTTTTTCGTTTGCCTATAATCGATATTTAAATTTAAATTGTTTTGCATTCGTCTATCGATCGTTTCCAATTCAATAAATATTAAATAATAGTATTTCAAGTATACACAGGGTATACAT
Organism: Chrysopa pallens; assembly: GCA_020423425.1. Classification (NCBI taxonomy): domain Eukaryota; kingdom Metazoa; phylum Arthropoda; class Insecta; order Neuroptera; family Chrysopidae; genus Chrysopa; species Chrysopa pallens. The sequence goes on along the minus strand of CM035595.1, from coordinate 371,364 downwards.
ATATTGATAATAATTGTCATGTACACTGTGTATTCGGATAATTCAGCTGTAAATTGTGCAATATAATTTTTGGTAATAATTATATTCATATGTAACGTTTCATCTTGATTAATTAAATATGCAATTGTTAGAATTATTAAAATTAATATCAATAATGAATAGATAAATTGTATTTTTGGTTTCATTTTTAAATATAATTTTTCTGATGATTTACTTTCTTCATAAACTATTGGTAAATTTCCACATAATTGTCCAAAGAAAATAATTGGTAATATTGATTCAATATTTGATTTAGGTTGTTTCAATAATTTTTGAATTATTTTTAACATTTTGTGTATATTTTTAAAGTTTACGTTAAGAAATCAACTTTATAAATAATAATCTATGTATTTATTCAGTTCGAAATGTATTTACTTTTTAAAAGTGTTCTAAATAAACCAATATTTGTTTTACGCCACTCCAGTCCCACTCCGCCCTCTCGCTTACATAAAAAATATCAAATTTATCTAAAAGCATACAGAATGACCCACCATAAATTATGTTTCTATCAAATTTTTAAAAATATTTACTTTTAATAGTGGATATAACAAGGTTTTTTGGTAAAATAAAATTGGTTAGTTAATTCTACAATCGTGAGGGGCTGTGGACCTTCAAGAAATGAACGTCATTTACTTTATTTCACTTGACGTTTTATCAATGGATTAGCCAGCTCATCTAACTTAATTCAGAAGCGTTGTTTAGATGGGAAATGGGTCGTTAAGTTTTAACCGCTTTTTGGTAATGTTTAACTTGGCTCAAATAACTGATTCCTTGTTTTGAACAATAAACAATTCAATTTGAAGATTATAAAAATTAGAATGAAAGTAAGACTTCCTGTATCACATAATATACCTATGATTATAATTTTCAGGTGCGTTGATCATTTTATTTGATGAGTGAGGCATATTCAATATATAATGTTGAATATTTGGTTGCATGTATACTTTTTCAATTTATCTGTTGATTAAAAATATTATAGATGCGAAAATGAGTTTATTTATCTCTTTGTTGAAGTGAAACTTCTAATGCGATTTCCAACAAGATTGCGTTAAACGTTTAACGCTACCATGGAGGGGGTATTCTTTCTATTTTCATTTCCACATTACGAAGTTTCACTTCTTCCGTGCGGAGGGACTCCATGCACTATTTTTTGTTTTGTTTAAGCTTTCAAATCGTAATTATTTTAACCAAATTGACAAATAACTACAATAACTTAAGCAAAGCTACTTTTGTATACGTAATTGTTAAATTTATCTAAGTTATTTTATCGTATTAAATAATGCTAATGTTTTACGTTCTTAAAGTAGCGTGTCCTGTTGGTGTCATGTCTTGAATATACGCTCCTGATGTCTACATAGAATTGAATGTATATATTGGTAATAATAGGTTTAGTATTTATTTAATAATAACAAATAAATGGGTTTATTTGTTTTTATCAATTAAATAAAATCAATTTAAATATAGGTAATCATATTTAATTTATTTTAACTTTTTGTCATTTTTTTCATGTCAATTTGAATGAAATCTGTAATTAATTTCACTAAAATTGATAGATAATATTGATTTTTATTGAATGTACCACACAACTATTCATTATTTTATAATTATAATACAGTTTTAATTAATTAATGTTATAAGTAATTAATTACTCATATTGATTAGAGGTAAACAGTGATGGTATATAAAGTTCCTCCTATCTGAAACAAGTTTCTTCAAAAGGTTTCTTCAAAAATAATGAAACGGTTTCTTTATCTAATATTTATTCTATATTTTTGTTTCTTTGTAACATCTTTGACTTAACTTAATTGTTATTTACAGTGCGTTTTAAAATTCCTTGAAGTCTATTCAATCAAAACTTTTGCAACACATTGTATTTACAATATAATTGTATTTATTGAATTTAATTAATTGAAAATGTAATTATTCCATTGCATCATAAACGTTTTTAATTAACTAATTACATCGACGAAGCTGAATGAAATCATTTTTATATTGATTTTGTATTTTGAAATATTTTTGTATTTTGTATTTAAGTGGGTTCTTTTAAAAATCCAAATCTTAATGTAATTAATTTGTTTATTCCATGTTGGTTGTATTTAATATAGATTCCGTTGTAAAATCTATTGGTTTTGTTCCATCAAATTGTACTAAAATTACAATGTAAGTTGTAACGGCAGCCAAAATCTACCAAAAAAATAAAATAAATAAATAAAATTTGAGTCGAAAAAATGATTTTTCTTTTGAAATTTTTTAAATTATTGCTGGTCAAAATTAATGCAAATGAAGAAAATGTATTAAAAAAATTACTAAGAGAAGTTTTCGTATCTTATAAACAATAAAAATTAATTTAAAACTTTTGTTCGATTTATTGGATTTCACAAAAGTTTGTAAATTTATAATAAATGTTAATAATCTTTATCAATAGATTGATAGATAATAATATTTGTGTTTAGTTGCTTACCATATGTAGAAGTGTATAATCAATCGTAAAAAATCCACAAGCAGTATATGTAATTTTTTGATGCATCATTTGTAATGAAATTAATTGAATCTGTAAATTAAGATTTAACAATATTTAATATAGTGATTTAATGAATCTTATCTTAGTATCTTTTAAATAAAAATAATTTATTTTTACCAAATTTGTAACACGTAAATCTTCATTCGATAAATTAACACGGTGTAGATTTATAGCACATAAATCAGCCTACAAATTAAATAATTCAATGAAGATTATTAACAATTAAAGAACAATTATTTATTAACCAATTCACTCAGATAAAATACTCTGTACATTCACAAACCTGTTCGATAACACTTGAACAACTGATCACAACCAAAATAATTAAAATGATTTGTAATATTGTCCAAAATGTACAACTGAATAATTCATATGGCGAACGTATATGTGGACCATGGATCTCAAATAGTTTGATAAAAAAATAAATTTGTATTGTTAATGATAGAAATGCAGCTGTAATATTTAATAATAATTGAACACTAAAATATTGATTGATTGTTTTTTGAGCACGATATAAATTATTATATAAAATTGATATATAATTTAAATTCAATTCTTGTGATTGATGATTTAGTAAATTCGATGATTTTATTAAAATTCGATTTAATGTAATAAATTTATTTAATAATAAATAATTACAATTACAAAATTGTATTGTATTAATTAAATTGGTTGATATTGGCCACACACAAATTAAAAATAAACATTTCCATAATTCTAAACGATTATGAAATACAAAACAATTTGAACGTGTTGAGATAATTGTAGCAATTATAAATATTATTAATTCACCACAATTATAATAAATTAATTTTTTATAATAATCATTATTTTCTATATAGAATGTTCGATTTAGAATTTGATCACATTCATCAATGATATCATAGAATTGTAGTAATTTTTTTGATTTTAATAAAATATTTAAATAAGTTATCGTTGGTACAATTAATATGATTGCCATATTTAAATATCCAATATGATGCAGAAAATTTGTATCATTAATTAATTGAATTTTTAAGAATTCATTTAATGATAGATAAATTAAAATTATATAAATTATTATTGAATACAACTTTTGTATTAAACTTTCATGAAAATCATTTAAATGTGTTAATGTTAATGGAAATAAACCAAATAATTTATATAAATAATATAGAGGTTTTACTGTATTATAAACACTTAATTGTGAATTTTCATATTGTGATTTTACTTCAATTTTTGTCATTTTTTCCGATTTAAAATTATTTCCCTATATTGTGAATTCACTCACGTAAAGTTTCGCACTCAATTAAAACGAGTTTAATTTGTTAATTGATAGATTTTCGATAAAATAATAAATTTTTTATTAATATCTATGTAAAAAGTGTCAATAAAGTTGATATTGCCAGAATTTATTGATTATGAAAATGTAACTGTTTAGAAATTAAAGAATAATTTATTTCTTGATATAATATTATGTATCATGCAAATATATCTGACCTAATTTGAAAGTGCCATAAAAATTAGGCAAATATTAGTTTGATTTTGTGTATGAAAGTATCGTGTTTTGATATTTAGAACATATGTATTCTTAGTTTTATTTTTATCAAAATTATTTTTATTATTCTAGTAATATTTTGCTTCCCAGATACCCAAACTTTTACTATTTTTTTATTTTAATCTGTCCTAAGAAAAGTGACATTAAAATCCTGTTAATATTGAATCGGAAATGAATAAGGATGTAATTTTCTCACTATAATTTTTTTATTAGATTTTGTGTATTTGAAGGCGGTTCTAACTTTATTGATTTTGCAAATATTTGATAAGATTAAAAATAATATAAAAAGCATTATAATTTTTTTGTTACCATTTTGTTTACATTATTAAGGTGGAGAAAATTAATATTTTAACGGAAATGTTATGAGGTTTATATTTATTAATATATAACTAACAGTGTTAATTATTTAAATGCCTAATTATATGTTGAGTATCATCGTTTAAACTATTCTCAATCAGTATTCGAGTATATGGGACACGAATAAATCCATATATGCTCTTAATTTTTGAAATAAATCTATCCCTTTTATAGCTTAATTTTTATGTAGGTAATCGCATAATAGGCCATGGAATGAAGGTTCAAATCTTGACCGTTTTTTGAGTGATAATTTTTTTAAATTGCATTTTCATTAAGAAAATTAAATTTGTTTTTAAAACAAATCAATATTTTTTGAAAGCGGGGAAATGAATTAAAAACTATGATGGCTACAACCTTTGGACTCTGATCAATAATATTCTGATTATAATGAATTAGAACTGATCTTCACGCATCTGTTTGTCGGATGAAAATAATTGATTATTAAATATCATACCAATTGATTTCGAATAATTCTACTAAATACAATGTTTTTTTTTTGTTCTTATGTCAGCCAAGAATATGAAATAGCGACATGATTTCAATATTGATATCGAATAAATCTCTCAAAAACTCTGTGACAGTTTTATAGTATTCAAATTTATAAGTTGAAACAATATTTCTGTTAATTAGAAAAGTTATAAAAAGGAATAGAAATTAAAATGATTATTTGCATAATAAAGTTTTTATTAATTTTGTGAATAAAAATCATAATAAAAAAACTGTAAGTAGTTCTATTTTAAAGATAAAAAAGCTCAAATTATTAATTTGATGTTGTGACAATAATTAATTGGCACTTCCACCAATCGCACCTTGATGTTTCTTTTTGATTTCTTTGTCAGCCAAATGGAATTGTACTAAAATGACTAAATATGTTGTAACAGCTCCAACAATCTATAATTAATTAATGAATGAATGAATTAATTATTATCAATATTAATTTAATTTTTAAATTTTAAATTATAGATTCTTTAGACTGACCGTATAAAGAAGTGTAAAATCAATTGGAAAGAATCCACCAGCAGTTACTTGAACTTTATTATGTAATAATTGCATTGAGAAATTCTCTATTTCACGTTTTAATTTTGATTCTTCCATGTAAACAATTTTATGAATGAAAATACTTGCACGATTCGCCTAAAAACACACGAGAAGTAAAAAACATATTTTATAGTGACTGTGTCAGATGGTTTGCGTTCACCATCAGATTTTCTGATTCACTAGAATCTTGAATAAAACTATCAAAACTTACATGATAGCATGTATTACTACAAATCCATATTAACATTAATGTTTGGGCACAACGTATTAAATTAAATATTAAATTAATAAAAAATACTTGATAATTATTAACATGATCATCAATTGTCTCATATTCTTCATACAATGTTGCTGTTATCAATACAAATTGTATACCAATTGCAAATAATAATTGAACTGAATATATTGAATTCACTATTGACAATTGTAAACTTAATTTATCATGAATGTCAGCCAATATTCGTATACGTATATAGAATTTATTTGATTCATCATATTCATCTGGTGACGACCATTTTTTATTACTATAACAAATAACAAAAAGAAAACATATCATTTACTGTGCTACTGCTCACAGTTCGACTTTTAATTACCTTGCATAAAAACTATTATCATCCAGGTTCCCTCCCGTTCCTGTATAAATGCCATGACGTATCGTTGTTAACATTCGTAAATTATTAATTTTACTTCGATTTGTCGTTGTTGTGGTTACATCCTGTACATAATGATCATTTGAATCATTCAATTCAGTGAGTCTCATCATATTATTACTATCTCTATCAATTGTATTTTCATGTTCATTATCACTACTTTTATCATTATCAGTATCCTCATTATCAGTAGTGTTATCACTATCATCATTATCATCATCGTCATCATCATCATCATCATCATGTTCAGTAATTTTTGCAATTTTATTAATTTCACAATTAACAGTTTTGAATCGCAAGCGTAGAACCATCATAAACATGAAGAAATTAATTTGTAAGGCTAAGCCAATTGATGTGGTCAACACATTTAAAAAGACCATTATTAAACGGGTCATCAATTCTGTTTCTGGTGTGTTTGAGTCACCATTTGAATTTGGGTCAGTGTTGCTGCTGCTACTACCTAATACGATTGGTGGTGGCTCATTCGGATTTGTAGGGTTTAAAAAACATATATATGTTCTAAAATACAAAAAAAAAGTATCTATTTTATATAAACTATTTATAATTACTAACATTAATTAAATACACAAAATATTCCGTAACTTTCGAAGGTGTCATCCGATTTTGATGCAATTTGGTTAGCTATATACAATAACGATATTTTGTAAAGTACATCATGGATCTATTAGACCTAATTGAACAATTTTTATTATTTTTTGAGACGCAGACAACCGAAAATAAAACTTTAGATTTAATTTAATATACCCTAATTTATTTTATACGACTTATAACTGTGTTTATAATGTAAATATCGTACCAAATCGATATTTAAAGTTAAGCAACAACAATCACAGTCAGTACTTGTATGGTTGACCGCCTGGGAATGCTGTGTTCTGTTATTAATACTGTTGACACTTATGATTTTAGCAGTTAAAAAGTAACTTAAAAAATAGTGTTTGCTTCCACTTACCGTATAATAATTTCATAAAACATAACTGCCATAAATATAAATAGACTGATAAATGAATATTTATGTATCAATTCATAAAACATTTGTTCACATTTCATATCGTTGATTAATTTTGATTCGATCTCATGCATAACCACACGTGTCTCAAAGATGGCAGAACGTTTAAATTGTATGATAATTAAACAGAATATAATGTATAGAACGGAAGCGTGTTCATGAAATAATTCAAATATCCGTGTTGTTGAATTTGTTTTTAATGTTTGATAATAAAATAATTGTGTTAAATATGAACCTGTGAACAAACAAAACAATATCAATCATTAGTAATCATTTTACTTCAAAATGTAAATGAAAAAGCTTCTTCATTTTCAAAAATTACTACGATAATCTTCAAATTATTATCATTAAACAAATTTTTACTTTCGTAGTGTAAACAAGTCTTCTTTTCACGAAATATTAATTTTTATATATAAAATTTACTTGTATAAAAATTCTGACAGATAGAAAAGAACAGGTAAAGTACATGTGTTGACGAAATAATTCTTGAATTTATATGCTAGATATGTAAACAATTAACACAGCTAGTTGTTATTTGCACTTGTTAATATAAAAATATATACATACCAATAATTGATATTAACCATATTGGTCCTAAAATATGCCATAAAATTGATTGATGTTGATAATCATCAATTGTATGATTATCATTGTAATTGTTATGATCGATCTCAAATGTTTTGATACGATTAGTTTTTTGATGTGTACCATTATTTTGAATGCATTTACTGGCACGGATTTCAATTGGTAAAAGTCCACATAAACGGGCTAAACTCGTCACTGGATACAATGCATTCAATAATTTATGTAACATTTTGTTTTAAAAGCTAACCAGCCAGCGAGTCTATATCTACCTCATGTAGCTACCTCAATCAAGGACTGACTACAACAATAACTTATACTAAACGACAAGGACTCGCGATTATAGATTATTTTATTATCCTTATAATTCAAATTCAAATCAATATCGTTTATAATTAATTTGTGTGTGTGTGTGTGTGTTTTATTTTTATTGTAATTTTATTGGATGTACCTTATAAAATCTACAATAAAAAAGTTGATTGATTGAATTAGATATAGTAGAATCTGATACAGTAGTCCATTGATTAAGCATTCCATGTATGATTATAATTATTGTGATTATGTATTATGATTGTTGTATTACTGAACTATTATTTATAAATGAATATAATACATGTCAAACAACCAATCAAATTGTAGAATACAAATGTTCACGTTAAACATTTGTTCAAACACACAATGAACTAGTGAAGTTGGTTTTACTTTAGTAAGATAATGAGTGTTATGTTATATATTTCTTAATTAAATATTAGCCAGCGTGGTTTGTTTTTTAATTTTTTTTTATTAATATCTTAATTTTAATTAGTAGTTTTATTTTCTGGCTAAATTTAGAAAGAAAATATGAAAATAAAGCGTCAATCAGCCACTTTGCTATAAGACCAATGTTATATATGCATACTTTTGAAATTAATTATTTATTAAATAATTGCTAAAAACCTCTCCCATCTCTTCAAATTATCTTGATTTAATGCCTTTCGCAACAGAATAACACAAAAACAATCATTATTTTTATGCTAATGTGAGCTGAATTTGCTGAAAAACTCAACATCATATTAATAACAGACATTGAAATTATATATTAATTTTAATTGTAAATCAATAAATAACGTAACGGAACCCTACTTTTTTTATGGTATAGGTCGATATCTACTCATTTCAATACAAGTTTTGTGTAAAGTTACTATTGCTCGTCAATTATCATAATAAATAATAAATTGATTAAAATTAATTAATTAAATTAATTTATAATTTTATATCAAATTGTTTTTGTTTATACTTTTATATATTAAAAATATAAATAGTAATTTAGGTAATAATCATTTACGTTAATGGTTTGTTTCTGATCGATAACTGCCAAGGACATTCGTAACTATTATATTAATTGGAAAAAAATGTAATATTAAAAATTAATTGAAGACAATTAATTATCTACCATGATGCATTTATTGAAATTTATAGAATTAGATTTAAACATTTATTTACAATTTTTTTATAATTTTATTTCTTTAAGGTTTTGGATCATATGTTACTAGCTATTAATTTGCTAACTTATGTCTATCATTCATCATTGTTTAGATTGGTATCATTATTAAAGATACAAGGTCATACTATTGTCAAAATTGATGGATGTTAGATTTAACGTTTACTTTTAATAAAAGTTAAATTACTATTTTTGTTTAAAATTGAAATTGGTTATTAGTAATAATTAACTTAATATACCATACCAGACGCCCCCGATTTAACATCTAACGACATGTCATTCATCAAAATCAGTTCAGCAGTTTAGTAGTAACAAAGAAACATAGAGACGGACATACTGGTTAAACCCAAAATCCTCATTTTGGCTTCACTGCAGTCTGGCAGAAATAATCATTCAAATGTCATAACATTTGATATCATTCTGTAATCTGATAAGAATACGAAAACCAAAACAAAATTAATTGATTATAATTTTTAATGTTTAGGTAAAAACAAGAAAATGGAAAACTTAAATGATTTTGTAGATGATTCATTTTTTCAATTCGATGACACTGAGGTGCAGCAACAAGAGCAAGCATCATCAAATATTATTGATGAAGCTGAAACTGCAGAAGTTGAACTTCCAATAAATATTGAAGTTGTGTCATTATTAAAGCAACGTATTGAATTAATTGGCAAAACAATTGAAAATTTACAATTCGAATTAAATGAAAAACAAAAATGGCATCAAGATTTTATTGAAGATTTTACAAGAAATCATCAAATTGTTTGTGAAACTTCATTACAACTTAAATATCCATTAAATGTTGTCTCCCATTGGCTTAGAACCAGCCAATACTTTTGTAATCCTCATCAATTAATTGTGGGCTTTCACATATCTAATCCAACATTAAAGTAAGCACAATTTGATTATTTTTCAGAATTTACTTTCTCTCTAATAAATAAAAAAGCTTCTTTTCAAACTTTTAATTACCGCATTCATAAAAGCTTCATTAATATTTATTGATATCTTGAGCTTACGGCTCTTAATTTCATTTACCTTTATAATCAGAAAGCATTCTCAAACATTTATATATAAATAATTTCTTTAAAAAATTCATTCATGACCTTTTTCCATAAAATTAAGCTTTATTCGATATTATGAGATTCTTCAATGCTTTTTATATTTATTCTTTCATGCTTTTTAGCTTTTTAGAACTTTCTATTAATGGCTTAAGTTCGGATAATTCTTATTTAAGATCCAAACATTATGAAGTTGATAGTCATCCAACAGCTGTAATAATTCTTCATTAAATTCTGTGCTTTAAATTTATAGAACAAACTGTTTCTTTTTGTAATGTTTTGTAAATAATGATGATAAGTTGATATTCTTTCTAACAGCTCCATAATATGATTCTTCATGTTTTTTAATAAAAGCACATTAAAAGCGCATTTAAACTATGATTTTTGATTAAAAAAAAAATATTTTGGTACGATAAAACTTGTCTAACTTTAAAAGTTAAATGCATTCAAAACCTTGCTTCCTTGAGTCCTGTATTGATTGAAGCTGTAGCTTGCATAACTTTACTTATTCATTACGAATGATTAGTAAAATATCGTGCTTTAGTTAAAATAATAATAGTAAAAATGATACAAACTATTATAAATAATGATGATGCTGTACAAATAATTATTAATGCAGTTGACATGTTTTGATTATCGATGCAAATAAAACGATCACTCATTTGGATTCACTATAATTTGGCTTTTTATTGTTACATTTTTTCTAATTCTTTTCAATTATTTTTATTATATTTTTTGAAATTTCATCTTTTTAATATGGGTCTAATATTATTTTCGACATTTGTGCTTATGGATCAAGGAACACTGATTTTGACATTTTTATATATCATCCAAAAATTTTCACTTTTTTACCATACTTGATTAATATAGAATTCGACTTGAAGCTTTGATTTTAATTCACTTTTTTCCAAAAATATCTGTTTTTTTCCATAATATGTCTAAGTATATTTTAATCTGATAAAAAGGAAAAGTCTATGTGACATTTTGTAATCTATTTATTGGCAACTTCAAAATAGGAGGTGGTTGTCAGATTGATCCGATTTTGGTCCGCATTTGCAACTATCTGATGCTAATAAATACCAAAGAAACCGTTATGTAAATTTTTTTTTCTTACTCTTACCCTTTTGACTTAAACCATCGCTCACCCCTTTCAAATTTATAAAAGGTTTAGATTCTTGTCAAATTGTGGTTTCCGTCTTACAGAAAGAAGTTTACTCAAACCGGTTACGAAATCTATGGCGTATACGAAGAGTTATTTTTATTATTTAATGTTTTTGAATATTTTTAGATCAGTATCAAATTTAAATATAATTTTGGACACCAATCATTCAATAACATATGAAACAAGATTTTATCAAGACGATGGTCTACAATTCATTGAAGGTGCTGGTGCTCATGAAGGCGTCATACAAAGGGAAAAATCAATGTACATTGTAATGAAAATCGAATTACCTAGTTTTGAACACAATCAAATCATACATTTTAATGGAAATCTATGTTATATTTATGAAAGTAAAACATTACAAATTCCATTGCCTGCATTCAAGATATCAGCGACAAACATTTTTAATTCTGATTATCGAATTCATTTGGGATCCGATGGCACTACTACTATAGGTACTTGAACATTGCATTGAAGTATTTCTTTATTAATGTTTTCATTGTTAATTAGATAGTTTTTTTGTTCGGACGAATCTCAACGAAATAAGACCAATGTTCTAAATGTTTATTTTAAAAGTTAGATAATTATTTATTTAAATCTCTCCTCTTCACCTCAAAACCATTGTATTTTGTTTATGTTTTAGAGGATTTATTAAGTTTTCGTTCATTATTTGAGATCCAAAATACACATTTAGAAATCAAATTGAAATCAGACTCAAATTTAAATCCATCAACAAAATTCATAAAATATTTGAGAAAACTACAATTTGTTAATATTCATCAAGATATTTATTGGTTGTGTGAAAAATTCTCAAATCCAATTTTAATTACGTTATTTCCAAATTCATCAAATCAGATTATTATCTCAATTTTATCAATGTAAGTAAATTTATTGTATTGAAAGTAAAATATAAAAGGAGTATATTAATTCGGTGTGTTTGTGACATTTATGATCTGCAATTTTCGAACAAAATATTCTTATTGCACATTACGGTGGCAGGTCTAGTCAGTAAGAATCCGGCTGTGCCTAACAAGAACCCGTTGTCGTCTTGATCATAAATCACAACAGATCGAACTAATTTCAACTCCCAATATCAATTGAGAATTTAATTGATTGTGATTTGAAACAAGTTTTACAATTTGAGTTTTTTTTTTAAATAATAGATTGGAAGAAGATCAAATTCTATTCGCTCATTATTTAAAACAAAATATTCCAGAGAAGTTTACCGTGCATTAATGGAGTCGAACAATCCAGGATAATAAATACATTCTAAATTACGAATATATTGTGTATGAATTTCGTTCATTTATTATAAAAATTAATTAAAAACTTTTTGTTAATTATTGTATTTTGTATTTTTCTTATCCAACCAACAGTTTTTCAGATCAAAATTGATAGAACACAAATAGTTGTTGGTCATTTTACGTTAATTTTTGGAAAATAATAAAAAAACAATTTTACTTTTTGAAAACAATTTTATTTATTTATTTAGTTTTTTTTTTTGGTAATTTTATGTATTTTTTCTTTTAAATTTTCAACAATTTTTGATTTAATTTTAAACTTTTTGACAATAAAAGACAAAATTCATTTAATAATAATAGTTCTAATAAAAAATTCATCAAATTTCTAAAATTACTTAAAGCTCTTTTGTTAGTTTCTGATTTTTTTATTTTAATTGAAAATTAAAATTTATTATTATAGGGAAAATCGGTATTTAAAATTTGTTATGAACGAAAAGTTTGTATTGATTAATCTTTACGGGAATAATTCTTGAGATCAGTGATCTCCAAACTTTTTTGACCATTATAGCACCCACAAATTGCATTTATTTCAGCGAAATATGTTTCGAAGATGTCTTCAATAGCACATTTCAGAAAACATTAAAAACGTTACTGTTTTTTTTTTTTTTGACATTCTTTGAAAAAAACAAAACCATTTTTATTTGGACTAAATGTTTAGTTTAACGATGAACGAATTTTCCAAGATAATAATCTGTTAGCGCTAAATTTTTAATCTCAAAACCTTTTTTGTGATAATTATTGAGACGGATAATTTTTTATCACCTAATGATTTTCTTATTTTAATTAAAGAAAATTAAATAGATTTTTCATTGAAAATGAAAAGCGTGTGAATTATTGCATTTTTAATAAAGTTCATTGGAATTTGAGCAGCATTTTTCTAGTTTTTTTAGTAAATTTTGTTGTTGTTGTTATTTTAATGCCTACAAGGTAGTAAGAAATTTTAAAAATAAGTTCGTAAGTAAATTCATCAAATGTTTTTAATAATAAAATTGTTATTAATATTAATTAAATTTGATTAAACTTATATTTTAGTAAAAATATAGAGCTGTAATGGATTTACTTACGGCCTACTTTATGAAAAGGGAATGTTTTTAATAGGATTTTTGTTTTTAAATTGGAACATTTTTTTTAAAAATACACTTCAAAGGAAACAAACAAATATTTTGTACTTAATTAATTACTAATTATTTAAGAAATTCTAGAAAAATCTTCTTTCCAAAAAAGTACTCATTTATCATTTGATTTTTAAATTTGTTCTAAAAAATTCAGTCTAAGAAAAATTTTATTTGCAAAAATTTGCATCTTTTTTAAGTTGCTATTTTAATATTCTCAAAAAGCAGTTTAATATTCTCAACAATTCTGCTTACATTAAACAAAAAACGAAGCAGTTTGCAAAATATGCTCTCATTTAAAATTTGTAAGGACTCGACTCGATTCTAATAATTATTTATATTTTCTAAGTTTGTTCGTCTTTTCCATATTCAATGTAACCTTTTAACGTATAATTAAATAATTCGAAATCGTATCTAAAAAATAAAATTAATGCAATTAATTAGTTAATTTATTAATTAAAAACTTCATTTTAAACTTAAAAACTTACCGATAAATATTGTGCAATTGATACATTTGTGCTTTAGTTAACTGTTTAAAATATTGTGGAATTAAATCGGCCGTATCCTTGCCAGGCATCGCATTCTTCCATTCTGCTTTTATCACATCATCCAAATTCGCCATATGTATTAAATACTTTTGATCCTCCCATAATGTTTCAAATTTTGCAATAATATTAAAATGTACCATACAGGGTGTACAAAACTCTGTAATCGGTGTCCAATGCATATCCATTGCTTTGCCAGAATTATGTGAATCAAATAAATATCGTACAAATTCATCGAATGTCGGTGCACGTGATCGATTCCGTTTTACAATACCATTAGCACCATTTTTTCGACGATATTTTGCAATAATTTGTGCACCCAATTTTTGATGATGAGACAGAGGTAATGGTAACAGCATTTTATCACGATATGCTGATAGTAATCGTTCGAATGGATGTCGAACGATTAAGAATGTTACAGAATCTTCGATGGCTTCTTCTAGTTCATTTAGAGTTGGTCGTGGATATTTCTTTCTTGCCAATGTTAATGGCACTAAATTTGAATTCTTCAAAAAGTGTGAACTATAACTGTAAAAATGATCAAAATATATCTTTCATGGTTCACCATAATCACGAAAAGGCCAATGGAATTTCAGCCAAAAATGTGTGTTTTTGAGTTTTCGAATTTACACTTCTAAATTCAAATGTTCATACATAAAAAAAAGATTAAAGCTTACCCAGCCAAAAGATTAAAATTGTACATCCACGAGGTGGAAGCTGCTTTAAATACATTACACCAAACCAAATGATGTTTACGATTAACTAAAAATTCCCATGGATTTGGACGGTGCAAGGAATCATTGCCAGGTACATCCAAGCCTAATAAATTACATTGCTGTTTTAAATGTTGACGTCTCTCCATCATACGACTTTCGATTGCTGTAAAATTGATGTAATTTTCACTGTAACGTCCCGAATTTGATTCATACTGAAATAAAAAATTGAAAATATAATAAACATTGAAAATCTTTAAGATGGGTCACTAAAAAACATTTAGACTTTTTTATATTAGAAACAAATAAAAATTATAGATATTGTGAATTATCAGTAGAAAATTTAATAAATTTTAAGTAGCATGGAATTTCAGGCAGCGTGGAAATTTATGTAAATTACCGGGTTTTATCGGAATAATTTTATCCGTATTTTTAAATTTTCTAACAATTTACTATAATTAATTTTTATTATTATTATTATTATTATTATTTATAATACCTACATTTTTAAATTTAAATATTTTGATTTCATTTCGATTTGTATGAATTCTATTCTAATTATATTTGTTGACTTTATAATATTTATTCGACTTAGTAGGTCATTATTTGATGTACTATCATGGCCTATATTCGACAAGGTATTTTAATAGTGGCGGCTAATCTGACATGGTTTTGTACGGTTTCCTAATATGTCGTTAAGGTGAATATCAGAATAGTTCTCATAAAAGTCAGTCGTAAACGTATATACTAAATTTGTTGACGCAATTTTATATGAAATATATATTTAAAAGAATAAACATTTATTAATCATTTAATTGTCTTTACTACTTATAATCCCGTCATAAACATATTGAGAACAGGTGTACCTACGTGAAGCTAACGGAATCAGTTCATTTTATTTATAAATACCTACTTCAATTAATAAATAATATTTATATACGTTACGTTAAGTTACGTTACGTTACGTTACGTTTTATTAAACATGATTTATTATTTTTATATTTTAAAATCTAAGTATATTCAAACTAGTTAAAACTAGTTCAATCAATTGATAAATATAAATTATTAGCTACAGTCTATAAGGTAAGAGATTACTTTCTTAGGTAAGCACCTAAGAAGGTAAGTTTGAAGCTCTGTATCATTGTGAAAATAATTGACTAGTGACATGTTTCTAAGATAAGACAATCTCGAACTTCTTCACTATTATTTATAAAAAAATTTATAAATATTTATTAACTAATTTTCGAGTTTTAGGTCCAGGGCACACCATCAGATTTTCTGATCAGAAAATCGTACACTGGCCCTTAGACTTGTTGATCTGTATAATGAGTGTGACCGACCGACAGACGGACACGATTCTAAAACATTCCAATATCTACATATATATAAATATCAAGTTTAATTATGTGTTAAATGATTCAATTACTTATGTTTAGATTAGAGATCTACTTATAAGAGTAATTAATTAATATAATTAATTAATTTTAATAGATTTGTTGGCTACTAATTATAGATAGATAGAATGTTTTAAAATAACAATTAACTATTTATTTACAAATTCATTTATTGGCTCTCACGCACTTGTAAAACTTCATCGTCATCGGCTAAAAATAACTTGACAATTAATTATGTAGAACTTACAATACTTATTATTCAATTAACTAATTTAACAATATCAATACAACATCATGTAGGTATTTTAGTCAATTAGAAAATTCTAATTTTTTAATTAAAATAGTTAAAATTTATAAATGTAATAAAACATAATAATTACCATACATACTTTGTTAAGGATATACTTATACAATGTAATAATTTTTTTTTTAAATTTTAACATATATTTAAATATCAATAATTTTCCGTGTATTTTTTCCAAATAGTTTTGTAAAAATCATTTAATGTGAACCAATATAATATCATGTTTTACCATTTTATATTCGATCGATATTTGATCAAAAATAGTAAATCATAAAATAGATATATTGATTGATTTTTCACAAAATTATTTAAACGCGAGTATATAGGAGAAAATATGAAAAATTAAAAAAATATTTACATTGTATGTACTTAAAAATGTATGTGCCCATGATAAACTACCTCAAGTAGATGTCGTTGTTGTTGAGGCCTCATATATTGGTCAGTTGTAACCAATAATACAAGAATCACTGGTAGAATGCATATTGTTGCAAAGAATGCTATACATTTTTTGGCTAAGCGAAAATGTGCCATTTTTATTTAGTAGTAGCTCCTTGTAGCTGAATTATCTAAAACAAATGAAGAATACTTTTAGTTTTTTTGTAAAGAAAACATTTATTACGACTTGTAGTGCCTAGCCTATGCTTTACCTATAATACATAATCTTATAAACTAGGGTCCTTAGTGTGTTTAGAACTTTACACACACCCACAAATATACAATTAACATTTATTACGGTATAAAAATTGTTAGAAATGATAGAGATAATAAATATGGAAGTTACGAAACTTTGATTATAAAATTTTTATTAAATTGTTACTATTCGTCCGTTTTCCTCTGTCTAAATATGGAGAACTAAAAGTTTGATATCATGTTCTAAGCCTAAAATTCGTAATATACTTCATTTAATGATGAATGACAATTTAAAATTATTACATCTATTTGTAACAATTAAAATAATAATTAAATAAATAAATTTAATTAAAATTATATGTATTTATTTAATTATTATTTCAAGTCATTTTATTTAAGCGAATTATTAATATTGTGAAAATAGCTGTTAATAGCCATATGGTTAATTATATCAAAGTTTTAACAATTTATAATTATTTCAATTACTAAATTAACCAAAATATGTATTTCAGATTTACGTATGGCTTATTATTCATTTATAAATTATATTTAATTATTGACATTAATTAATAAAATAATTTAGAGTTTGTTAGTTAAAATAATATGTATAATGTATCAAAATTATTTGTTTATGAGCGAATTTTAACAGTTAATATAAAAATGTTTCAAACAAAAGTTATCTCTTGATATTAAAATGTTTGTTATGGTTGAAAAAATGGATTTAGAATTAGGTACACCATCAAAATATCAACACTTAATTATCCTATATAGATACCAAGATACTTACGGAACTTACAAAAGTGTGTTTCTATGAAGTTTGAATACAATTTGTATTTTTATAATTGATTTGATTTGAAATTAATTGTAGTTTTATATTCATTAAAATTCCTTCAAATTTTATAAATATTATCATCATTTTTATTCAATTTTAATTTTTACTTAATAAGTATTTAGGTATTTAATTCTCACAGATTATTATTAATTTTTTTTTTTTTTTTTTTGGAAGACTAAGTAAATTTTACCTTTATGCAATAGGTATTTAATTAATTAATTAATGATTTATTTTATTCATTCAAATTGTTGTTTTTTGTTTTCACTCAAAATACTTGTTACAAAACAGATATTTTTTGTTAAACAACCTTGATGATGTTTTAATTATCACACAAAAATTAGCATAATTTAACAACTTTTTATTATTTCAATACTTTAATAATAAAATTTAATTGATTTTATTGTAGACTTGAATGAGACACGGACGGGTCAACAGTGGGATGTGAGTCGGTGGTGAGGGGGTCAAGAGGAGGTACGATTGTCATCAATATCAATTATTATTACTTTCTTTAAATTTTTATTGAATTGTTTTTTATAGGAACTAAACGATTATTTTTCACTAGGAACAAACACTTTTTCAAACAAAAAGAAAATGAATTTTCATTAACAATATTGTGGATTATTTTAATAACAAAAAATAAACAAAAATAACTAAAAAAACATAAAAACACGAAAATATAAAAAAAAAATTTAAAAAACGTATCACATTTTAATTATTAATTTTTTATTAAATGTAATTAATTTTTGTTGTATATATTTATTTTAAATTTAAATTATTTGAGTGCACTGTTTAATTTAATTTGATATAAAATGGTTGGTTGTTAGTTGATTGATTTGATGTTTGTTTAAATCATTAAGAAGGCGTCCATAACGACGACGTCGTCGTGTTCTACCGTTGTGCAGGTGCGTTGCGACGCTGCCACCAACAGTTGTACGACTGTGTATTGTTGATGTACTCGTACTGTGGATGCAAGCATGAACGTCGTGCGTCGATTTGGACGCGTCCCATCTGTATGTAACTTATAATAATACATTACATTATTTGTATGTTCTGCTTTGACTCACTCACTCACTGGTACAGTTCAATTGTTAATATTCAAATATTATATTTACTAACTTGCTGTTATCAGACTGCTTACTTTTGTAGATACTTTTGTACAAAAATTGATAAGAGTTTTTTAGGAAGTAATCTATGAGAAATTTATTGATTAGACTTAGATATGTTCAAAGTGAAATTAAAAAGATCCATAATAAGTATACTTACATTATAAAAAGTTTTTATTCGGACACTTTGTAGTTAAATAAAATCTAAATCTACAATTAAAAAAGTATAATGTTTGATAATTGGGATTTGATTATCCTTTATACCTTTGTGAGACAAATTACTTTCAAATCTTTGATAAATGAGGATATAGATAGGTACCTATACATGATTTCTTTATTGATCTAACTATTTAAACATTCCTCAATATAAGGTAGTAAATCGATGCGATTCCTACACTTAAGTATGAAACTAGTTTTACTGTATTTAAATAATAGGAAAACTGTGTTATATATTAAACTGTGTTGTAAAAACACATTTTTTTATTTATTTGTGTTTGCGTCTGCGCAACATTTTATAGTCGATTCATTTCCTACATAATAATAATAATAATAATAATAATAATAATAATAATAATAATAATAATAATATACATAAATTTAACGGGTGATCTTTTAAATATATGTGCTTTTTATGTAAAATGTTAAAGCTTTGGATTATAAAATATTTTGTAGTTATATCAGAGCTTACACATTCATGAAGTGTATGTAATCTCTCTCTCAAACTAAAGAAATTTTATTGAAACGCAGATACTTCTTCTATAATATTAAGCGTAGATTGGAGTTTAATTTATTATATCTTTAAGTATATCCATTTCATTTTAGTTTCTAAACATTAGGACGAAGTTAAATTAAGAACCCAATCGTTAACAGCAGTAAATTTTTTAATTTAAGTTGACTTTAATTTGTGACACTAAATTTGTTTTGTTTATAAAAAATTCTTCAATCTTTGAATTTTGGGGTTGAATTTAAAAAAATCCCTAGTACTCAGCTACGATATTACAAGAGCGTCTGTGCAAATTTCAAGTATCTAAACTGAATGGTTTAGACTGTGTGTTGATATATCAATCCGTTTATAAAAATAATCTGCATATAAATGTATATGACTATAATATAATTATAGTAAAGAACACTCGATATTTAAATAATTTGTTCTATATTGTAGGATGCGTTAAATTCATGCGCAAATCAACAACGCTATTGCACCATTCTAAATAAATATGTATGTATGTACGTATGTATGATATCCAGTTATTAAAACAGGAACATTCAGGAACTATACGTACATATCTATAGCATCATTACCTTCCTTTAAAATACTTGTAGGAAACGAATTCAAATACATATAAAACTACTAACTTTATTTTTGAAATATTTTTAAAATGGTAATTTATTTTTGAAAAAGATTCAAAACAACAAATTAGCACAGGGTCATTAAAATTGGGAAAGTTGTAACTGGAATCCTGTACTTCTGATAACATCATCTAATGTTAACAATGTTAACTGCAATAGTTTTAAACCGATTTTAAATATTGGTATTCGATGGAACGCGTCTCAATACTTTATTTTATACTTTTAATAGATTTTTATTTTTTATATAAACAAACAGAACGAGAAACAAAACGAATAATACTTAGAAAATACTTCTAAAATCATCAGTACTTGATGATTTAAAGAATCCATCTTATATCAACCATTTACTAGAGATATGATTCTAATAATAGCCAGTTTTGGACTACATTTAAAGCGTGACCGTCTAAAATATGTGCTTTTTGAAAAACTTTAATGCTTTTTTGAGTCGATAACATTACATTGTTTTTACTATACAATTGTTAAATTTCTTTAATCACATTTCTTAAAATGTAAAGATAAGATTGTTAAAAAGAATCAATAAAAAATAATTAATCGATAACCTTGATTAAAACTTGATTGAAAAACAGGAATATTTTTGCTTCGGCCTGTTGTTATTTAAGTAAGCTTAAAAGTGAACAAGTATTAATAATATCTGATAATTTAAATTTGATGATTTCATTTTTAGCTAAATAGCCAATGGCGTTTATTCATTATTGGTCGATACAATCAATATATTTATCATTTTTATACTTATATCATAAAATTTAAATTCGGTTGATATTATTTGTGCTTGTCAAGCTTAAATAATATTTTATCTGAATTTGTATATTTTATTAAGATATTTTACATTATTTTGTTGCAATTTCAAGAAGCTATAGAAGATGATCGTTTTATAAATGAATATAAATTGATATTAATCAATATATACATTCTTTTATAAAACTTTTCCCAATCAATTGATAAAGTTATAACTTTTGATTTAATAATAATAACCCTTAATAATAAACTAGCTATGTATGTACTGTGACCTATAGGTACTACATATTAAATGTAAGATATCTAATAATTATTCTATTATATAATTGGCACATCATTTGACATAAATAGATACATAAATACAGTACCTATATATCTATAGTTAAAATGTACCTAATTATTTTGACCATGAGATTAAATACAATGAATTATTATTATTATTATTATTATTATTAGTGCAATAAATAAATAAATTAATTTATTACTTGTAGTGGTATTTAATACAAAACCAACCATCATAATATTTTTATCTAAATATGAACCAACAACTGACTATTAAAGATAAGTGTTGATTTATTTACAGAATATGTCACATACGTGTAATTATTCTAAAACAGATACCACTTAAGATATACAGAGTGTTTTTTTGTAATTGTAATATCTATTTAATTACTATACTTATCACTTTATTATTACCACTAATACTACTGTTTATGGCATTATGGCATAGCGCTAAGTCTAAGATACGTATTAGAGAACTCTCAACCATAATTGGTAGGTCTTTGTTTTTTGCTTCTAAACTTATATATTATTATATTACATAGTTATGAAATAATATTTTTAGCCAATCAATTGGCTATAATTTGTATTTGTAGCATTTGATAAAATATAATTTTCACCCAATAAACAAATGGCTGAAATACATGTCTACTATTTATATAAAAATATATTGTCCCCAAGCTTACACAATCAAATTATGTTTGTGTTATTATCACTAATTTTCATGCAGGCAAAATCATAGAAAAGGTGAAAAAAATTTTCTACTCTGATTTTGTCAGTTTGATACAAAATTAAAAAATTCACTTCCTTTAATAATAAAATGACTAATTTTAAAAAACTTTGACAAAGTTAAGAAATTTTTTCGAATTGCAACAATAAAAACTATAAAAAATGCAAAGTCCATCAATTTTTTGGTACAGAGATCCATCTGTCTGTTAAATTAAAAACCCAGCTATAATATATTTTAGTGTATGTAGAGCCATCTATATCCTTAAAAAAATAAGTTAAGAACTATTTTGGGGGTATATAAAGCCATCTATGTAGGAAGATAAAAACTAATAATTTTGGGGCCCGCAATCTATACTCCAAATAGGAAATTAAATATAGTTTATTGTTATGATTGTAGGTAGCATCACAGCCACTAGTTTAATTTTTATTGAATGAATGTAGATGGTTTTATTTAGGTAAATTGTATCTACTACTTTATTTTTTTATTGGTCTACTTACCTTTCTTAACATTAGTACTTACCTTTAATTAAAACCAAAATCACTGCAAATTTGTTGGATAATGAAGAGATTCTAAGATAAAGCAACTTAGACATTTTTAAGATATAATTTAGTTATAATTTGAGACAGAACTGTTTCAACACAATTAATAATTAATGTTTAGAATCTCGATTTAAGGTGAGTGGTAATTAATAAAGACAATAATAAATAAATAAAAATAATTTATAATCAATGTTTATTTTTATTATTGATATAGGTATAATAAATTTATTACAAAATATTACTAATTGTAAGTATTGTATTTGTTTTAAATACATTATAAATACTTACAATAATGTATAATTAATTAATTAATCCAGTGCAATTAGTTATTACTCCATTAGACCTAATTCAGAAATAAACAAAAGCCGCATCTACCAGGGTCGCTCACAAGGAGGACTGATATTCAAAAGAATACATTAATTTTTTTATATTTACATACATCAATTGCAACAAAACTTACCATTCTATCTTTCATAGAAAAAAATTAGATATTTTTATACTTGAGTATATTAATTTTAGTCTAAAGTTTTTAACGTTACGAAATATTGATCCTACAAGCAAAATTTTGATATAGGTGTTCATCAAAGACCTAAACAGTCCATTTCAGATTGTTGGAAAGTTTGAAAATTGTTGGAAAATAGGGTGAAACAATCCTCATGTGAGTCTTAACAAAATATGGGAATATTTTAAATGGTAAACTTTATACCATATCGTATAAGAAATTAAAAAAAATAGATGGACGAAGTAAAAAAGTAATTGCACTCGATTATTATTACTTAGATAGTTAACTTACATAAATTAAGACACAAGTCGTTACATCAACGCTTTCCCAACCGACATATATGAAATGAATAATATATGTCGAGTATACAAATAAATTTAGTTTAGCAAGTTTGTAACACAACCATGAACGTGAGCGAACAACTTTATGTTTTAATAAATTTTGTAAAGTAAATCCATGAAACACACAGAAATAATTTCCCCAAACATAAAAATCGAACCAGACCCTTTTATTAAAATTAAAAACAAAACAAAAACAGTCCTAAAACCAGAAAAACATAAAAAAACCATTTTCTTTATACAATCGGCAGGTACGAGGAAGCTGTGGTGAATCTGACAAATTAGCTGATTTATTATTAATTACAAAAAATATTTATATGGCTTTGGATCGGCCACTTATCTTAACGAGCGTTCTCATTCATTCTAAGAACTGGTCAATAATAAGTTTAGAAATACAGTCTGTATAAATATTAGGTTAGATACCTCTCTATTAACATAGTTTAATCACTTGGATAATGAGGAATAAAAATGGCACTTGGTTTTCTCACTCTCATATCAAACTACCACCTGACAAGTGTAATGTGCCACCACTTAATGTTTAGAAACTGACAGGAATATTATTGTGTTGCCTCAAATATCAATACAGAATACAGTTGACCAGCTCTCTTTAAAATTCCATTCCATTCCATTGAGAATTCTCATTAAGATGCTCCTAATTCATTCCATTGAGTTTATTAGTTAAGCGATCAACAGTATGAATTTTACAGATGTAAATATATTTTGAAATTGGTCATCAGCGTATTTATCAGTATTCAAAAAAACATTTATAAAATATATTTTATGCTTAAATTAATTTGCTTCGCATATATTCTTTAATTAATTATATTTAATAACAAACAAAAAAATTACTGTATAAAAAATAAGTAAAAACAAAAAATAAATATTTATTAATTTTACAAAAATGTACAAAAATTATCAAAAACTTCAAAGTTATGGACGATTTTTATTAAATAAATCGTTTTTATTAATTTTTATAAAGAATTCAATACAACTTATATTTTATTTTAGTCAAATTTACTTTTAATTAATTGTTTAAAAAAAAAATAAAATTCCAACAGAAGATTTTGAATTAGAAATTTTGAATTTAAAAATTTTTTAGATAACTTTACAAAAAAAAAAAAAAATACTTAAAATTAGAATAATTAAGGTTGTTGTTAATATTTGTACATTTTTATACGAACTGTAACTGAATATATTATTGATTTGTAAATAAATATCATATTTATTATGTTATATATTAAAATTTTTATAATAATATTCACATTTAAAACGATTTTTGAATTCATTATTTGAGCAATAATTGGTGTATTCTATTTTAAGACAAATACAAAAAAAAAAACATTACAATATGGACGAATACATTTGGTATTAAAACTATAAAAAAAGTATTGCACAAACATTAATTTATTTACAAAATAAGACCTGTTTTTGGGAACTCATCATTGCACATTGCATATTTTAATAGTCAGTTATATAATAGATAAATAATATTTTAATTGAATACGCTTACCCGCTACTGATTTTCAGTTATGTACCGAATATTATTTTGAAAAAAATATTCAACACACTTTGTAGAATCCGAAAATTAGCTTGTTGTCTTAAAAGAAGCAATTGTTTGGGTTTGGAAATCGAAAATTTCCTTGGAAGTGAGAAATAGTAGTAGCTCATGTATTTTTAATCAAAATTATTCTTGTAAAGTAAGATTTTTGAATGATATTCGGTACATTATTAGAGATTCTGCACTTTTTATTAATCTACCAATCAATTCAAAACGTGAATTCAACGAGTTAATTTAATAAATCGTGAACAGTCGAAATAAGTTAAGCGAATTAAAATATTTATTTACTTTCAAATATGAGGAATATCATATATCGATCGATATGAGGATTTCTAAGAATATATATTAAGATTTAATTTTTACAAAGTTTGAATTCAATTTATGATTGCACTGAATAACATTTATTTAACAATATTGATTGAACTGAATAACATTTATTTTAATACCATCTTGGTAAAACAATATTACCTACCTAATTAATTAACTAATTACTTAAATCTAAGCTTAAAATTTAATATTGCGGTTTTCAATTTTGTAAAAGAATTCATTCAACATTGAAAATCGTTGTCTGAATTTTTTACAAAAAGAATTCATTGCACTACCGGCCCTTTCAAATCAATATCACAATTAATTTTTTATTTATTTATTATTATTATTATTATTATTATTATTATTAAAAATTCGTTTCGACTCACATCAATATCAAAATTGATTTTGAACAGTTCATATGGTTCGCTAAATGGTTTCTTAACGAAGATAAAAACTGATGTGAATGCGACACGAACAAGAACAGACAATTAACTTTTATTGCACGCAGAAATTTATTGCACATTCGAGGTATAACATTTAGCAAAGGTTTATTTACATATGTAAAATATTGGTAAGCACCAATAAAGTAAGTATTAGGTATTTATTTCTGCCATTTTGTGTTCTTTTTAACTACTAATATGCCACTAATCGACACCAAAATTGGTGAATATCTAGCAGCAGAAAATTATAGTGAATGTTGGAAAAGATTGATTCATTAATAATATCTTTAGAATGTCAATTCTTTGAGAAGATCTTACCCGCATTGTTTTAGGTTACAATGTATCCTCATATAATAAACAGCCTAGCAGCATAAGATGTTCAATCTAAGCGTTTGGCTTAGTGCGTGTGGTCGCTGAATTGCAAGACATAGAAAGTGATTGCAATGATTTTTTCAATATTCACCATAAAAAAGCTCTGCTAATTTTTGCACACTTTTGTTAACTCACAGAATTTAAAATGGTACAAATGAATACCTACTATAATTAGCGCTTACCGTTCACTAGAATCTATAAAAAAATGAATGTTTTATCCGCGATAATATATACACTTTTGGTTAAAAATATTGCACTTAGAATTAATGCGAATGTTTCGAATTCGTCAATGGTAATACCGTAACAAAACTTTGTTGTTCTGGATTACTGAAATTATTTACAAACCCACCTCCAACAATTTGTTGGGGGGATTTGATCCATTTACAACTCACACCACTATCAAAACTCCCGATTAAAGTATTATCAGTATTTGCACGCTTTTTACGAAAACTGTCAAAAAACACAGAATGCGTTTCCATACTTTCGGCCCCGGATTCACTATGCCCATCTCCAAGTGATTCATCGGTTTCACTTAAACTCGCTTCATTTTTCTCTTCTAAAATATCATTAGGTTTCTGGAATTTTTTCATTCGTTCGTCATTCGAATCGGTACTTAAATATCCAGAATCTTCTGGCCTTGGAGATTTTAAATTTACAAATCTTCGCCATGTTTTTTTCATGTTGTTATCGTTTTTTGAGCAAAAATGTGTTTGAATTTGTGTACCAGAATCCTTGATCATATCGTTTAGAAGAGCATCTGTTTCCAGTTTACGTTGAAATTCATTTTTTGTTTTAATAAGCATTTTCGGGACTTTGGAAAAGTTTTCGATGACTGGTTGTCCAGAATGGGTACATAATTTTTCAACATCACCGCTATTATTTAGAGGAACTTCCGAGGACATTTCAGATTTGACAGAGGTACTAGAAAGTGTGGATGGTAAACTAACACTGGGTGATGTTGATTCATGGTCAATATCCATCGATTTCTTGGTACCCCTGCCAATCGCGTTTTTTGGCGGCAAAACTGGAGGTTTTGTTGTACAATCTTCTTCGATTACTTTTCGAGGTGGCTTAGGGTGTTCATAAATTGACGATATACCTGTGGGCGGAATTACATCTGGCGGAGCAGTTTTCATTATTGTATTTGGAGGTGTCGATTTTCGCTGACGTCGAGCATGTCGTTCTTCTAAAGTTAATATACGACCTTCATCCTCCAAATCATCACACTTCCAAGACAATTCACTGCTACCCAAGGAATTTGGACCATTATCCACAATTGCAGAACGAATTTTGGTCTTCGCTTCATATATCTCTCGTAAGCTACCGAAATTTCTATTAAAATAATTTTTGATAGGATCATTTTGAAAGTAAGATGTATCGCTATCATTTTTAAAACTACCTGTGGTCCTTAATAAAATTTGACCAGGACGTTCAAGTGAATCAAATTCATTGGTTGCTATTGGTGTGGCCCGTGGTATTTCATTTTTCACGGGTTTTCGATCCAATGTATCAGGCTCAAATTGATCTGAATCTTCAACTCGAATATAGTTATTGACACAATCTTCGACTTCAATCAATAAATGACCTGGTTTTTCTGGCTCAGTATAATGGACTTTTGGTGTGCGATTATGTAACGACTGTGTTGAAGAACATTCGGATGCCTCCGATCCAGAAAGTGATGTGGGTGCACTATCGTAATTATAACCGTTATTAACATACACTTCACTCACCAAACTATAACAATCGTCACGATGTAACAGTTCTGGTAATTTATATAAGCTAGATTTTCGATTATCGATAAGTTCGTATTCATGTTCTTCACGAAATACAGCATTACGCATTGTCATTTCTTCATCTAGTGGCAAAGCATTTGATAAACTAGGACTTGGATGCGAGGAAGAAACATCTCCATACTCTGTTGGTGTATGGAAGCCTGGATTTGGAGTACTTCGTTTTTGTGTTCGTTCTAAACTATCGGTTTCATATTCTGGACTGCTCAGTTCACCAACATTTTGAGATTGGGCTGTCTGATTTATAGGAGCTTTGGGTGCCTTGCCTTTGGAATGCTTTGGCGAAACATGAGGCTTAACTAACACAGCAAATTCGTTAATAACTGCTGCCATTTTTTCTTTAGGCTCGATTGTGGATGATTTAAATTTGCGTGGTATTTGATCAACAACTATCGCTTCGTTTATCATATCTGGATGGGGTAGATTCTGCTTTGGTATAATTGGAGCTGGTATTTTTCGATTACGCGATAATATCGATTGATTCATCAATAATTTAGGTTTTTTGTGATGTTTATTTTCTGAATAAAATGATGGCGAACGTTCTGGTAAACATATTTTATCGAATGACGCTTTTAGACGATCGTTTATGTAGCTACTAAGTATTCTGGGATCTTCACTGCGAACACTGGTTGCTGGAGACTTTAAAACCGGTACATCTTCCAACCATTTATGAATACTTCGTTTTTTATTCTCATGAACAGCGACTGTACATGACTTACATTGGGGCAATGTTTGTAGATCGGTTAATTTCCCTCGAATTGATGGTTCTTTTCCCTGTTGAATATTACAATTCGCACATTGTGCTTGACTTCGACGACTGTTTTCACGTTTTAAGCTAATCATGCTGCCTGATCGTCGAGTATTATTCGGAATGCATTCATAAATTGGATCTCTACCGGATCGAGATGATCCATCTTCTTCAGGAATACCCATTAGACTTGGTGTAAATCTTTTTGTAGCCATTTTTTGTTTTGCAATTGTAATTACTTCACGAATTTTTGTAAGAAATTCGATTGCAGCTGGTGGAGGGGCCTACAAAATAAAATAAAGTTTTAAAACAGGGTAAAATATCGACCCAATATCGATCACCGAAACTTGTTCAGAGAATTACGAAGTCGATGAGAAGGCTCCTAAGAATATAAACCTATCCTATAAACATCATAAGAAAAACAAATGAGGCCCGATACAGTTATTGAGGCTTAAAAATTAATATCCTCAAGAACCTCTATTCGTTTTGTTGCAGAAAGAAATAATGCCTCATTTTTCCTTTCAATGAGAATACTGACACGCTTGATTCAATCGTTTTTTTTTACTCTATCTTTCGAAACTTATATCTGTAAACCTTTAAGGAATAGAAACTAAATGTGGGTCCATCGAATTCGGTAAGAGAATTTAGTGAACGCGAAAGAAAATAATGTTGTGCTTACCATTAAAAGATGCGGCTCAAAATAAGCAGGATTGAAATATAATTTTCGCCGTGCATTATTATTAACAATGGATTTTACAGTATCTGGCCGATCTTCTCGACCTTCAATTGTTTCCACAATAGATACATTTTCTTCTGGATGTCGTTCAATGTTCGATGATTCTTGTAACAAATCGTTCAACGCGAAATTTCGTGAATCTTGAGCACGAGATTGGTGTATTAAAGCTGATGTTAATTGTTGCCGATTTCTCCAGAATATATCATCGTTGTCCGCATTCGTCATACCATTTGTACGATCATGATGATTTTGTAAGACGTCTGGTAATCCATCCGTGTCTGACATACCATCACCGCTCGTTTGGCCATCATCCGAATCCGTACGGTTTTCTGTATTGAATGAATTTTGAAAATGTCTTGCAGACAATCCCATTAATGGATTATTTTTAACATTATTCTGGCTACCATTTAAATTTGAATCATCATTTGCATTTGAATGATGCTCGTTTGATTTTAAATCATTTGAATTTAAATTTGAATTGGATATTTGATCATTTTGATGATTGGCTGATGAAGTTTTTTGTATATTTTTTGCATCTTTACGTTTCCGTAAATGTAAATATAAAAAAACCGATGACACATAAATTAAACCTAATAATATCGAACATATACCAATCGCAATATATTCAGTTGAATTTAAACCGCTCACTGTTGTTGTGTACACCGTTGATTGGACATCTGGCGAAAAAATAACTTCACTAACATCTACAATAGAAACAAGATACAAGTTTGAACCGTTTATGTCATTATTTCATCATATAGGTGCATAATTAATTAACTTACTATTTTGATGTTTGATTGGTGTACCGACAACACGAAATGCAACACACGGTGTGAATACGGTTTGTAATTCAGGCGGTTGATGACTGAATGCAATGTCACGGCATAGCATGTGGACAAGAATTAAACGACCAGCCATTCGTTGACGAATATGTGCATCGCCTAGCCACTGCAAAGAACAACCAATATTCAGTGTTTAAAATAAGCAAGGATTTTCACAAGAAAACCTTTATTTACCTGTAAAAACGTTCGACCTTCATCACGAAACAGTCGAAAGGGTACATCAGCATCGATTGGATTTCGTAGATCTACCCACCCGCTTCGTGTTAAAAATTGCGCCCCAGATATTGCGCACAATGGTTTTTGAACACCAGCAAAACTAATTTCTTTACTTGGATGAACAATTTGCCCTTTTAATGGTAAAAATACAAATGGAATCATTTGTGAAACTGAACCACTTACGAATGGCGCTAACGGACATTCTGTAACAAAACAATAAATCTTAATATCGTTTTTATATTATTAGATCATAGATGCCATTATAATTACAGAAAAAAGTAAATTAATAAAAGTTTATTTGAAAATATAATCCTTTGTTCAGGCTGGAAGTGTTCAAAGGTTTTAGAAAACGTGGAAAATTTGTCATGGGATAATTCATTTAAATAGTAATTGATCTAAATTTTATAAGGAATGATCCTTAACGTCAGTTTAATAAAGTTAGTAATATGAGTATATATTTTATTGTTGGTTAGAAAAGGGTAAAATCAATGAGTCATCTAAACTCTTTGGATCTACTGCTCATGAAATTATCAGTAGATTTCATTATTTTTTTTAACCAATAGGTACTAAAATTGATAATTTCTAAAGTATTCATTCTAATTTAAAAGTACAGTTTAATATTCAAATTCAACTAAGAATTATATTTAATAGGATAACAAATGGTTCTTGTTTATTTATTTATTTTTTTTAATTTATAAGTAAAATGCAATTTAACAGCTTCAGGGTATTTATTGGTCGATACCTTGACTATCGCCATCGTCTTCAACCATTAACCATGTATACAATATACATGTATTTATGTACTTGCATATAAATAAATATTAAAGTATTATAAAAAAAAAATATTTGAAAATTATCAACATCATTTATATTATAAGTACAAATAATTATAATAGTTTTGTATCGTGTATGGTATCTATATTTGCATACTAATTTATTATATTTATATAATCTATAATAATTTCATAAATGTTAAATTGTTACTTGGCACAAACCAATTAGTTATTTGTTAGTGCTTTATGGTAATCATAGAGAATATCAATATCAATATCTATCTATACTATCTCTATTGTGGAAAAGTTTATCAAACTGTGATATCATCAAGGTTTGAACTACCTAAACTATTTTCTTTGCCAAAGGTACGGCCATTTATTGTTTTTCCAGGCTACCGAAACAATTTTGAGCTTCCAGTTTGAGATTATAGAAAGAAACACGGAAAGAACTGTCATACCGCTTTGTTACCACAGGTCGCCCAACGATTTTACAAGACCTCAGTATTAAAAGGAAAGTTAAGTCTTTAAAACAACCAATTATATAAAATTAGTTACAGTGAATGACAAATAAAAAGTAATATAATAAACAACAAACTGAAGATATTCTTTTGATAAATAAAATACAAATGAATGATAATAATAATAAAAGAAGTCTAAATGACAACTTTAATCATTAATTAAGTAATAATCGTTTTAAGTATAGTTAACTCTTAACTGAACTATGTAACAAACAACTTAATAGAATTTAAAAATTATTAATAATAATATGTATGTATGTATGTATGTAGTTAAATAAAATGATAATAAAATAGTTATTTAAACAATGTGCATTGTGAATTGTTTGTTGATTGTAAAATTAAAGTTAACTATAACTATAAATGTAATTGTTTTTATGGGTTTTTACAACAAACAAGTGCAAACAAATACTAAGAATTTATACTCCAGGAACTAGCTTTTATTTTTATATTATTTATTTATAAACAAATATTTTAGTTTTAATTTATACCAAGTATCAATTGTAATATTTTAACTCTAAATTTCATTAAATGAACACGAAAACGGATTCTTATATTTTCAACTGTTTCTAAATATTTTTATTTCATAGATATCGTTTTTTTACAAATATTAATGCAGAAATTTATAACTGTGATAACAATATATATCCTTTCATTTAAATATATTTAAATGTGAAAACTATGTACATGAATTGATATTGTAGTCAATATTATCGATGTATACTATAATAAAATTATATTATAATATTTTTAATTTAAAAAAATTGACAATGAATTACTGTGACAATTTCGAAATATTATTTCAAATACACTGATTCTTTTTGTTAATTATCTTTGATAATTGAATATGATAACGGATTTTTGTTTTTCAAAATAAAAACTAGATTTGTTCAAATTTATCCATATTCAGATAATATAAGTCTGTGAATAGAGTAGACGTTATATTAGTAGTAATAATTCTTACTAAACTTAAGTATAAATAAGTGACATGTACTATAGAGTACGTCAGTCCTAAAACAAATGACAACGATACAATGACATTATAGTTGACATTTTAACATCAATCTAAGTCAATTCTCTATTTCGTTTATTTTTTATATCATCTTTAAACTTTATAATAAAAATTATTACGATACATACAACGACATTTGAATTGCACTACACATTCCATTGTATTTTCATAAATATTCAATTGCTACATATCTTCTATTCTCTATTAAATGGTTATAGAGAATGTTTTTGATTTTTTATTTCTATATAACATTTTATATAATGCTTCTCTAATGTTCATAGTTGTTTATTTTGTTTTGTAAACTACAATGACGTGAATTTTTTAATGATATTTCTTAAATATTTAAGATTTGATATCCGGTGGTTTTAAAAACACTGATCATTATTACATTTTTGCGTTCGTTATTTAAAATCTTAAATGATTGATTAATCATTTTTATTCACATTTGTAAACTGTTATTCAATATTGAAGAAGTCATCATTACTAAAAATGAATCGATTTCTTAACTAACGATAAATATATCGATTCCAAGGCTGTATTTAGATTAGAACTCAATAATACTTAATAAATTACGTTGTAAATTATACATAAGTTTCTAGGTGATAAATTATATGTATGTCCAATTTTAATGTTTGTCCAATTTTTAATGAACATAACTGTATGTATTCACAACTAGATAAATTTAAATTAAAATAAATATTTTTTAGGAAAGTATCCAGTTACATAAATTAGATCTATGATATTAATCAACAACAATACCATATATAAAATCTCTATGAATATTCGTATCACAATAACCATAGAGTTGATATATAAACAAATATACAATATAATTATAATCATAGAGTAGATAGAATAATAAACGCATATCCATTTATGGTATATCTAACAACACATAATGTTTAAATAAATAAACCATATATTTTTGATAATTTAGAAGAAGGACATTAATAATAATAATAATAATTAATATTTTTTATTCATATAAAATACGTACATATATAATTTCTAAACCATATGTAACCATCATGCATACATTTACATATAATAATAATACAGTTATTAAAAACAGATACCTTTAGATAGAATTACTTACTTTAAACCATAAAACTTGTTTTGTTATTTGTAAATAATTATTTTGTTTATAAAATAAAGTTTTAATAATATAATAAATATAAATGTAGTAAGAAGGTATAATAGAAGTTAGCCATAGCCAGCCAGAGCTAGCCAGCTAGATAGCTGTATGTGTGAGTATCAAAATAACAGCTGTTATCCATACATTATTAAAAGCACTTTTATCTACACCATGGTACACTAGGGACAACTAATATACCTACTATATATATATATATATATATATATATATATATATATATATATATATATATATATATATATATATATATATATATATATATATATATATATATATATATATATATATATATATATATATACTTACTTACTCACTAGTCACTAGGAAGTAAAAAATGTTTACGTGATTTAAAAATAAAAAAATATACATTCATATGGTCGGTCGAACGAACGACATATTTTAGAGTTTTATGTTAATAAAAATACTTAATAAATTATTATTATTATTATTATTATTATTATATTGCAATTCAATTGATTTTCTAACACTACTTATTTTGAAAACAACATACCACCAGATTTTGTGGTTCTGTTAAGTAAAGCGACATCTTACAATTAGCTTATCATTTGAGGAAATGTTATGACTTTCAAAATTTAGTAGCTTATAGTGAGATAAAAGTCTTGATAGTATAATTACTACAAATTTAATAAAAGGTAATTAAACATTAAAAAAAGTCTTGTTTATATTTTACAGCTAGTAAAATATAAACAAGACTACCTGGACTACACATTTTTAGGAGATCAGGGAATACCCTCAGAACTAATATGCCAGAACACGGTTAAGGTTGGTTAATCATAAAATATCACAAAAGTGTTGCATAAATTTTAATTTTCTTAAATTGAAATCTGTTATATATAATCATGACGGAAAACTAAACAAATCTTCTAATAATACTGGTATTTCATAATAAACTCAAAGGAAACAGATTTTGCTTTAAAATTGAGGTAAAACAAAAACTGACAAGCAGAAAAAAATCATATCATTAAAATAGTCTATATTTTTCAGTTGAAAACTTACAAAATATATATTTGCACACTTAATCCAGTCCTGATCATAAGTGGTTTTACCAGAAAGTCAAATGAAATGTAAATGTCTATTAATAATAGAATAAAAATAATATTTTAAATCTATGTATAAATTGTAAATTGTTGAATATAATATTTTTTTTGTAATCTGGTTTTTACATTTTTCCATTTAGATACGTTAAAAGGAACTTGACTCGACTTCAGAACGCGACGCTTTGTTGTATAAAAAGAACTTATTACAAAGATCAGTTGTTAGCTTGCTGCTAAGTTGTTTCGTTGCTACTTAATGTAAAATGTGCACGTTTATATATATATAATTGTATAATATAACGTTCACATGTATATAATACCATCTTTTAAGTCTTATCTAATTCCGATCAAACACATTTATGCATTCCAATCTGCTCATACGTGGTATTTGCAACCAATTTTTGTGTGTAATAATATGAGAGTTTCTTATTAAATGCATTTATTTTGCAAAATGTATATAAAAATAATTGTATAAATTATTTAATTTTATTACCAAAATTGATTTATTTATGTTATTTATAATAAATTGGATAATTAGTATATATATGTTTTTATAATGATAATTTACAGTCCATACTTTAATTTCACTGTTCGTGGTATTTGTGAAAATGTTTTTAAAAGTTAGTTAAAGGTTTTTATTATTCCTTTCATTGTTTATCTTTATAAATTATATTCTATGATCAATATAGAAAACAATTGATTATTATTTATATTTAAAATTGTTGTTATTTAATAGTAAATATAATAAATTTCCCCTTATGTGTTTTTTTTTTTTTTTTTTTATATTTATACATTAAAGATTTATTATAATTGCAAGAATCCATATAAGTATAAAAACAAACATCAATCCATTTAAAATGGTAGACCATATCTATGATTCATCAAACATGACTGACATCTATCACAATATCATAGCAAAAAAAAAGTTTTAACAATCAGTTCAATGATCTAAATTTATAACTTTATAATAAAAATGGTTTGAAATAAATAAATAAAAGCATGTTTATGATTGTCCAAGCTAAATACAAGGCAATATTTCTTGATTTGCCAATAAATGATATAATCTTAATATATGGTTGGTCATACCTATACTATACAAACCAAGCTTGTTTTGTTTTTAGTTAATAAATCAACTTAAAGAATAATTTAGTTTCTTAGTTTACCAACAATAGTTAATACTTCAATTAAGTGGTGTACCTTAATATTAATTAATAGTAAAGGGTAACAAAATAATATTTTAAAACTCTAATAAATTTTCAATGTATAATATGAGCCTTTAGACAAATGCATACATGTGTAAATTTAATTTGATAGGATGAAGTAGCTTATTTTATATAATTATTTATTATTATAATTTTGATGCTGAAAGCGTTTTTGAGACCATAAAAACTAAAAACATAAAATTGCAAAATATAAAATCAAAAAAACATAACGTCAAATGATTATTATTATTTAGTTACCTATAATGTTTTTATTTATAAATATGGAGGCGGTCTTGTAAACTACAGCCTTCGTAAACATTATTATTAAATAAATTTAAAGATCAAAAGATACTGGATCGATTGCATATTTTATAAGTCTATATAATAAATAATTATTTAAATTATGCGTGACACTCTAACAGGATGGCCAACACCATCCACCACGAGTTGATAAATAATAGAATATTTGTGTTGTCTTTTCTAAATTAAAACAAAAAAACTCATAAAATTGTTTAACATATTGTAAGGCAGATTGACGAGCGTTAGATGCTTGATTGTGTGACAATCTGTATCTAATTGCCACCTGAGTACGGTATACTTAAAACGCAAATGCAAATAAAATAATTTTTAATATAGTCTAATGTAGATAATACACATTTAAGCTTCTTCAATGCACAAGTTTCACATAAAAACTAATTAAATTTTGATAATTATGTATATTACATTATATTGTACTCTTAAGTACTCTTAAATCACAAGTTTTTCTAATTCGCATACGTTATTTGCGTTCAGCTAAATGCAAGTACGATCACAAATTCATAAAGTTATCAAGTGCATAGCATTAAAATTATTTTTCATTTAGTTGTTAAAAAATTTTCCAACATCCCTCTCAAGTGTTTTGAATGAGTTCTCTATAGTACATAGCATACATCAGTGTATATATTACATTCTCTATAACATATTGTCGAATCCCGTTGTATATTTATATTACATATAAATTGCATACAAATTCTTAGAAAATGTTTAGTTTGGTTTTTTTATTACCATTATACTAATTTTCATAAAAACACGTTGTTGTTTTTTTATGATTATTAGAATTAATAATAATAATAATAATAATAAATGTTGATATTAAAATCAATACATAATTATGGTTATTAGTGTAGCAACAAACAACAAGTGTATAAAATGAGTAGTATATACTATGTATGTATGTAAGTATATGTAATAACAGATGGTATGGTATGGTATAGTGGTGACACGTACCTCAAAAGATACATTTACAAGTTATGTGTGAGATGAATGAATGCATATGATCTTTGGATGCAACATCTGCAAATCTATTTTAAAGAAGAATAACAATCAAAACATGTCGTCTCTATGGTTATATATTTTTTTTCGCTAAATTTACTATAGAGACAGTTCTTATCTAAATCCAAAAGAAGCCATGTCAGTGTGCTTTCCGATTATTTCGACTTTTTTTTTCACTAATTCTTATCGAAATCATTAATTAATTTTAGCTACAATAATTGAAATTACCCTTTAAAAAGATTTTGTTTGATTTTAAAAACTTATGTAGTCTAAAAGAACAAATTTATTGTAATTAAAAGAATATTTAATCATTAGTCAACTTTAAAAAATATTAAAACAGTACGATGATTGTATTAAACTAAAATTATACATTCTGTCTGTCATCTAAAACAAATGTACGATTTATGTTTTAGTTTAAACATACTGTTATAATTCAAAAGTGCTGGTGATCAAATACAAGTTGGCTACTATCGATAAAATAAAACGTAAATCGAAATCAGTTATTCCGTTTAATATCACAGACAAATACTAAATACAAAATAATAAATAAACTCTATTTTTGAGTTAAAGTTTTCAGGATGAAACCAATAGATATTCTGTATATGAGAACGTGATTAAAAAGTTTTACATCGTATAAAATGCGTTTATTAAAATAAAAATAATAATAATAATCTGATGCTTGTCTTGTGTTGTCTTTTAAATCTTTATATCACAAGTAGAACCAAACCAGTGCTTGCTTGTTTGTGGCTTTTATTTCTCTAGCTGTTAGCTGCACGCTAAGCAAAGCTAATTGACATGCAGTGAGTGAACAACAAAATGAAAATCATTTAAAAAGACACTAATATAAGATGTTAGTGGGGTGAGCAGCAATCTATAATCAACAATATTATATATATTATTATTATTATTATTTATATTCAAATTACAATGCTATTGTATGCATCTCGAAAATGACAAACAAACTACAATTTACTGTCATTAGTGACCTTCAAATTGACATTAAAGTCAAGTGCAAAATTTCTAAATACCTCTAGACTATCAATTTTAGGTAGCTAATTTCGTGTCAATCGTCTATAGTTCATTTATCTACATTAGAGAATTGACAAATCTCAATTGAGAAAATGGTCCATGACTTTTGTAAGACTCTGTTAACATAAAATTTTAACACCTGTTTAAGAATTCCGAATGAACATTACTATAAATGTGATTTATGTCAAAATAAAATGTGTTTAAAATTAAAAAACAAACGAATTGAATGGGTATGCTATGTTTCTATCTACTCTTTGATGAATGCAAATAGATATTATTCTCATCTGACACTCTTGACAATCATAGAGATCATTAAACTTTCAATATCTTTGACAAATTA
Source organism: Chrysopa pallens (assembly GCA_020423425.1). Classification (NCBI taxonomy): domain Eukaryota; kingdom Metazoa; phylum Arthropoda; class Insecta; order Neuroptera; family Chrysopidae; genus Chrysopa; species Chrysopa pallens. The sequence continues at coordinate 332,078 of CM035595.1, read as the reverse complement.
CATAATTACATTGAATGTCTATGACAAAATTATCAATAAATAATAGAAAATGATTGTACTTCACTTGTAACTATTTATAAATACTATTAACATGAAGTTAACTGCATATGCAAATTATTATACATAGATATGTACATACATGGATTGGTCGATAGATATAGTATAAGACGACCGCGAGTAAATGTGTGATTTTATTTATTATTATAGTTTTTATTTTATTTATTTTTTATTTAAAAACATGTTTGATAAATCATTAAAATATTACCTATACAGTTAAGTTTGTTAACCAATAAATACGCGTGTTTAGGATTATAGTTTTTAATCAATAAATCTTGTTTGTATACATATAGATATAGGATATTAATTAAGGAATCTTGTATGCAACGCATGCATACATATTACGTTCATATGCATAAAAAAATAATGTTTACACTTGTATATAATTATAATGATCTCTTTAAAAGCTAAGTAAGCTAGTATTAAGAAATAATTTTAATTTTAGTTAAATACCAGGTAGTTTTTTTATCAATATCTTTTTTTTTTTTTAATTTGTGTGATAACAAATTTTATTAAATTTTAAATTGGTCATGAGAATAATTTCCTATTATAAATTACTCTAAATATTTTCAATAAAACATAAACACTTGAATTGATATGACAGTTATAGAGTTTGTTCCACCACTTAATCACATAGATATTTAGGTTTGTTCTTCAAATGTCACAATGTGTGATATAATATTTTTGATATTTGATTGTTTTTTTTCTTCTTATTTTCAAATACAATACAATAATAATATATTTATGTTTGTTACACTATAATACGATCAAATTGATTTATTTCTATTCTGAATAGCTGCTTTAGATAGAAGAATGGATTGATGGTGTTTATGTATTATTAATGTTGTCATTATTTTAATAGAAGACAGATGTTTAAATTGAAGAGTAACCAAATAAATTAAAATAGTAGATCACCAATGAATGTATTTTATTATAATATAGTTTAACTGTAAAAACAATATCAAAATATTATTGTAGAATTGAATGGAATTGTATTCAAATATACTTAAACGTATAATAGAATTTAATAAAATAAATTCTTTATATTATAACATATATATATATATATACATATAAATGCTCATGTTAATAAACTCTGATCAAATATAATGAAGCTTACATAATGTATTCATCATTTTTATGAATGGTTTTTATAAAAAAACCATTGAGGACAATATAAGCCACGACTCAATTAGATTTAATTGTTTATATATACACAATCTTCAACATACCGCATGCGAGAGAAACAATAATGTTATGGATATCATATTGGTACAATGACTACCAAAAAATTCAGTATATTTACTGAATTTGATGAAGATGTCTAACAAATCTAATCAAAATCTTTTGAGTATTTTTGAATATGAAAGGAACAAGATTATATTGATGACATATAAGATTGGATAGCTGTTGATAATTTGATCAGAGTATATTATTATAAAAGTTTATAGTTAAAGAAAGGTATTATATTTGAATTGCATACATACATACATGCATACATGTTATGCTATAATAATAATAACTTTTAGCTTGCTGAGTTGTGTTGTGTTTATGATACCTTTGAAGTAAGTTAAGTATAAAGCGATCGAGTCGGTCGGTCAAGTAATAAGAAGCGCTTTGTTATCGACCAAAGAGTTACTTATTTGACAATATGAATACCGTCCCGTCGTGTCGTGTCGTCCATTGATATCCACCATATTTATAGTTAGTTAAATATTACATACATACAAATTTATAGCTCAATAATGTTGCTTGGTAACCGTATCTATAGATATGACAGTTATTTAGTATCTTGAATTATATGATAAATAATTTTAAATCGTACCTAGATAGCTAGTAGATAGATAACTATTCAAGAAATCATAGATATTTTAACTAAAATTTGATAACTGATTTCTTTAAAATTTAATATATCTATTTTTAGCAAAGAAATTAAAATATTCCAAAACATGTCTATTTTATCAAGAAAAAAAACGTTTTATAATTTGGAGATAAAAAGCAAAATCAATAGGTATTCTATTTATATTTTTTCTTTGATTTAAAGGATTGATTAACTAATTATGTCTTCATTAACGATATCTTCATTAGCCTACATTATTCTACGAAAAATTTTTATTGATTTTTTACACTTGTGGGTCGGAATAAGCTGTTTTCTTGCCCTTTGTACATAATTTTAAAAATTGATTTTCTAAATATATTTAGCAACGCTTATAATGATATTGTTTCTAAATAAACATTTTGTATTTCTATGAAATCCTATTTATATTTTTAAATTCTCACGCTTCAAAAGCAATTAATTACAATCAATATGGTTTATTTACGATTATAAATACAGTAAATAAAAATTAATATTCAACAATATAATAAAATAGCAACCAACGTACGTAAATAAATTTATATAAATTAAGTTGAAATAAATAAATAAGTAATCAATAAATAAAGGATTTAAATGTTTTTGTAAAATAAATTTAAAATTGTAAATTCTGAAACACAGTTTGTTTATTTGATAGAGTAGCTAGCATGCATTTTACATATTAGATGCAAACGTTGCAAATGGCTCTGTGTGTTGTAGATTTGTACTTGGGTATTTACTTCTGTTTTATAAAATTTTATTTTGCATTTCACGCCTACAATAAATATGTTAAATACTTAGTTTGGTTTTACATACACCTAGGAGAAGGAATAATATATGTATGTTATGTATTCATTATCATAAAATTATTGAACAAAATCATTCGTAATAATATAATAATAAAATGCTAAACTAACTCTATTTAAGTGTGTAGAAACAAAAGTATTTATTACATAGTTTACATTTTATGTCATATTTCAAAAGATTACAAATATATGTCTACTAATTTGATAGATTATCAAATTTTACAAATTATATTCAAAATAAAATCTGTTTTTTAATACTTTGCTATTAGTTATAACAGGGGATATAGCTCAGTGGTAGAGCATTCAACTGCAGATCGACAGGTCCCTGGTTCAAATCCGGGTGTCCTCTTTATAGACGTTCATTTTTATTTAATACAAAAGAATACAGAGATACTTTAACACTATACATAAATACAAGTGATCTAGGTGAGACCCGCTAGGTCAACACGGCGAACTTCCCAAGAATTAAATAAACTATAATTTGTTTATTATTATTAATATTATGTTATTATTATTTGTTCTCAAGATAATCGTCAAAAAAAGAAGAAACGCACTTACGCACATCTCTCTTAAAACGTTGGATTTGAGTTCTAGTTTGGATTCAATTGCTTGATTTTTATTAAATTATATTTTATAATTCTGTGAAAGAAATGCAAGGAGTTAAAAAGACTTCATTTAAACTATATTTTCAAATGAAAACAAATTTCAGTTAAATTAGAAATTTTGCAAGGTTTTATATTATAAAAGCGATTAATTTACTAAAAAATATTAAATAACACAATCATAAATTTAATTTCTGATTATTAAAAATTTGTAAATACTTCATATGTAAGTTGAATTCATGGAACGAAAGATTTGAACAATCGTTTTAATAATGACTTATTTATTTTATTAATGTAATTACTTTTCTGGATGATAACAACCTGTTTTTATATTATGGAATCCTAAATACTGAATAAAACACAAAAAACCACAAATATATTCATTTATGATGTCAGTGATAACTATTTTATTATTCTCTATAATCTATGTACTTATATGTGTATAATCTATAATACTTTAAAACAAAACACATACCATTGAAAACTATATGAAATGACACTTAAGAACGTTTGAATTGTTGGTAAAATAAATAGCTAATTTAAATGAGAAGAGAGAGTAGTCGATAGAAGAACATTGATTAATGGTTTTCAATATATATGCAAACATGATATTTAGAAGATGTTTCTTTTTTATAAATAAACTTTGAATTAATTAAATTGTTTTTAATAAAAATTTTAGTGCTTTTATATTAAAAAATAAATAAAAATATGTTTTATCAATTTTAAAATTAACCGTTACGTAAAGATCATATACCGCTTTTTCAAGTGAACACAGAATATTTTATTTATGTAATTATTCAAATTAAAAAAAAAAATAAAAGAGAGATGTTTTTATAATCTCTTGTATATCAACCAACTGTGATGCCATCTGTTTAGTACTTATAAAATTAATGAAACAAGATAACAAATTACATAAACATGGAAATGTATTATTTTTTATTAATTTCATTTGATTATTTATAACATAAGTTACATAAACTATAAAAATTTTATAAATTAAAGTGATTGCACAGCATTTAACCTACCGGTGAAAGAGCCACACTTCTATGATTTTTATTAAATTATATTTGATGATTTAAAAATCCATTATACAATACATGTAAAATATACAAGTCATTGTAGTTTGGTTCAAATGATTTGTATTTTTTTTCTCCACAAAGGTCAACTTCAAGGTCATCACTTCGACTTTGAAATCATTTTATGTTACTAAATTTTTGTAATAGTCGTTTATTATAAATTCATTATTTTTCGCATTATTTTGGTCATTTATTTTGATAAAATGTCCAACTTGTTGTCTATTCAATAAATTTAAAATATTTCTCACGATCCTTTAATATATTCGATAACTAACTGTAATGTAAATGTAAGAAATATTTATAGAGAATATTTAGATGGATGTGGTAACATTATCTATAGTAGGTAGTTTGAAATATGACCATAGAGAATCTATCTGCATTCTATTCTACCAACATACAAACAGTGAGTGTGTGTATGCACAATAATTTATTTTATTCAATAATTTCTTAGAATCTCAGACTTAGTAAATAAAATATAGTTATTTGATACAATGTGTATAGTAGTATATATATATAAATGTATACATATAGATACAAAGTCACACACTATAATGTTAAGTTAAACTTGAACAATAATAATATATTACAATATTATAATAATAATTATGTTAACAGTTGTTTTAAAAGACAGGACAAACAAACGAACAAACATTAAAGTAAAAAAAGGAAAGAAAAGAAAGTAGAGGTCATAGTAAAAAAAAGAAGATGACCATAAATATGCCATAGATAGGTACTACATACTAAACATAACCTTAAAAATATTTATAAATAAAAATTGTTTAGATAGTTTGTAAACAAAACAACAACAACAAGATGATAAGTATAATATAATGTAATGTTTTATAAACATTTACTAACTTCATGGCAGGCCGTCCGTCCGTCCGTCAGTTTGTGTAAATATTTAAAAACAATAATCATAGAGAATGTATTTATATTTATCAAGTATTTTTATCATGATGATGATATGATGATGACCATAGAGAATACAAACTACTATACATATTATATATCTTTTTTAAACATTATTGTATTCATTATTCATTCAAATTGATATAACTTAAAAATATAATGTTTTCAATAGAATCATTAGTAGGCATAATTAAATGGAATTTTCACGAACTAAAGTATAATTAAACATTAAATAACAATTCAAAGATTCAAATTACTTTTGACGCTGCTATTAATAAAACAGTAAATATTATCCAAAAATGAACTGATTCTACTTGGTTGTGTGGTGATCATCAATATGTATAACAAACAAACAAACAGTATTGAGCAAGTGAGTCTAGGTAAGTAATTATATGTAAAAACTGTAAAATAATCATATTATTTTAATGTCCTCTTAATATTGAAGTGAACCAACCATTGTGAAGTGACCATCATTCATTCATTCATTGGCCATCTGTTAAATACTTATTTATTTATTACCTAACTACTAAACTCATTCAACTACTTGACTCCATAAAAATATATTCCATAATCATTTCAATTTTATCAATAAAAAAATATTTCCATAAAATAATCGTATTTTTATTGACTCTTCTTTCCCTGGACTTTGATTATTTAATATTTAAATGATATAACTTTATTAAGGTTATAGTTCGGTTGGGTTGGATATGTATCTACAGCAAGTTTATTCAAAATAAAATAAACTCATTAAATAAAATGAAGTACTTAATGGCCATGATTCAAGCTTTATCTCTAATTACATCAACATAATAACGTTTGTAGTTAAATAAAAAATACAAGTATTTTATGTTAGTTATATACCATACCCAAAATGGTGTCTATATTACAGATCTGTCATTACTTGTTCTAATTCACAGTTAAATCATTCTCTGCAGATGGTACTAATATTAATGTTTATAGTAACATCCTCACATATTTACTACCCAGGTCTAGGTCTTATAGGTCTTGTGTACATTGTACAATATTGATTATGAATGCGGTAATGTAGTTTTATAACAGGTATGTTTTTGTTTATATATTTATTTATAAACAATATTTTATCTATAAGTATAATAGAATATGTAATTTTATTTTATTTCTATTGATAATAAAGTTTTTTTTTTTTTTTATTTAAATTTATTTTTTATATAAAATATTAATGTTATTATTATGTAGTTAGTTTTGTACAGTAGAATGTTTTGTATTGCTGCATTTACTACAAGCAGTTTAAATAAAATTTATTTTGTAAAGTAATATCTATCCAACCAACCAATGTAACAGTTAAGTATCTATCTGTTGATTTTTCTTCTTCTCATCATTTACTTATTTATTTATTTATTTTTTAATTTTATTCTAAAATACATAATCAATTGATTTCACCTTTAACATTTAATTATAAATATAAAATCAATGAATTTAAAATTCACAACTCTTTGTAATAATGTTTATGTTTATGTTTTAAATGTTGGTACCTCTTACATGTAGTTATTTTATTCTTTTGTTTATAATTTCATGGCTATTTAATAGTGTATATAAATTATATTCTATTAAGTATGTATTCTTCTCTATGATTATAGAAGTCATCACGACCGACGTCATACAGTACATATACATACATTACGTTATTTTTATTGATTCCCTTCGGAATCATATTTTTATTATAAGAATTCTTTTTATTTTAACCGAATGCCAACAAATTTTATAATTATTCTTCAACACAAAATACTTAACAAATGTATTGTTAGATTTTCTTGTAGCCATTAACGTTGAAAAATTTGATTCGATCCGTTTTATATTTTCTATTTTCTAATACTGTGGTTATATTCTACTATGAGGGAAGTGAAATGGATACCGCATTTTATTCTGATTGGATTAATGTAGTTAAAATAAATATAATTCGATGATATTGAAAAATTAAATGCAGGTTCATTTTAATAGTTTTTAGTAAACAATTTAAATTGTAAACTATTTGTATAAATAATACCATTTTATTATCAAGTTTAATAAACACAAGTTTATGATTTTTGTTTGGTTTTTACCATTTTTTTTAGATGCCTACGGTCTTTTTCTCTTACCTACAAGTTCATAAACAACAGACTTTCATTTTAAATGTAAAAGTTTAAAATCATTATTCTGTTCTGTTTTAAAGTACAACATAATAATTGAAACAAAAAATTATTATTAATTTTTTGTTTTTTGCATATTATTTAAATAAATTATTATAATTTTGTAATTAATAATTTATTTTTACTTTCTTTATTATTCGTTTTGATAGATGTCATTTGTTTTAAAAGAATAATATCTAATTATTAAAATCCATTACTATATACGTATAAAGATTTATAGATACTAAATACAATTTTTAGTAAGACCATAGAGAATTAAGAAATATTAAACAGTGTTTCTTTTTTAATTTTTTTCTTTTTGATTATAGATAAAAATAAATAGTTTTTACTTATAAGTAAGTAATTAATGAATAAATGATTATTGATAAAAATATTTTAAATATTATTAATTATTCTTGTTTTATCATAAATACTTAATGTACATTATACATATTTAATGTCATAAATTTTAACCTAATGGTGAAATTTTAACGATAAACTAAAAAATGTATTAAAAAAATCCCTAATTTTTCTTGACTATTTAACCTTACTTTAGAGCATGAAAATCGTTTGATATTGTAATAACATTACAAATTTTTATAAACAGAGCAGTAAATTATTTACTTTAATGGTTTAAATGCATATTATCATATAGTATTCTGCGAACGTGCGTTATGATGAATTCAAAAAAAAAAAACTTAAAAATAATAAATAAAAACAATTAAAATATAAAAAATTAGTGTTGATGACGTCAATAAATGATAATTAAGTATAAAAAATTGTGACGTCGAGTTACTGTCAATATTGTAAACTACTCATCATACATAATAGATTGGTACTCATCATCAATAATATTTAACTAACTGTAAAGAAGATTATCTTTTGATACTAAAAAAAAAAAAAAGTAAAAAACAAATTCATAAAAATCACAGCATGTGGCGATTGTTTGCCATGTGCTGGATACTGGATGCTGCTTTGAGCTAATATTATAACAGAAAACCCAACCATAACAAATACTTAAATTATTATTTTTAACTTGCGCAAAAATTCCATCAATTATTGCAACAATTTTATGCAAAACATCAAAATATTCATTTATTGAAATGTTTATGTGAAGAAATGTCAGTACACATCTATAGGGGGTCTTTATTTGTCTTTTATTGTCTTTTATGTTGCCTTTCAGCTATCGCACTGCAACAACACTGCAACACTGCTACGTTTCATTTATTATAAATTTATTTAATATGCAACCATCCAACCTATCTATAATTTTCAATTATTTATGCGACAATTTAAAATGGATAAATAATTTTACAAATTTGTTACAAGAATCAAATGTTAACATCATAAAATACTTGTGATGTTAAAAATACTATTATAGATCACGTGTTTCATATTTTATATTATTAAATATATTATTATTTTATTTATACTATGTAGTATTGCTTTTCAAACATTTGTTGTGTCTGCAATCATAAAGATTACTCTATATTTATTTATTAATGCGACAATTTATACAAATGTAAAATTTCTGATTTGATTGTTACCAGAAATAGATTCTTATGCATGATTTTTAGTCATAAAAATCGTATAAACTGATATTAAATAATATATATAAATATTAATTGAAATACTGAAATGAATAGTAATTAGAAATGGAAAAAAAAATTTAAACTAGACTAAATATAGTTCAATCAACTATAAAACTATGATCAATCGTCGTGGACCGTGGAGTCGCATTCATTCAATAGTTAAATATGTTAAGTACACCTATAAATAAATGGATAATAATAATAGTAAGTAAATTATAAATTTTAAATAAAAAATTATAATCATTATTTTTTCTATTTATAAAGTCATTAAAAATGAATAAATTATTAATAACTTAAAAAAAAAAAAAAAAAAACAAATTAAATAGTTAATACTAAGTTTAATAAATGTTTTTGTATATCTAAATATTAAAATTATTGTCGTTTACTTATGGTAATTAGAATAAATACCTAGTCAATGTACAAGGATGTCCAGAAATGTAGTAATTAAACTTATAATCTTATTTTACTTGTATTTGAAACACATTGCTAAGCTAATAATAGAACATAGAAACTTCTATGTTCTAATATGATGAACGTATATTTACTTAAAAAGCTTTAAGTATTTGATATGAGTTGAAAAAATGAATTTTCAATACTTCAATCACGTAAAGTTGTTTGTTGCAGTTAACTAATTAGATAACATCATTTTTTCCGTGAATTTTTTTTACTTTATTCAGAAATCATTAAGAGTGTTCAATTTATTGTTTTAACAATTGGTCGCTGTGACATCAACCAAAACTACATATTAAAAGTTTATAAATTTTAGAATTAAATTTGATTATTTTTAAAATACAATAAAAATTAATTGATAAATAGTTAGAGGTGAGGTATTTATCGACAAATAAAGTATCATGGAGTCAATTGACCATAATTAATTAATGTAGATTAATAAGATGAAGAGACTAAGAAGACTCCAAGAAGTAGACACTGTATGTTGTTAATGAAAATAAAGGTGTATTGAAATTAAATTTTAATTGATCTAGCTGGACTTATTTTAATATTAGATAGTACTTACTTTAATTTATATACTTAAATCAAAAAACTTGATCTGTTTTTGGAATAATCACAATGGATGACATATGGTGTTGCTTAAACAAAACTAAACTTCCTAACGATAACTACTAAGCGGAATTATTTATTTGATCTTTATAAATAAATTAGATTTAGATTCTTCAATTAAAAAAAAAAAATTATTATTATATTATTCAATACATCATCATATGTATAGATATTATATTAAAAGTTAATGCGTTTGACTATTTATACGTAATTCTATCAATTTTATAGTACAATATTCGATATAATTACAAAGCAATTCTTGATTATCGAATAAATAAAATAATACTTAATGAAAATTGTAATTACTATTCTAAATTTATACTAAAATGATGACAGATTGGTTAATTAAATAATGCTAATAATATAATTATTGGAGCTTCAATTTCAGTTTTCTATTGACCAAAATCATCCTACTTTGAGAACAAATGAGAACTACTTTGTCAAAAGATAGAAGGCAGAACTGAATTTTATAAAATTATGAATTATTATTATTGATTGAATATTGCGTTACTGAAAGTTTATTTGGTAGCTCTTTCCCTATCAATATCCCTGAAGAAATGAACTTTTAATGAGTGTTAAAATTTTTGATATTTTTTTGGTAAGACAGCCAAACTAAACCCTAAAAATATAATTTTTTGTACTCGAAGAACTTGAAGTTAAAATTATAAAAAATTGTAAAAAAAAAAATGATTGGAGCATTATCAGACATTAAAAATTAAATTTTTGTTACTTAAAGTTCTGTATTCTCATTAAATAGTTTTGATTTAAATTGACTTTTGTTTTAAATTTTGATTGAAAATATACTCTCAAAAGTACAAGATGACCACCACTTTAATAATTCATAAAAAAAAAACTTAAAAAAAACTTTAATTGGCAGAATAGACGACTGACTGACTACTGCTACAAACGATTGTAAAATAAAAACAAAATTAATATGTATTTATGATTGTAGATACCGAAACTAACGATGGTGGTCATTTAATTACAAAAATATAACTGTAATCAAATTATGATTAAGATCAAAATAATACAAGAACCAAATAATCATTGTGTGATGAATATGACTTTTAGAAATCATATTCTGTTTTAATTTACTTTATAAGAATATAATATAGTGACTATAATTAGTCAAGATTCCATTTTACATGACACATTAAGTATAAAACTTAAATATTTTTTTTAAACCATAAAACATAACTCTTAGATTACATCCTAAACCATAAAAACTATTAGATGTCTGTCATATCAGTATTTAATAGTCATTGTTTTAGAGAATAAAAAAATATTAACAATTTATCTGAAATTAATTACTTTGATTTTAAAAAGAATTCAACCAAAATCTAAATTCGTTTTTACGTACCTAAATAAAATTATCGAATTTTGATAATCACGATGAATACAATAAACTTTTAATATTTAAAAATTAATAAATTAATAGCAATCTATCTATTTAGAACAATAGATTGATACAAATTAGACGGAGTTTAATTATTTATAAATATGTTAATAATTAAAAAAAAATAAGCAGCACTCCACTAAATCAAGTGAATATAATTAATAATCAGATTGTGTAGTCAAAATAATTAATTATTATTTATTAACTACTTTTTAATCATATAATTTTTATTTAAATTAGACCAAACAAACTTGTATTGAATACTTTTTAAAAATGTAATTTCTATTATTTTAACTAGTCATTATCAAATATTAATTGGTTTTTATTTGATGTTTTATCATTGACCAAACCGATAGTTTATATAGTAAATACTCATCATATTACATCATTTTAATAAAAAGTAATAATATTTTATTAAGTATTTATATTTAAGAACATATTTTATTCGCATTGCATTCTATTTTCAATTTTTTATGTTTTATAAAAAAATAATGATTGATAAAAAAGCAATCACATTTAGAAATGAAGAGATATAATTATTTTTAATTTTATATCACATCTAAATGTTTTTATGTCCAGATAGAAATAATACTTTAAGAATGAAATTTGCATTTACAAAGATAGTACTTCAATCATTTAATAAAATTAAGATGTCAATTTAAATAGGTATATAAAATATTAATTAAAAGTAACCCACAAAATAAATGATATTATTACTTTTATATTATAAATATTAGATATTTGATTTATAACAAATTTCATTTATATCAAATATAAATATGATTTATATTTAAAATTATTATATATATATATATATATATATATATATATATATATATATATATATATATATATATATATATATATATATATATATATATATATATATTATATATATATATATATATATATATATATATATATACATTGATTGATTGATTGATTGATAAATAATTGATAAAAAAAAATTATAAGTATATACAATTGATAAAAATCATTTAAATATAAAGAAATTAAAACTACAAAATTTAAATTGGCAAATGGATTGATGAAGAATGTTGAATTTTAAATTTAAAAATGATTCATAAATGATATAGATCAAAAGAATCTTAAAAATAAATCAATTTTAATTAAATATTTAATTATTAATATGCACTTACCATGAATATCGTCTACACAAATATGTAAATCATCTCGAAATGCTGGTAAATGACTCAAACATTCACATGTACATGTTTGTCCAAATTTTTCACCAGCCGTGCCACTACTTAAGCCAACACAGGTGTCTGGACCACAATCACCTCCTATCCAAATGATATTAATACGAAATCAATCAATAAAGTATAAATAAAAATAGTTATTTATCAAAAGTTTACCTGTCGCCACAAATGTATCACCATCATTAAAACGACTTATATTTCCAATAGCTAAAGCCGTAGAAATAGTTCCTGATATGGGCACCATTGCCGATGGTAATACTGGGCCCATATGTATGTGATGCAAACATTCCAAAAGTGTGTGAAACCATATTATTAAATGAATAAACTTGTATAAAATTTTCATAGTTTTTCTAATAGATTTTCCAAAAATCTTTTATTGTACATAATTTTCAGTTCATTCTGTAACAAAATCAATAATTTCTAATTAATTTTCAATAAAACTTTCGCAAAAATCATCTAACATATTATTGAAATTATATGTGGGTATATTACATTTGGTAACGCTAGCAAATATTAAAGTTATTATGAATCAATTAATTCATTTATAGAATCAATTAATTAATATATTTCTATCAGTGCGTACATCATCAAGATAATATAAAACAGAAAATAGTTAATAATATGAAATTTCAATGACGTATTCTAGACCTAATAGTTGAGTTTATGTTCGTAAATGATCAAAATCGATCAATTGGTTTCAATGGACCCAAGACCCAGATTATAATTATAATATATAGGTAATAGTTGTTCAAACATTATTATTGAATTATATGTATGTATGGTATTTAAACAGTTAACACTGTTTACATATTAGGTGCTATAAATTTGGTTTAAATTTCAATATTTATAGATGAAGTGATATTTATTTAAGTTATTTAAACTAAATACGGATGTACTGAATTCTGATATTCAAATATGATGGTTGTCACATCTTCACGTACCATCATCTTGTTGTACTTATGTTTTTAAATAATAAATTTAAATATATGTTTGAATGCATTTTTAATGATAAAATTTAAAAAAATTAATGAATATAATTATTGTTATATGTTGGTACGTTGATAAAGATTGGCTTGGCCTGGCTTAGCCTGGTCAGGTCTGGTCTGGTCAGTTGATTCGATTGTAGCGGCACATTTTAAAATTTATAAATTATACAATGTTAATTTATTTAATATTTGGTTTACAAATAAATGTATGTAAGATATGTAATATTATAATGTATAATAAGTATTATTTATTTAAATCAAGTCTTTTTACCAAACATAACAGACTGATTGCAACGAATTTGTAAGTATGTCCATAAGTGAACTGACTGACAGCGATAGACAAACAGACTCAACAAAATTCATTTCAAAAGATGCAATTTAAAGTTGTGATATTTTGTTGAAACAATCAATTCATAATTTTTATATACCCTAATGGTAATTATTTGGTTTATATTTGATACATTCCCGTTATATTTAACGTATGTTCGTAGGTATTTATTCATTAGTTAAATGTCTTAGGTATAGTATTCAGTATAAAGTTACCATTTGTAATTGTTTTGAGCTAACGAAATCAACATAAATATATTATAAAAGTTTTTTTACGTAGATTATGTCAAATAAATTTCTTCGATTATTGTTCGTTGTTTTATTCAACGTTAAATGTCACTACTATAATTTTACATCAATGAAATATCATCTTCAAAGAGCTATATTTAAATCACGTATCACTAAAAACTTATTCCCTTTTTAAAAGATAGTCAAGAGAATTAAAAATAATTTGCTTAAAAACTGCAGTTTTATCAATATTTGTGTATGATTTGAATGGCGCTACTTTTATCCTTCCAGATGATGTAACATTTCCCTTACTAGAGACCGTGAGAAAAAAGAATATTTTCAAATCAACACATAATTTCCAATATGGTATGCATGTTAAATAGTATCAATAAAAAATCCCAAACGTGTTAACATGATTGTTAATTTGTACAAAATACTGTTTAAAACAAATGTTGATCAAATCATAATATAGAGACCAAAATGTATAAATAAATAATATATAAATGATTTTTTTATTAAAATAAAAAAAATAAAATAAAAACTTATTATTAAATTGATTGAATAAAAAAATTCACTAATTGACATTAAAAAGTAAACAACATACATACTACATACTTATGTATTTTATTGAAATTTTTAAAAAATATCATACTTATTATCATTCAGATGGAATGGACTGGACTTGGTATAAAAAAGATTGTTTTATATGAACCAACCGATTCAAATAAATGTTTGGGTATTTTATTTTATATTATTTATTTTTATGATGCATTTATTTTTTTTAAAAGATCGTTAAATCTGTCATTACCTGTTTATTAAATAAAAAAAATATATTTATTATCTACTTACTAAATAAAATGTCTTATTTATTTTGTTATTTTAATTATTACATACATATAATATAATAATTATTTTATTAATTACATATTATTAGTTAATTATGTATCTTTTGTATTTACCAAACCAATACTCTTTGTTCTGCACTATCGACCCTTCATTAAATATATAGATGATATTAATTAAATTTTAGAAAAAAGAAAAAACTGCAAAAATGATTTTCATACTTCAATGTACTTCCACATTGATACTCATTTGTACATTTTTAAATTGATCCATTAATTGGATCTTGTGTATAAAAAGATCAGCGAATTATTTTGAAACAATTAAACCTTCAAAAACATTTATTAAATTTTTGAACAACGACTGTACATCAATTAAAAAATTTGTTATATTGAGATGACAAAAGAGAAATATAACGATAATAATTTTAGCCAAAATTTCTATGAGCAATGAATAAAACGCTATAATTAGGATAATTGATCCTGAATCGTTGATATCTTAGCTACTAATATTTCACGGAAATACAAAACATACATGTAGGTAAGTAAGTTTAAGAAGGATCATGGTTAATTACAATTATGTATTTTTTAGTTAAATTGAAGTAAATTTGAAACCGGTCTAAAATTGATTTAAAACTAATGAACACAAGTGCAGAGGACCGATCACGTGTCCACAAAAATTGATTAAAAAAAAAAAATACATTTATCAGTAATTATATATAAAATAATAAATTGATATTTAATTATTTTGATGGCTTTAAGAGATAAAATTTCATTAAATATTTGCACTAATTTAAATTCTGTATTCAAAATTAATTTAAATTGCATATAACAGAAATATGTAAGTAATAAAAATAAGTAATAAATTGAATGAGCGCCTTTCTTTCATCATTGGACCCAAAATGGTTTTACTAATATTAAAGGTAGCTCGGTAGCTATTTATAGCTAAAAACATTCAATTAAAAATCATTTAAATGCAGTCTTTTTATTGAAGCAAATCATCACCCAAAAATGATTCAATTCAATTTGATAAATATTTATTAATAATCTACCTGTAAGTAAGTTGAGTTTCTTTTAAAAAATGAATGGCTGTAGGCTTTTTAAATGGCTACTGTTATTATTATACTTATTCATACCAACTATCAATCTATTATTATCAATTTTACTTGATAATTACTTTTTATTTTACATTGATATTATTGGACTTGGACCTCCCAAATACTAGCTAGCATGCTTAAAGTACCGAATATAGAATATATATGCCAGAAAAAGTTCAATTCGAAGATTTTACAAAATACTGACTGGTTCATTATTCAAGGCATTTTATTTAAATTCAATATTTAGACTTTATATTACTTTATATCTACCTATCTTATAGAATGTTTTGACCAATTAGAGTTTAAATAAAAATGCATGCATACACCCTATTAATATATTTAATTTCATCTTGTTTTTTTTTTATAATAACATTAAATTGAGTTGAATATAATAAAATTTAAATTTTCAGATCATAAAAAGTTATAAAAATTTGTCTTGTTACAACATATGAATCGTTTTGTTTGACATCGTTAATAAAAAAATGCCAAAATTAACTGACCAAAAATTTTAATATGATGAGCCCACTTGCCCACTCGTTATAAAAATATTATCCAAAAACAAAAATCCAATAATCGTTAAACTGTTTTTTATATGGATGACTTAATTATTATTAAATGTCGTGTCATAAGAAAAAATAAAGCGACCAAAAATATTTTTGATTAAAATTTATTGGAATTTAATCCAATGTTCAATGTCCAGTACAAACTAAAAAATAGAATTTACAAATTGCAAAAGAAATTTTCAATATTTAAGAAACCATACCGGTTCTCCCCTCCTTCCTCCATGTCAAACAGCAGTAAATCAAAGAAACAAAATATTTTTTTAAAGTATAATTTTAAGTATATTTAAGTATAGGTTCACGTTGAAAAGCGTTGATGATAAGCAGACTTTCATGAACTATAGTTGATATGTGGATTATATTACAATTGATAAGTTTTTATTAAGAAAATATTTCTAAAAAAAAAAATCAATAACTTCGTTTTATTTTAGATATTTGTTTCGAGTAAATCGTCTTTATAGCCCTTCAAATTTCATAATATATGTTGATATTGAATAGATGTGTCATTTTTATTTTCAGTTATTATTAGCTAGCGTATTTTTACAACAGGTATTCTTTCACCAACTTCTTTTGTACTTTATAGATACTGATGATGATGATAATAATAATAATAAAAATTGATTGTCTGCCTGTCTTTGCATGCAATTTAAGTACCAAAATGTTGTAAAGTGTTAAAAATCATATTCTTAAATCATTTTTAATTAGATCACATTCAAATTTTATGATCATTTTATTGAGTATTAAATTGAATTGATATTTAAGTCAGTACTAACTACATCACATCGATCCATTCAAATATTAATAAAAACAGATCAAAACTGAACTCAACAGACACACAGACAAATCAATAATGTTTAAAGATAGTTAAAAATAACAAACAGATGGCAGATGAAATTGTCAATAAATTTTTAGCACCTGATGGATCAATTAATTCATTCAGTCAACTTGTTGTTAAATTAATGACTTTGTTTTTTTTATTTTTTATTATAAAAAAAAGTATTATTTCTTGGTATTGATTTCTTTTTTTTATTATTTACAAGACATAGGTAAGTATTTATTTCAAGCTACGCCATAACACTTTTATGTATACATACTTTTATATTGAACGGTGTAAATTTGTTATATTAGAAATAAAAATTATAAAAAAAGGTTCAATAATTATTAAGTTAAGTTTTTAATGCATTTCACTGGTTATACATATAAATGTGTCTTCAAAAGAATCAGAAAATGTAAGGGTCAAATGAGACTATCTATAACTACTTTCATCCATGTTTAATACAATTTTCTTATAAAAATTTTCCATACTCAAATTGCATCATTAAAAATATTTCTTTCATATTAAAATAATGATGAAATTCAAATTGAACATTAACTACGCTTTTAGTTATTTATATAACTTCTAATAATTAATGTACATCGAGAATTTTAACTATGTAAATATTGGAATTTTGGAAAAATATTAATCAATATTATTAATACAACTCAAAGCACTTCATTTTAATACTTGATTTTATATTAAGATTTAAAAAAAAAAAAAGTGTTCAGATTACTTTCAACATACCACTTCTAATGATTATTGATTTGAAATGCGTGTGAAATTTATGCGTAAAAAATAGAAACAAATTTCTTAATTTTAATATAAAAGAATGTCATAAAAATATATATATATATAGATATGTTTACTTAATTCAAATCGTCCATATGGTATTCATATTATTTTTAAAAATAAATAAATTATTATTTAATATTAAAATTATTATATATTTTTTAAGCTAATTTTCAAATGGTTGATAATAAATTTTTGAATTTTATTATAACAGTACCGTAGATACAACACTTAATAGTATCTACTATTTAAACAAGTTGTAGCTGACTAAGTTTATAATATAATCTAATCAACTTATACCATACATTGTGCCTACATATTTTAAAAGTATTTATTCTTAAAAACAACTAACATAATTAATTGTATATTTATTATTTGAAATGTCTCAAAATTGTTATTAACTTTATTCAAACAAATACAACTTATTTAATGAGTATTTTTATTTGTATATTTTAGTTTGTGAAAACTTCACTCTTAAAATTTATAAGTTATTATTTAAACACTTTTGCGTGAATTATTTTAAATAATTGAGAGATCTACCGACCACCAATCACACTACCTTTTGGATTGTAGTTGTGTTTTAAACTCAATTAAATACATAAATTTAAGATTTTACATGACTTTTAAAACGTAATCGCGGTAATATTAACAAAAATATTTTTTTTAAAAATATATAATATTTGTTTTTTTTGTTCAATTAGTAACATCTTTGTGTTGTTTCAATATACCGTTTATTATATAGGTATAAAATATATACTTATATAATTCTGGTAGGTAGAATTGTTAAGGTCGTCACTATAATGACATTTTAATATTACATTTCCAATATTTAATTGGACATGCAGATTACAACTTTAAAATACAAATAATCAATGTAATTGATCCATTATTATGTTCTTTTTTTTGGGATAGTTTGGATTGGATTGGG
The DNA here is from genome assembly GCA_020423425.1 of Chrysopa pallens. Taxonomy (NCBI): domain Eukaryota; kingdom Metazoa; phylum Arthropoda; class Insecta; order Neuroptera; family Chrysopidae; genus Chrysopa; species Chrysopa pallens. The sequence continues at coordinate 312,794 of CM035595.1, read as the reverse complement.
TTGGGTTGGACTGTGCTACAGCAAAAATTCAGAAACTCAGAGATCAATACACGAATTATAAGCATTATAAGTATTTATGGTTCACTTGGTATATTTTAAATTTGTTGGGAATCTATTGAAACGATAAAGTCTTGATCGATTAATTAAAAACAATCTATAAATTGATTTTTTTATAGATTGATTATTAGTTATTCAAAGACAATTCAAAGGGAATTTTTTATCGGATGGTATATTTATACCTCTAGAAATTTGCCATAGTGAAATTCTGTGAATTTGGACCATTTTAACCAAATTGAAATTTAGGTATAAAATTTGTTGTTATTTTTAACAACAATAAGTTTCATTTTTGTTCATATGAATCTTAAAATTCTTCCATATTTTTTGCATGTTATAATAAGAGATTTCGTTTAGTTTTCATAATAGTTGATACTTTATGAATATCTTTCTATATTATAATAATGATTGAATCTAATCATTTCATTTGAGTATCATAATTATCTTTTAATGATTCATCAGATATGGTGATGAATCATTAAAAAACAAATTGTATTGTAACTTCGAACAGACTATAGTAGTAATAAGAAGTATTTGTTGAAGAGGTCCATTTGTATATAGATAAGTGTATATGTTTGTTAAATAATAATAAATAATAAGATTTATTTTGGATTACAATTCGTTTTTGAATGTTTTACAAGCTAATTAATTAACTTGTTTCTTTTTTTAACTGCAGATATCAACTGAATATTTATTTTTATTTTATATTAAAACTTTACAAATCTATAACTATATATATATAGATAGATAGGTATATTATATTAGGTATATCCATTTTAAAAATTACAATTATTTTAAGTAAGCATGCAATCGTCATTATTAAGATAGTTGAAAAAGACAATATTCAATTAAAAATTCAAATAATTACCAATACAAGTATTCAAATAAAATATTTCTATTAATGCATCATGCACTTTATTAATTAAAATGTATATTAATTTTATAGTTATTAATTTAAAATGATCCTGTAATATGATGAGTATGACCTATCAGTCAGTCATTGTGACACGATCGTGTTGCGATGATGACTTGCAAACACTATTAATAAAAAAAATTGATTCAATAATATAATAATGAATTGATTTTATATATTTTATAAAAATTATATATCTATGTAAAATAAAATATAAAATATTCAATTAATATTTAGGTATTAGATAGAGTTCTATATCGATGTCAATCAATGTACTTGTACTGTACATTAACAATAAATAATTATTGTGACTGAATGTACACAATGTTAAATTGAATATTACTTATTAGTTGTGTTAGAGTTAGAGGTTCATGGACAAAATCAATTCAATTATTTATAAAATCCAACCTCTTATCTACTTATTCATTCAATTATTTGTAAGAATAATAATGTTTTTATTTGCACAGTATTAGATAATTTAATTAAAAATATCACCTTCGACTTAACTTTAAGGATTATCAAATTAGCTAAATATATAGATTAGATAGGTATTGATTATTGAAAGTAAGATAAAATTTACCTATTACTGGTTAGAAGTACAATTTGGTAAAAGTTTTGTTAATCTATCAATACCAATAATAATAAAATATATATTGAATATTGACAAAAATTTATCAAAACAAAGTTAATTTATACAAATTTCTTTTTAAAACCTCATTCATATTTAAATTGAGTTTTTGAAGTTTTAAGATAAATAATCAAAAAAATTGTCTAATAATTTTTAATTTTTTTTAATACGAAATATAAAATTACAAATTTTAAGTTTTTTTTTTTTTTTTTTTTTTTTTAATAAAACAGTTATAAATTTAAAAATAAAAATAATTAAAAACAAACCCTTAGGATTTAGGAGGTAAATACTTAGATATTATACATAAAATATAATTATAAAATTATTTAAAATAATTATAAAAGAAATTTAAATGTTAATCAACCAACAACATTAACTATTTTTAACTACTATTAATTTTATATTTGTATTAAATAGTAAGTAATTGACTTGTAATAATTGATGTTAAAATAATTTTAATAAATAATTACATTGAATCGATCAAATCAAACTTAAATTAATATTTTTTTTAATGATAGATGATAGTGGTTCAGTCAAAATAAAATTAGATTCATCAATGATGTTGTGATGTCTAAATAATAATAATTTCTATGTGTTATCAATTAATTTTTAATTTAACTAGAAATGGTTTTATTTTTATTTTATTATACTTCTAAAATATTGCAATTCTAATTATAGCAATTTACTAGAACCGTTTTTATACCTAATATTTTGATTTATACAATTAATTAATATTTTTTAAGGTCTACATTAATTGTATTTTATTACCAACATGTGTCAAATACCTATCTCCTCCATATCCTAAGCAAATAAATAAATGTCCTGCAGTCCAAATTACCCGTATCAATGTATAAAGGTCTTTTTTGCAGCAGTCCAATTAAAACATATTTTATATCAGCAATATCGATTTATTATTAATATTTTTATTTGCATTTAGTACCTATATGAAGTTATAAATAGATATTTTATAATAAAGGCAATTAATGGCCAATAATTTGATATAAAAATATATACAATTTAATAAATTCTTTCATTTCTGCCCTTACATATTAATATTATTTTTACTATAAACATCTACAAGATAAAATAACACAAGTTTTTAAACATTTGAAATTTTAAAATTCATCATAGACTTTCTATCAGCACAGAAATAAAAATTAAATTTCTTGTTAATTTTCACATAATATAAATAAAAGTTTCTGTGAATGGAGGAAAAATAAAATTTTCAAGCCATTAAAACTTTATTTTGCATTTAAAAAGGAAATTCTAATCATTTTCTATAATATTTGTAATACAAAAATAAATTTATTTGAAAATAAAAACTATTAACAAAGTTTTTATTGCATTTGATATAATATTACAAGAAATATTGGTAATAAATATTAATTGCTTTAAAATTCAACACAATTTCACAAGTATTTTTACAATTGAATAGTTAATTAACTACTGTTTTAATTGAAAAATGAAAAAATTTTAATTAAAATGAGAAACAAAACATATATAAGATTTTATTCGTATTTTTCATCATCGTAATATTTTTGACGTTTCTGACAACACGATGAAGACTCATACGGTAGATTTGGACCATAAATTAACGTTGTTAGAAAATTAATACCTTCAACAAGTTGTAAAATAGATTCTGCAATTGTAGGACCTAATAGTTGTCTACGTAGAAAATCAATAACTTTCTGTATGGTAGCACGAAGACCAGTGTGGTCGTCATCATTCACCACTTGATGACTATCCGTTTGTTGTATGGCTAATCGATCGAATAGATTTGGTGCAAATAATGACATAGCACGTAAGATTCCTTTAAAATAAATTCATCATCAAATTAAATTCTTCTAAAATTTTATCTTTTCTCAAATATAAATTTAAATATTTAAATATTTGAAATAAGGTGAAGATTAAATAGATAATCTTTTCAACATGTTGTCATCTTTCATATCAAAATTATTTATTTACTTTCTAGAGAGAAATAATACTTTTGACCTGACAGTCGAATGTAACAGAATATCAAATTATATTGTTTTTGGCTTACCAACTGTTGCTTGATCCAGTGTGCTACCCCAAGGTGTTCGACTAAAGAAATATTCATCACATTCAGCCACTTTACAGCCACAGCATTCTTCAACTTTAGCTTCATCTTTTGCGGGAAAGCCATCAACGACTTTATCTTTTTCATCTGTTTGTTTAGATATTTTATCTTGATTAAAAAATTCACTAACACTAGGCAACACAGCATTTTTATTAATCATGTCATTCAGTCTGGGAAATGGATCTTCAAAAATATCACCGACATCTGGTAGTTGAGTTTCTAGAAAACCAACTGTGGGAAATCTTATATTAGGCAATTTATCACAAAATCTATCCGGAAATTTGTCATTTAAATCGCCAACAAAATCAATAATATCAGCCTTTTCAGGAATAAGATCATTCAGTTCAGGATACGGTTCGGTTAAGAAGCTGCCAATGCTGTACGGATCTTGTTTCATCTCTAATACATCACAAATACCCGTCAATTTAAGAATACCTGGAATTTGATTTTCAAGCTTTCCAATCCCAATTGGTAATTTACTATCTTTATGCTTCACTTTGCGTCCATTAGTTAGTTTCGAATTGACGCCAGCAGGTTGAGATTCTGGATGTTTATCTTTTTTTTTCTTTTGCCGTTGATTCAAATCTTTATTCTGTTGCTCCCTAGGATTCCCATTTGTTGATTTTTGTATTTTTTTTAGTTTCTGTTGCTTGAATGGTTTTATTTTCTCGGATTTATGTTTAGTCTTTTGAACTTTAGCTTTGCTTAATTTTGACTTTTTGTACCGTTTATCGTCGTCATCACAAGTGTCACACCATTCATCATCAAAATCTTCGTTTCTTTTAGATGATTTACTTTGATCTGCACTAAATTTTAACTTACACGCACTCTCCCACTCATTTTCATACTTTTTGGATTCAAATATTTTAAGTATTTGGTCTGCTTTGATTTTTGATTTGCTTGGCTCACAACAAACTTTGATTTTCTCTAAATTCTCTTTTCGTTTACAATCATCCTTTTTACTACAATCGGATTTAGTTTTCAGTTTTCCAAATATTGATATGTAACTTTCAAATTTATTTTCCAAATTTTCTTGTGAATTCTTTGATTTCCGTCGTTTTATTTTTTCTTGTTCGAATTTCCCTTTGTCTTTTTCTGGAGAATTACGATTTAAAAAAACTTCATCATTAAATTTCTTTTGTGAATTACTTAATGTTTCAAAATTCCCCTCTTTTATATGGGATTTGATATTGTCTTCAGTTTTTTTATCTTTCTTAAATTTTGGAAATTCATCTTTATCCTTTTCTTGTAAATTAATAGTTGTTAAAGATTTCTTACTTTTTTTACGACGACTCCAAAGTTCTTTTGTCTCCGGTGCTTTGATATTTTCTTTGCTAAATTGTTCATGCTTTTTATTTTTCTCAACATCATTTTCACCACTATCTTCTAATCTATTCGATGGTTCTGCAGGTTTTATCTCATTTTTCTGATACCAAGGATCTTCTGCTTTGTCAAGTTTTTCTTTTCCTTTATCTTTTAATTTACATTTCAAAAGTTCATCCTTTTCTTGAAACTTATTGTATGTTTTTTCTGGAATGGATTCTAAAGTTGTAGCTGTATTTTTTGTTTCCAATTTATTATGACAAATCGGCATTTGTCTTTGGCTTTGTGTAATTGTATTATTGTTGAAATTTTTTGTATGAACTTCTTTCAAATACGACATTTCTTCAGAGTTTGTTCCATATGGAACACTTGTCTGATTTGTTTTTACATCTCTATCAGCATCCGCCGAGGAAAATTTATTTGGAATTTCAGAATTACAGTAATCGAAACTACTCCATTTTTCGTCAATATTTACTGTTTCATCTGACATAATAGACAATTTTATAACTTGGCCTGTCAAGTTCTCGTCAGCAGTCAACTTATTGTCTTCTCTTAGGTTCTGGTCTGAAACCATTTTCTCACAATCTAACGCATCAATTACACTATAATATTTTTTATCCTCCCATTTATCAGAGCTATTGCTTCGCGAATTTACTAAGAAATTTGTAACATCAGACAATTCGTTATAGTTTTCATCTATAAGATTGGTAATACTTGGCAATGTATCGTCCAAGCAAGGTAACTCTGGTAATTCGTTTAGCATCTGATCAATACTAATTGAAATATTACTATTATCTATCAATATTTGGTCAATATCAGAAATATCTATTCCCTGTAATATCAACTCACTATTTACGTCCATTTTGGATGTTTTATTTTGTTCTTTTCCTAACTTTATCTCTGTACTTATTAGAGAATCATCCGTGGTAGTTTCTTTTATTGCAGGATCTTCAATATCAGCATGCTGAAGTTTATTAGCTCCGCCCTTTGTTATTTCTTCATAAAACTTCGTAATATTTTTCGTATCTAAAATATTATTTGATTCATTTGAAGAATTTGACGATGACAAAGTTTTATTTTCTTGCGATGATTTTTCTTTCGTGTTTATTTCTAACAGCCTTATTTCTGAATCTGAACAAATTTTTGTTTCATCACTGTCCAGTGACGAAATTTTGTTCACAACTGTATCTGATTGAGGTTTTATAGATATTTCGGCGTTTTCTTTTGTAGAATTTCGGTTGGAATTTTTTTTCCCGAATGAAATTCGTATTTGATGTACCCCTGATAAATTATCTGAGCTAAACTCTTCCGTGTTTATTTTTTGTTTAGATATATGCTCATGTATTTCATTTTTGCAACTGGTGTCCGCATTACCAAATATTACGTCTTTGGGTCGATTATTCGTATTATAAATTATTTTAGAGAATTTCGGCTTTCTCAAATATTCAATTTCAATTTTCATTTTTGAGACAAATCTTCGAGACTCGTTTCTATCTATTAAATTAGATTGATTTGAAGGTTCAATTTTGTGCAATAAAACATTTGAGGAATAAGAACTTGAAAAATCAATATCCGATATTGATACGTTAATATCTGTATCTTCGTTCGAATGCTTTCGATCAATGTAATTTCCTTCTATTAATGAATCCGGTTCAATTTGACTATTGTTTGAATACATTCTTGAATTTGACTCAAAATATGTTTCTTTTGATATTGAATTTTTAGTATCAGATGAGACGCTTGTTAGTTTATCGTTTGAATTTATTTTGAATTTGACGTGTAAATTCGGTGTCGACTTAAATGATACTATATTTTTAAAGTTTTTTGGTGACTCATGTGATTCGCTAATGTGATTTCCCACGACATTCGATTTAAATTCATTTTCTATAGAAGGTAGTTTATTATCAACGAATACTTTTGTAGTAGATCGTGAACTCTTCGAATCATTATTAGTGGTTTCAGTTGCACTTATAGATACTTCTGTATCAAAATTCTCCTTTGATTTAATGGCATCCATAGCAAGACTATCAGTTCCAATTTTTGAAGTTTGTTCACTGCAAGTCGATGAAGAACACGATGAATTAAACGTAGATTTTGAATAATTATTTACGCTCTTAGAATTTTCTATTTCCGAACAAGTACCAGAATCTATTCTAAATTGAATTTTCTTTATAGAATTATGTTTTGGCGTTCGTTTTACCATAAAATCTTCGACTCTACTTGTTATTTTATGTTTTACAAAACCATCTGTAGTGCTGCAGTCACTTGGGAATAAGTTTTCAGAATTGATCTCCGATGCAGTTCCACCAAATAAAAATTGATTTTTATCTGTTGATTGAATATCATTATTCACTCGATTCCTAATAACCATTTCATTTTTTTTATTCAATTTGTCAATTGATAGAACATTCAATTCATTTTCATTTTTCATTTTTCGTCGATTACATTTCCCACATATTGAATCACAAACCACATTTCCCTCATTATCATTAACTTTATAATATTTGGTTCGTATTGTTTCCACAATTAATGACTCGTACGACGTTTCACTACTGTTTTCTATTTTTGATGTTTCGCTATCATTAAAATCAAAATCGATAAATGATGATATTGACGATGATTTCAAATCATTTTTAATCTCAATCTCAGTATTTGTGTTATTATCATTTCTTTTGGTCGTATATACATGTTTTACCTTTTCAAACTTAATAGGGTATTTGCTACTATAAAAAATAATAATTTATGAAAAAATAATGTACATTCAATAGTTTATAAAATAAAATATCAAAATTTATTGAAGTATATATGGAAAAAATATTTGGTTTAATGAATATTCTAAATTGTTTTAATAGATAATATTAACCCTAAAAAAAAAAACATAATAAATATATCATTCGAAATCCTTGCAAGTTATAAATTTATTATTCATTTAGATTTATTTTGTTTGAATTGAAACCTTTAAATTGAGACCTATTAGCAGCGTAAAGCATGAGTGACGGTGGATACTTGTCTATGACCTTGCTGTCACCTTGATGGGTCTCAATCGTAAAATATAGTATTATTTCTTAGATTATAATAAATAGTAAATTGGTACCCAATTGAAATGTTATCATATTCTTGACCAGCACGCTTGCGATTAAATGAATTTTGTGGATACAGAAGAAATGAATCTCTTAGTAAATTTAATGATCCTTCACTATATGACAGTGTATTATTATTATCATCATCATCGTCATCGTCATTATTTTCACTACTTCTAAGATCTTCTTCGTCTTCATAATAATAATTGATGCTTTGTTCTGTATAATCAAAGGCTGATGTTGATGTCGATGATGACGCTGTACTTTCAGATTCAAAGCAAGTTGATGTATTGGACGTGATAGTACTGCTATTTTCATTTGAATTTATTTCTATTGACATCTCTTACTAAAATACAATGTAAACATGTTTTTATATTTAAGGCATTTAATGAACACTTGTTTCAACAATTTATTTTACAATAATAAACTTGTTCAAGTTTCTTGTTCATAGACACACACTTATACTAATTGTATACTAACTTACATCTAGGTTTTTTATCCGCAATTATTTTTATGATGTTTATTTTTTTAATATGTTTTTTAACATTTTTTTAAATAAATTTTAAATAAAATAATTATAAATTAAATCATTTTATTTGTATGGTTTGGAGATTTTTATTTTTTATAAATCATTTTATCTAAAAGTTTTTTTTTTACTTAATATTTAATTTTATTTTTATATTTACTAATAATTTTAATATTATTTATTTATAATTTATTATAAATAAATATTAATGGATGTTTCTATGGATATTTATTTCATTGAATATGTTACATAATAAATTGATGATAATTCAATATAATAAATTTTTTGTGTAAATTTTCATATGTAAGCTATTCATTCATACACCTACACTTTACATTAATTTAATTTAATAATATTTTGTGTATTTTAATAATGGTAACAACTATAAATATATTTATAATGATATATAAACAAATAACACAATTAGTTTTTAGTTGTTTTTATTTTAAAAAAATAGAAAAATAGACAACACAAATATAATTAATATATACACAAATGGAATTTGATAATCAATGTGACTAACTCTTCTTGTTTAGTATTGTTTTTTTGAGTAACAGAACGCATGATTTGAGCAACACACGGCGTTGGCAATAATAATTCATACATGAGTTGGTGCTTTCATTGTATGAGCACTACTTGTTAGATAATTAATACCCTCGAATAACGTCATCATCGATTCAATGATAGTTGGTCCTAAGAATTGTTGACGAAGATAATCAATACATTTCATTGGTTCATTGTCTTTCAATTTATTTAATGTAAATATCGATAAAATTCGTAGTATTCCTAAAAATAAAGAGACAAAGTATCCAAATTATTAGTGCATATGGTAAAAATTACGTTCTAACTTATACTTAACCGAATTTAATGTCACAAAAACATATTTTGGAAATTAAATTTTTATTTTACTTTTATCTAGACATTTAGTTTATCTAAAGCTGCAATTTGTTAAATATTTCTAAATGGTTGAGAACATGTTTAATAAAAAAGATTTTTTAAATCACCAAATAATCAAATAAAAAGTATTCCATATTTACCAAATGCAGTGTTCACATTCATACTATCATCAGCCATTTGTTTATTTTTGGAAAGACATAAATTATTATCTACATAAAATTCTGACTTGGAATTCTCTGAAATTCTTTCAATATGATTCTTAACAGATAAACATTTATGATTTTTACAAAAAATACTTTTATATTTTTTATTTATATTTGACGAACAAAATAATAGCTTATCGCTTCTTTTAGGATCATAATCCAATTTGTAGGAGTGTTTCTCTATTCCAATTTTATTATAATCAGAAGTTATTCTTTTATAGTTCATTGCAATTGATAATAGTTCTTGATTACTTGGCATTTGAAGTGGCGTATCGTCACAAATAAATTGTAAAGATTTTTTAGGCAAAACTGTGTTAGTTATTTCTTTAGTATTTATCTTTGCATTCTTTAATTCACTAAAAGTTATTTTTGCTTTATCTGTCCAGTATTTTGCTTTTGGTATTTTAGATTTTCTTAATAAAGGTTCTGCAGCTTTCTCTTTCGAATATAATTTCGTTTTGGTATTCAAACTTTCTAAATGTGTTGTTATAAATTTTCCTTTTGCATGTTTGGTAAAATTTGATGATTCTATTAACTTATTTTCAACTCTACAATAAAATTTAGATCCATACTCATGTTTTTTATTCAATTTATTGCTGCATGTTTCTGGTTTAATTGGCTTTATCGAATGAACATTTCTATTCATATTTATCTTTTGTGGGTAGGTAACTCTATAATTTGAACAATTTTAAAAACTCCAAAGTACTTATAATAAATTTAATGTCAACATTTTTAAGTTTTAACTATGGAAACAAACACACCACATGATCCTTGATCTCTATCAACGAAGGCCATCCAAAATTTTGAATTATATACATTTTTGGTGAACACAAAGCTGAAAGCTTTGCTTTCTTGACCGATTTTACTTAAGTTTTTATTTTAATTTGAAAAAATCCTTATACTGGAAACTGTAATGGTATTGTTAATAAAATTTAAAAAAAATCTCAAGAGTTCAAAATTTAGAAACAATTTAAGCGATGTCTAATATACTAATCAACAAATCAAAGTGGTTTTTCCTAGAGCTCATTTACCTAGAGCCTTTCTTTCCTAGAGCTTATTTACCCTAGAAAACGCAAAGCCGTTCAAAAACTTTGAAACTGTAGGTATATATTGAGTATATAAACAATTAACTGTTCAAGTTTGCAGGTATCACTAAAACACATTCTTTAAACAAAAATTAAATTAATCAAAATTTTTATTATAAAAAAATACAACATAAAAAATAGAAAAAAATTTATGGTGATTTCAGACAATTTCACAATGTGACAATTTTATTTTTTATTTCAATAAATTTTTAATATACTTTAATGAAAATTTAATCAAACGGGGGAAAAATATAAATTAGAAAAGACACAATAATGAAAACTCAAATAAAAAAATAGTAAATTAGATATTAACTTTGTTCTGATCGATTCTGATAATAATTTCGTCGTTTTGGACAACATGAATTAATTTCGTATTGTGAATCAACACCATAAGCGGCACTTGTTAGATAATTTATACCTTCAAAGAAAGTTATTACAGATTCAGAGATAGTAGGACCTAATAACTGGGTTCGTAGGAAATCAATACCCCATTTGATTGAATTTGTAATTCCAGTTTCATTATGTTGAGTCACTGTCACTGGTGGCTGCTCACTATTCCTCAACGTATTCGATTCATCATCCGTAAATATTGATACAGCTCGTAAAATTCCTTTAAAAAAAATTAGAGGCAATGATTCACAATATTCTAACGTTTGTATTCAAATTTCTACAACAAAGGGTCTGCTAAATGATTTGATTTTCCAAACATAAAACTCAAATCAATGATTACGTGAGTAAGATTTTCTTACCAACTGTTGCTTGATCTAAAGAGCTACCCCAAGGTGTGCGACTAAAGAAATACTCGTCATATTCGTCAACTATACAAGAACAACACTCATCGTCAGTTCTTCCAGATATCATGGAACTCTTGGTCATCTGTTCAAACTTCTCGCTACATTTACAATCTTCATCATTCTCCGTTATATCTGGAATATTAAAGTCCTCATACAGCTTAAAATCTGGAATATCCGATAATTGGTTTTCATCTAATACGAAATCAGTAATTCCAGATATATCGTTTGCCATTAGATCTGATACGCCTGCTATCCCGAAATCATTATCTATATTAGATAAATCTAATGCGACTTGTATCTGATCTCGAGCTTTTGTATTTTCTATAGGATTTTCTATACTTTTTTTGACTTCTAGTGTATTATTTTTCTCCATTTCAGTTAACCACCATTCTTCTAGACATTCATCGCAAGTCAATGAATCAGGACCGTCTGAATCGGATGCTTTCTCCGAAAGAGGTGGCAATTTATCACGGAAGGTGCAATCAATAGTTTCTGTTTTGCTATTGGAACTAGACATACATTCCTTGCAACACGTCGATGATGTTTCCTCAATTTTGGCCTTCGAGCTGGATAACCTTTCCTCGCCACTATCCGAACGAGATTCATCACAACATTGGCATGACAGTTTTGATTTCGATATTACTATGTCGTCTTTTTTCTCCTTTAATTGATTCAACCATTCCATTAGACTTATGTCACAACAGGACTCAGAATTAGAATCAAACGAAGTGTTTTCAACAAATTTGCTTTTACGTGAAATTTCTTTACGTTCTTCACAACAGGGATTAGATGACTGAGTGCTATTTACTGAAATATAATAATGATTCAGCAGGCTATTCAAATAATTGTTTTAACTGCGTTGGGTAAATGTGAATTTTAAAATGGCCAATTTAAATGAAAATAATTGGCTAAAATTAATTTTAAACTCCACTAATATTTGGAAAGGGTAAATAAAAAATAATATCACTAAAATATATCAATTTAAATATATAAAGAAGAATTTCATATCTACCAGAAGTTTCATTCTTTTCTTCTGTTTCTTGTGTCCTATCGTTTTCAAGTGAAGACTCTGGATTATTACATAGTTCTGAATAAGAATCTTCTAATGTTTGTTTCCTATTATTTGCTAAAGATAACCATTTTTTACGACATGAAATACATAATCCTGAATCAGACACGATATCTCCTAACATTTTTTCGTTTTTATTTGATAAAGATGGCCATTTATCAAGACATGCATTACATATTTGTGGATCAGAAACTACATTCTCTAATTTCTGCTTTTTACTATTTGATAAAGACATCCATTTTTCATGACATGCACATGTTTCTGAGTAAGAGACAAAATCTGTGGTCCTTTGATCTTTGCTATTCGATAACGATAACCATTTTTCGCGACATATATTACATAATTGTGAATTCGAAAATATATATCCAGGCTTTTGTTCTTGGCTATTCGATAAAGATAACCATTTATCGCGACATATATTACATGACTCTAAATCAGACACTAAATAATCTTCTGGCTTTTGTGCTTGGCTATTCCATAAAGATAACCATTTTTCACGACATATGGTAGATGATTCTAAATCGGAAGCTAAATCTTCTGGCTTTTGTTCTTTACTATTTGATAAAGATAACCAGGTTTCACGACATATATTACATAATTCTAAATCAGAAACTATTTTGTCTAGCTTTTCTTCTTTACTATTTGATAAAGATAGCCATTTTTCGCGGCAAATATTACATGATTCTGAATTCGAAGGTAAATCTCCAGGCTGTTTTTCTATGTTGTTTGATAAAGAGAGCCATTTCTCTTGACATTCATTATATGATAATGAAACATCTTCTGGCATTTTTTCTTTTCTGTTTGTTAAAGATTTTTCACGACACGAATTACAAGATCCTGAATTAAAAACTCCATTTTCGTCTTTTAGTTTGCAAGATTCTGAATTATTTTTAATTGAAATATTTTCAGTGCCATCTTCAAGAAACTGTTGGTCAGATTTGACTGAAATACTTTCAACACAATCATTAAGAGATGCAGACTGGATATTTTTACATGAAACAATTTTTGTTGAATCTTTTGTTTTTATAATACATGGCAATTTCTCATCGCATGATCCACAATCATAATCTACTGATCTAATTTCTATTTCACATTCTGGGCAAACATTTAAAGGATTTCCTGGTCGACCTTTCTTTGTTCCAATTTTATTATCATCTGATGTAACTTTTTTATATCTCAAAGCAATTGATAATAGTTCTTCATTACTTGGCATTTCAGGTGACATCTTCTCAAATGCTATTTTATTTGCCGCATTTTCAGTTTTTATTTTTGCATTATTTAATTCATCTTTTCGTATGGATGTTATTTTTAATTTTTCTGCTAAACTTTTTGTTTTTGGTATTTTCGATTTTCTTATTAACGTTTCAATTTTCTCTTTTCGATATGGTTTAGTCTCTACTGGTGTTTCAGATCCTTCGAGTATTTTCTTTGTAGTTGATAAAATAGAGTTTTCATGTTTTAAATCAACCCCGCATGCTAGTTTTACAGGAATTTTTGACTTAAATTCTTCGTGTTTTCCACTATCTTTTATTGATTTCGTTGATAATTTGTTTCCAACTTTACTGGAAACCACTTTAATATTTTCTGGTGATTGTTTCTTCTGTATAGGTTCACTAAAATCATATGATGTTGTCTCAGAATTTACTGAAATTATATCAAAATCACACCCAAATCCTTCAGTGACACTATTCTTATGCACCGTTTCTTCTTTAGATTTTAGTAGAATTGATAATAAATCTTCTTCGCTAATCAAAATGTCAAAAGATTTATCTTCCATTTCAATTGAATTGATTGATAATTTTGTATCTGATTCAATATATTTTGTTTCTCCTTCAAAATTTTCATTTTTTCTTTCGACTTCGAGTACATTCTTAAGAGGTTTTAGTTTATCTTTTTCCTCCATTCCCTGTGTTATTAGCTTCGTTAACAATTCCTTATAATTTAATGACTCCTGAAGATAATCATGAATGCAGTCTGTAGACTCCAACCTCTTGTTACTTTTAGCATGATCGGTCAAGCTTTTTAAATCAGCTTGATTAAAAGTCTGCTGTTTTATATCTGACATTTCTTGTAAGTTATTTTTTGGGTTCTTTTGAGTTTCATCATCATTCACAAATTTTTCTGAATTTTGTGCCTCAGATTCATATGTTGCAGATGAAGGGAATTTTTCTTCTTGAATTTCTTTTTGTAAAGATGGTAATATTTTCTGAAACGATGAATCTTCATTAGCGATACTTGATGTAGATTCGTTTCTACTTTCAGCCTGATCTACTTGTAAATTAATTAATTTGTTTGTTTCTTGTTTCGTTAAAATCGATAATAATTCCGGATAAGTGATATCTAACGTTAATCCATCAGAATCAATTGATTTGTATTCAATTTGGCAATTAGATGGCACGATGGTACGTCTCCGATTATTTGCCATATCGATTATCATTTCAATATCAGAATTTGTAAAGGTAACTTTTTGATCATCATGCAATTTTTTATCGGATATTGTTCCATTCAATTTTTCCTTTAGCAATTTATTTGTTAGAATCGATAACAATTCTTGATAAGTAATATATAATGTCAATTTATCTGAATTTATTGTTATATAATCATTATGAGTTTCAGTAACAATGCAATTTTTATTTGAACAATGGGATTTTTGGTCCAATTCTGTTAGATCAGGGATAATTTCGTTGAATATCGATGAAATATTTTTTTGGGATTCAACTGAAATTAACTCCGTGGAATGTTTTACTTCCACGGGTACTTTAAAATCAGATGATAGTGATTTAAGCCAATTTTCATTTTTAAATAGTGGAGGTAACGATGGAGGCTTATCAATTAATAATTTTGAATTATCCTCTGAAGTTTTATACTTTGTACCACATATTTTAATGAATGAAACTGATTTATCTGGTATTATTTTCACTTCGATAGCCTTCATTGCCTCATTGTTGATTGGCAAATTTTTTGGAAATATTTCTTTCAATGTTTCCACAGATCCTGTTGATACAACCAATGGAAGAATGCAGGAATCGGATTCATTTTCAATTATAAAACGTTTTGTTGAATAATCAACAGTTTGTAATAAAATTGAACTTTGTGGATCATCTTCATCTGTAAGAGTCCATGAAAAATTGGAATAACAATCCGAATGATTTACTTCTAATGAATGTTTTAACATTTCACTTATATCTGATGTAATTTCTAACCTAATTAATGGAAAATCGCCATTATTAAAAGATATATTCATTTCTTTATCAGTTTTAAGTATAGCTCTTGCAATATTTGCAAATGGAATTTCAATTTCATATTGATCATTTGCATTTTCAAATCGTTCTTCAGTTTTATATATTTCGTCCATTAATGCAATTAAAATTCCTCTTGCTAATTCATTTTCAAATATTAATTCGTGACTTTTTACATGATCGATGCGAATTATATCACTTTGAACTTTGTGTAATTTTTTTGCTGTTGATTTTGCAACTTGAGAGGAAATTGTTGAGCTATCAGTGTCAGTTAGTACAATTTCAAAATGGCAACAATCCGAAGAAGCACATTTTGATAACAAGCCAGTGATTGATTGTGATTGAATACTAAAACTTTCAGCTTCTGATTTACATGGATCAATCAATAATGTGTAATATGGAGTTGGCATGTATTCCATTACAGTTTTCAGTATCGGTTTTGATGTTTTAATAATTTCTAATCTCATTGGAGTGTATTTTTGTGTCGAAAAATTATGAAATGGTTCGGACAAATATTTGTTCATTTCGTCATTTCGAAGTGGTAATGGCGATGTGCAAGAGCACGCTAATTCAATATCTGAAAATGATTCATCAATATCCGTATCGTCTTCAAAATGTTCAATTAACGAATCTGGTTCAATATCATCCGAATAGATTGCATTTTCTGAATTCGATTGTGACTCTTTAATATCTTTCGATTCACGTATTTCCAATTTCATACGTAAACTCGACACTGATCGAAAAGTTTGTGGACTTTTACTTTCAAATTCATGATCATTAATTAAATTAAATTCAGCTTCGATAATTTTTGTATCAGAAGATTGAGTGATATCGGATTTTAAATCAAAATGTACAGTTTTACCACGTTGTTTTTTGCCAAATTTTGAATCATTTCTACTTGTATTAAATTCCATTTCAATATGTTGCCGATTTTTTGATTTTGATTGAATTGGAGAGATTTCTGGAGTTGAGATTTGATAATTACTGCCAGCTGAAAATACTGACGGAGTATGCTCCGAACGTGAATACTGTGAGTCTTCTTCTGAACAAGTGCCAGAATCTACCGTATATTGGACATTATTTTTCGATTGTCTACCAAAATCTCCAATTTCATACTGGATTTTTTGTTTATTTGGATTTCCACTAATTGATTCAGAGGAATAAGAGAAATCTTCCCTTTCTAAATCTAATTCTGATTCGATTTCTGTCGTCGTAGATGAATGTGAAACTTCAGTTAATTTCGAACAATGTTTTTGATTCACTCGTACAATTCGCTCGTCTCCAGTGCCCCCACTATCCGTATTCATTTTTTCATCGTCTCTTGTTTTTTTGTTTTCATGTTCATATTTCTTATACGATTTATTTTTAGAACATTCTGTTTCACAAAAACATATATTTGACCGAATAACTTCTTCCTGTACTCCTTCACCTATTCCAAGTCCTTTTTTAGAATCATGTAATATTCCATAGACACAATCATACTCTGAACTATCTGTTACTTTTTTAGATTCATCTGTTCTGGTAATGTTAGGAAGTACATTTGGATGACAGCCATAATTCGATTTAGTATTTTTCTTGGCTTTCATTTTACGCCGTAATCTTTCTAAACATATGCCACAAGTTTCATTATCACAGTCACGCTTCTCATGTGGCTCTTGGATAATTCGATAATATTTAGTTCGTTTCGTCTCAATCATTAACGATTCACATGATGTTTCAGTTTTACTTTTTTCTGTATCCTCACTTTCCACAACATCAAATGAAACGGATGAAAATGATTTGATGCCACATTTAGAGTCGCCTCCTTGGCACAAACATTCGTGACTCTTTTTTAAAGTGCATTCATTATTGATTACACATTTTTCTTTTTCTCCTCCAGCACGAGCACGTTCATTTCCACGTTCATCTTCATATCCAAAAGGGTATTTTCTACTAGGAACAATTAATTATCAAATATTATCCAATTTTATTCGTTTTTTTTTAATTTTTAATTTAAAATATATTTTCAAATAAATTATAAGAATACTTCAGCCACTTTTAAATAACCTCTATGAGCTAAAAATCAAGTGGCCGATATATATTCGCTAACGTTTAACATAATTATTGCCCTACAATATGTGAATTGTTTATACATATTATGTTTCATTTATGGGCTCATGGAATTTAATTCTCTATTAGTTCCCGATTTATTTTAAATATTTTAAATTTTATTAAAAATAAATAAATAACAAGAATACATGAAAAATACCCAATTGAGTTTCTATTTCTTTTCTGTAAAAATATATCCACTAAGTTCATGGATCCTTGAATGAAGGAAGGAGCAGTCTTAGCTGTATAATCATAGTATGATGTTAAAGTTTTAGGATTTGAAGTACTATTTGAACTTTGTACGGATTCATCAATGGATGTACAACTTGTACTTGACTCAGTGACTTCTGGTCCTGTTGTGTCTGATTCTGAATAGCTGCTGCTACTTATACTTGATTCTGAATCTTTTGCCATTTTTGTTCTAAAAATATTGAATTTCTTCTTAATGTGATATTAATTACTTCACATTCCAAAGATTTTTTCTTATTTCAAAATTTAAATACGTACCAATAATTTTTGTTTAAATTGTACAATTTTTTTGTATTTTGGTATGAGTTAAAATTAATTTCAATATATTTTTAAACATTTTTAATGATAATTAATTTGATGATTTTTTATAAATTTCAATTCTTTTTTATTTATAACTATTTTTCCACAATTTTCTTTTAACACAACACTGATAATTTATAGTTAAAAACAATTTTAATATATTTTTAACAGTTTTATTACACAAATCAATAATGTCGTTTGTTTCTATAGAAATCAATTAAGATGCGGGTGGACGGATAAAATCAATAATAAACCAAGTAAGAAGCACAGATTATAATAATACTAAATAATAATAAGGCAACTCAAATATCAAAAATAAGATAATCAGGTAGATTTTAACGGTTAGACAAATAATTTTCAAGATGTAGATGCAAATACATTTAATTTTGAATTATCCGTTTTTTAAAAACATATAGTTTTTTTTTTTTTTCGTTGTTGTTGAAGTTATTTGAACTTACATGATGATGTAATAACATCCGTTTCAAATAAAAAAACATTAATTTTTTGGTGGTATTATTTGATTATGATTTTATTTGCCAACTCTGTAAACAAATGATTGAATTGAATGACCGACCACCATTGACCAGATGTGAAAAGTAAATAATGAAGAAGTAATTGAAATTACAAAAAAAGTACAATTAAAATTTATTTTGATTGTGTTAAAATAATAAAAATTATTTAAGAAATTATAATAGATTGCAGATTTGTTTGAACATTTTGAACAGTTATGTTTTGTTAGTACTTTCAAGTGAATACGTTTAAAATGAGAGTAGTTTGTTCATTATTAAATAAACTTTTTTAAATAAAATAAATATTAGTTAATTTTTTTACTTTAAACAATCAATGTTAGATGATACTTTACTTAAAAGGATTATAGTAAGAGATTTAACTATAAACAAATTAATTTTTGATAAGGTAAATAATTTATTGGAACAATATTTTCGAATATGTCTAAATTCAGTTTTGATATTTAAGTGTGGATCGAAATTTGATACAGGTAAAAATATAAAATGAATCCTTTACATGTATAGAGAGACCCTCAATTCAAAGTATATAAGTACTAAATAAAATAACTAAAATAATGTATTTGAATGTTTACTATTTATTATAAATAAAATATAGTCTAGTCAACTCTAGTCTATAAAAAATACATATAAAATGTTATTTATATTATTTAATGATATAGATATTTCAAATATATAGTAGTAAATAATATAAGTAGTTGAATGTCAATTAAAAACGTTATTTTAAGTTGTATTTATTTATTTAAATTACAGTTCATCTTATTTAGTTAGGTATTTGTTAAAAACATCTTCATTTTTTTATTTTTTATTTAAAGTCATACACATAAAATAAGAGTGAGTACTTAGATGTATTATGTAAAGGTCCTATCTACCAATATATACCTATATTTGATTAGATTAGATTAAAGTATATATTAATAGGTAAAAGGTATTTAATTGTATTCTAAAAATCAATTATCATAAATAAGATTTTAATTTAAAAAATAAAACATACTTATCTAAATCTATATGTACCTAAGGTTGGTGGACATAAATAAAGTCTCAGAATGTAGGTTGGTTGCCTCGGCTACTATATACTTTTAATATTTCATTTGTGGTGTAACAAATAAAACGCGAAGCAAATCTAATAATACAAAACGTCTCTCATTTGAATTTTACCAAAGAACAGTTGAAGAGCTTAAAAAGCTTTTGTATGAAGACAAATTAGTACAATAAAGTGAAACATTTGATAAATTGATGAACATACGAAATGTTTCAGAAGAGATATTAACACGTGTATATTCAGTAAAAAGTCAATATCGAAAATTTTAGGTAAAAGAAGTGTTCAATTTATTACTTTGAGTTAAAAAAATGAACACTTCTTGAGTTGGTTCAATTTTTAATGAATCAAAAACATCTGACACTAACTAGGTAAGTAATGTTTAAAACAATATCATAAATAAAGAAAACACATTGGATCTTATGATTAAGTTTGCTCCGGAAATGAAATGGGTATTTCAGTTTTCAATTAATGAAAAAAGTCCATTAATTTTTGTTCGATTTAGAAACTTGTTGTTGATGTTAAATTTTAAAATTTTTAAGTAATGATAAACTTATTGATCTAAAATCTGAAACAATAGATCGATTCAATTTATTTATAAAATTGTATAGATGTTGTTCTATATATAAGTTTAAAAACACAACCTGTATAAATTTATAATATTATTAAATCTATTAAGTAATTTAATTAATTTAAATGATCTATTTTTTAAAAACATTAAAATCAATGCATTAAGTGTACCTACATTACGTATACAGGTACAGGTAAATAAGTAAGTTTATTTAAATCTGATAACTTTATTTTTATTATTATTATTATTTAGTTTTTTTTTTTTTTTTTTTTTTTTTTTTGTATATATAAATAGGAGTGTACCTTCTTACCTTTATACATTTATATATGTTAGGTAATTAATTTTAATTAATAAATACTTTTAACTAAAAACAAAATAAAGTTGATAACACGATAATGATGATTATATTATATTGATTTTGGATTCATTCCAATCACGATAATTGTAACTGTAAACAGAATTTATTTAAGATAAGAGTTCTCAAATTCGTAGATCAGATCAACCACATAAATGGTAAATAAAATGTGACCCATTTTATATTTTTATCAAATTTTTTTTTATTTGATTCTGTTTTTTTTTTTTTTAATTAATTTCATTTTATTTTTGATTCTTAAAAATAAAAATACTAAATACAAAATTGAATTAAAATAAAAAAAAATATAAATTTTTTATTTAGAAACATAATTTTGTATAATAGTCAAATATAAGTATCTAGTGTTGTCTTGTCTTGTCTTGTCTTGTCGTGTCTTGTCTCCTACATAATTTTATTTATTTAAAATGTAATCAATATTATTTATTATTTGTTAGATTTCAAGTTGAACTGTAAAACTAGAAATAAGTAAGTAAATAAGTATTTAAACAACAACCAACATACACTCACTGTCTGTGTCACAGACCAACCAAAGTAATTAAATAAAATATATAAATATTTATTCTTGTATATTTTAATACATTTTATAGAACTAGTTAGATAGATATACCTACTAACAGAAGTATATAATAAAATTATACATTTTATATTAATATTCATGATAGTAATATTGAATTTGTTGGTTAGCTGCAGCTTTTAATAAATAATTCTAACTTATATTGATTGCATGTTTATATTGATTGACCTATCTAAGTATACAAAATTACAATCTGTATCCAAATTCCATAAAACAGTCAAACCAAGATACTTTTTATTATTCAATGTGAGTCAAATAATTTAATTTAATACAATTTAAAAACATAGTTATAATTGTATTAATTAATAATTAGAATAGGTATTTCCAATCGTTAGCTATCACATTTAGTTGAACAAGAGTTCAAAAAAATAAAAATAAAAAACATCATTTTGCAATATTATAAAAAATTTAGCTATTTTATAAATAGTTTGAATAGCATCCCTTATAAAACTTATTTACCTATTTAATTTGTTGAATTAAATGATATTTGAACTTTATAACTAGTTAAATGAGCTATCTTTAAGTACATTTATTTATTTAATATAAAGTATATATAAATATAAATATTCTTTAATATTTTAATATAATAAATCAATTTAATTAGCTACTAGGTACCAACAACGTTTTATACTTTAACTAACTATTTTATATAGTTTATTAAGTTTAACATATTAACTAACTTCTTATATAATATTATTGACATTTTGATATATTTAAAATTATATAAATCTAAGTTTATTACTTTATTATTGTTAAATAGCTTCTTTAACTAACTAACGACTTATCTAAAATGTAACATTTACATATAAGTTTTATTCAATAAATCAATTTAATTATACATATATTAAAATATAATATATAAAGATTTTTATCATAACTTATATACATACACGTATTAATTAATAAATTGTTATGTCAACATTATGATGTACATTTAGGTAGTTATAATCAATATAATAATTATAAAAAAATTAAAATCATTTTTACTTAAATCTTTCAACAAAATTATTCCAAAATGATCATATGATATTGTATATTGTATATTGTCAACGATTTAAATATTAATTTATTATTCAAAATTATAATCATTCATACATGAAGTGATTGATAATTATTAAATTATGTATTTCATAGCAAATTATCTATTTTTATTAATATACAAACGGATTAGAACTGATTGAACGTAAGCCATCTCAGAGCTATCAAATCCATTTAAGAAGGTATAAGATTAAATGCTAAATGATAATTATTACTATTTATTAAAGTCTAATACAATCTTAGTTGAAGCATTCAAAAGTTTAGAAAATCTTTTGTTTATTATCATAAAGCTGTCCGTGTTTTCTTTTCATATAGAATCTCTTAAATTTATAATATATAATTTGCATATTTGTTTGCATACCAGATGAGAATATTTAAAATTATAATAAAGTTATATAGCTTACAGCTATCAAGCTATAAATAACGTCGATTTATTAAAATTTGTAAAAATGATAGAAATATAAGTAAATATAGTATAGTTATTTACGATGTACCACGACGTATTAATTAATTGATTAATATTTAAAAAAAAATAATAATTAGATTGAAACCTGCCTCAAATTATAGAGTTTTATTAATGAAGTCATCTATCATTTATGATAAGTAGTTGGATGAAATCTAATATATTATAAGTGTGAACTATTTATATCAATAGGATGGATGGATGGGACAAGAAATAAAATGTTAATTAATTTTAACTATAAATTTATTATATATGATATATAATCTTATCTTATCTGTGATGATAATAAGTTGATGTATTAATTCATATTTAATAATATAATAGAAAATAAATCAATAATTGATTTAATGCAATTAATTAAGAAATATTTGTATAATTAAGTTATAAGTAAATAATTCAATTGTAAGTAAAAAAAAAATTAAGAATTATTTTTAATTCAAAATAGTATACATTAAAATTCGTAAAAATTAAATATATAATAATTATTTAAAAAAAAAAAATAAAAACTAACATTAAATAGCATTGTATATACATGTATATAGATATACATACATATATATTTAAATAATGTTAATTTTTTAAATAATTATTATTTTATATGCACTTATAAATAAATCAATAAGTAAATATAGAATCAATAAATAACGTACAGAGTGTACCACCATTATCATACTGCTGCTAGAACTGAGGTAAAAATTTTACTAGTTAAAGTTGGACAAAAATCTAAATAAAACGTCTATCAGTGACTTTGCTTTAAGATTGCACAATTATTTATTATAAATTAACTTCGTTTATGAATTAAAGTTAATTATTTATATAAATATTTGTATGACCTGCTCTTATATTTAAGATGTATTTAAATATATTTATTAAACATATAACTAAAAGATATCAAAGCTCTTTTTTATTTATTAATTGGTTTAGTGTTGGTACATCTTTAATGAAAAATTTGATATATTATTTATAAATCTTGAGGTAAATTTATTGTCTTGTCCAATACATTTGCATAGTACCATATTTTTAAATAAATTATTAATTTTTAAGTATATTCAATATTTAAACTAATTCTCAATGAATGAATGACATCTTGTATATACATAGAAGATATGTACTTATAAAATATATTTATTTTTTGTTTAATTAATTAGATGGTTCGTTTGTAACGTTAGTAAGTTAAAGTAAAGTATCTAATTCTTATCTATTAACGGTATAAAACAATAACTAACTAACAAACTAACGACGTATGGTATGGTATGTTCAGTTATATAGTTAAGCTAAACTAAGCTAATATATTTTGCATATATACACTTAAATATGGTATAAGATGGTATGATTTTATATTATAAAT
This sequence comes from Chrysopa pallens, assembly GCA_020423425.1. Taxonomy (NCBI): domain Eukaryota; kingdom Metazoa; phylum Arthropoda; class Insecta; order Neuroptera; family Chrysopidae; genus Chrysopa; species Chrysopa pallens. Next base: position 288,318 of record CM035595.1, on the reverse strand, counting down.
AATGTTTTAATGAACTGAGTAGATTCTAAAACTAAATAAACTGACCAAAACAGACCAACAACCAAACAAACTGTCTTAACATACCATTTCATACAACTATACAAGTATAAGTTAATATTGTTGTTATTTATTTTAAAAACATGTTTGCTTGGTACTTGTTTTTTGTTGCCTTGTTGCTATTTTCATAAAATCGATTTCCCGATTCACAAATCATTTTAATTTATATTATATAATATATATATATATATATATATATATATATATATATATATATATATATATATATATATATATATATATATATATATATATATATATATAGGTACTAGTTTTATTATAATATAATATATAATTACTTATTATACCTTTATATATATAAAAAGATACATGTATTATAAATAATATTATTGAAATTTATATTTAAAAGCTTGTGGTCGTCGTCATACCATAAGAGATAACAATTTTTAATTAATACTACTAATGTAAGTTCAAACTAACTTGATTTACGAATTCAAACTAAATGCAGTCATACGTGTATTTATTTATTATTTAAAATATTTGCCAAATGATTCTATTTGTAAATCGATTGATCTATCTGCTATCAAAATTAATAATTATAAATCAGCTTTAATTTTAAGATTGGTCTGTGGATGATGAAAAAGTACAAAAAAAAAAAAAACATTTTTTCTTCATTAGAGTTGTTATCTTAACTTTTTTTTATATGGTTATTATTTTTTTATAATTGAATTTCGTAATAGATAGATTTAAATATTAAAATTTTTAATAATAATTATTATTTTTATATAAAATATTTAATGATTTACATTCAGAGATAGATATAAAGTTAGATAGATACTTAAAATTTTTATTAAAAAGATAACATAGATATGCTTTATAATTGACTAAATATCATATGTATTTAAGTAATATTAAATACCAATTTAAACAAGTTTAAATAAACTTTAACATTAAATACTTTTAAATAGATACATACGTAAGTACACATAGGTGTAAGTAGATACTTATATCACTTGAACATTATGATTTTTATTGAATTATTAATAGTAAGTATATACTAGTGTATGTATTTATGTATCACATTAAAATATAAGTGTATTACTGTAATGTAGTAGAAGATATACATATGATGTAAATGTATTTTAAATATAATAATACATATAAATATCGATCAAAATTATTCAATATTATTGTATTTATTTATTTGTTTAACTGTCTATCACTTCAATCTATCAACAGGTATGTAACTATCTTAACAATATAATCAAGACATTTATCATAAACATATTAATGGTAGGTATGAATCCATAAAATTAAGATTTATAAATTATATTATTGACTTACTTACCAAATTACTTACATATAATATATTCATATGACTCACCTGTAAAATAAAAATAAAATTAATAAGGTATTTGAAAATCAATTAATAAAGTCTTATCAATAGTTAGATAGATCTATTAACATCTAGATTTAAAACAAACAACTAATCATTTATCATTTATTTACCATATATTACATTCATATCTTTTTACGAAAAATCTTAAAAAATACCTAATTGGTACCTGAATTTATACTGCAAAAAAACACATTTGAATTGTTATATTGAGGTTGTTGAGTTGTTGACCAAAGTTAATTTATAAATTTTACAGATTCAAATCAAGAAGATTCAATTGTGTTTTTTGTTTACTTGCATGTATATTTAGTATAAAAATTAAATAAGATTTTTATAATGGAATCAATAATAAAATAAATAATCAAAGTGATTTTTATCAAAAGTATAAATTAGTAAATAAAGAATATCAATATTTGATTTTTAATGTCAAGAAGAATATAATATTGTATTATATATTATACAGATGAATGATGGATATTTATGACAAGACATGTTGTGTTAAATCTATTTTATAAATATTATTTAATTAAATATATAACAAAAAACAACATTGTTTATATAAATAAATAAATAAATACAAATATAAATATAAATATAATACAATTTAAATCATTTATGAATTCAATATAACAATTATTTGTATTATATAATATAATGTAATACATAATATTAATAAACCACAATTATTTATATTATATTATTTATAATTATTTTTATAATTATTATTATTATTATATGTGTTTTTTTTTTTTTTTAAATTATAAAATACAAATTCTTTTATAATCCACACAAATCAATCATTTATTCAATAAATACTAAATAGCAATGTATCATTTTATATCTACAATACTGTATTATATAAAATATTTAAATAAAAATAAATAAATATATTATATAATTATTATTATTTTATGGTTAACCGAGATTTAACATGAAGGTATTTAAATAAGATGATGATATGGAAAAATATTTATTATAATTATCTATTAACTATGTTAACTATTTAAATATCAAAAATATAAGTATATACCTACTTATATACATAAAGTAGGATCTATAGAGCTTTAATTGTTCATTTTTGAAGGTACCTTAAATTTTTCTAAAATAATAACAGTATCTATCCAAGGTGTAAATCAAGATTATAAACCTTTTTGTGTTTCAAATTTCATTCAAGACCGTTTTTCTCAAATTATTTTCTCAAATGCCAAAAAGAATGGTTTTATTCGAGTTATTAATTTGTACCAGCAATCTTGATAATAAACTTTAAGATCAACTTGAAGATTATATCAAACAAAATCAATCGCCGCCTATACATTGGTAAGTATCTAAGATCAAACAAATTTAATTTGATTTATTGATTAAATAAAATTTTATTCAATATATTCATTGTTCATTATCAAATCATGTTCAATGTCAATCAAATATCTATCTACTAACATATCTATAATAAAATTAATAAAAATCAAATTAAAATTTATTTATTTATTTTCAGAATAATCAGATTTTAATGAATTTTATATAGGTATTGTTTTCAATGTAGTACAGTGCAATATGGCGTATGGCGTCTATAATTCACTTGAATCAATTAGTCTAGTCTAATCAATTAGCGTATTGGCGTATGAACGCAACGCATGCTGTCTAACATTAAATTATAGCGGTTATTTTTTTTATAATAAATAAAAATAAGTATCATATTTCATAATATTTATTGAATTTTGTATACGTTGATGTACATCATCATTATTTATGTTACATCAATATCAATATCTTTATGAAAGATCTAAAAAAAATGCTAAAATAACACATTATTTTAATGTTGGAATAATCGTTTAAAAGGACTTCTAAAACTATCATATCATTTGGACTCTGACCACATTCAATTATTAAATAAATTTAATTTTAAATTAAAAAAATTTTAATTAAATATTGAAAATATCTGTGAATTAAAGTCTTAAGTCAATAATGACAGTTAGCGAACAAATTAATTATTATAAATGTTAAAATAAATGTTTAATAGTTTCTGTTCTAATAATTTTTTGGAACTAATCCATTCAATTAAAGCATCAATTGGATTGAATTGAATTGAATGACATAGAAATGAATTAATTTTTAACTAATTTGGTGATAATTAAATGATTTATTACACAGAATTAATTCAACACTTAACACAGCACAACAACGCAGACTGGCAAGCAGGCAGTGTTTAATGTAATTACTTAAGTGTCATTAATAATACATAAATACACTTAAAACTAAACGAACAAGTATCAAGCAATCAACACAGTGATTTACAAAAAAATATTTTTATTTTTATTACAGGTTTTAAACTAATTTATCATCTTCAAATTAATGATCATTCAATTCTATTTTATTCTATTGAATTCCGTATGAATATTAGACACTTTTTTTAAGTAACAGAATACTACAAAATTATTTATTAGTCATATTACTTACAAAATAAACAAAAAGTCTAAATAATCGATAACGTTAGGATGTACAGTTTTTGAGGTAACATTATAAATTGAATTCAGTAAACAATTTATTCAAATCATTTCAAATAATAAATATTTCATGAGTGTTATTTTTATATTTGAATATTTTGTAAGCCTACTAAATTTAAAAAATTGATAAAGACTTTAGAAATATTAAAATAATATTAACAACAGATAAGTAATAAATGTCAAATTTACATTCGATCAGTAGTAAGTAAATCTTTATATTTTTATAAATAAAAATTGTTTAAAAATAAAAAAATCAAGTTAAGTTTTAGTATTTAAGTATTTTTATTTGGTTAATGTTGGTTGCCAATTAAGAGTCCATTAAGATGTCTACTATTGTTTAATAATAATAATAATAAATATTATATTTTAATATGTTCTTAATAAACTTGTTAAATAATAATACTTATAACTGATAATTATTTATAATTACAATTCTACAGACCAGACTGTACACAACTGTAAAGGTCTTCTTCTTACTCAATCGCACACACAAGTAGAAAATTAAAACATGTTGTCAATTTTTAAGTAGAATTTATTAAAAACTTTAATATTATAAGTACGGTATTTTAATTTAATAATACTTACAAAAAAGAGTTCAAACTGTTTATAAAACGCAACATAGTTCTATTGACAACAAAATCAAATTAAAAATTTAAATTATGAGAGGTCAACTTCAGATATAAATATGATTTTTTATTAATTTAATAATAAAAACAAAAGTCTCTCACTATATATTCAGTATTTAAACAATTATCAGTGTGAATAAGTGGTATTATTTTTAAGAAACTTGATAAAATAATTAAAAAAACATATTTGTTTAGATATTAAAAGTTCAATAAACTTAAAAATTACATTTATTAAAATTAAAATAATTTTAAATAAATAGAATTTATTTAAATTTAATAATATTATTTATAAATAATTTGTTCTAAATAATTTTATAATAATAAGTATTTGTGTGTATTTAGAATAAATTATATTAATTAAATATCAAAAATAATTCATATTATTATTATTTAAATAATAAATATTAAGAAATAAAAGTTTTCTAACAATTATTAAAGTAAGTATTATTTATCAGAATCATTTCATTTTATATGTCATCAATAATAATTTTGAATTATTTTATTTATATATAATATAATTTAATATTTATAATATTTATTTATTTATACAGATCATTAGTTATATATGTTAAATAGTAAATTGATACCAGCAGTATTATCGATTTGATGCTGAATCATATCTTTAAGCTATTTTATTATTATTATTTCTATACTTTGTTTTTTACCAATCACTTGTAACAATAAAACTAAACATTTGCTTATTTAGGGTAAATTTTCATAAGATTTTTTTAAATTTTCTTAATCAAAATCAATGATATTACAAAATTTTTGTTTTATGATTATAATAAATTAGTCTTTAATAATTTAGTTTATTTGTTGTTTAGATTTATTGTTTATTATCTGTTGTTTACAACTTATATTAGCGGAGCACTCATTTTGAAAATTTCTTATTCAACAAATTAAATAAATTTTGGTATTTTTAATATATTAAATAAGAAGGGCAAACAAATAATAATTCTGAATATTTCTGTTATATTTGAAGAGTTCAAAAACATTGGATTCGATTTCAATATAAATAAAATTTAATATTTTGTTTTTTTTTTTTGATGAACCAAATCAAATATGTATTTTTTGTTATTTTATTTACGCATTTTATTTACAGTAGAGTTCAGTAAGTTCACTTCCGATAAATATCATATAAAAATTAAAACAACATTTTTTCACGTTCAAATAATAATTTTTAAAATAAAAATTATTATTTAAACATTAAAATGAATAGATAAAGAACCAACCATTTTTGGTTTTATAAATATAGAAACGTAAGACCTATTTGATTTTTGAATCAATTTTAAATGCACTGAATTTGAATTTGATATTATTAATTCATAAAATAATCTAAGCATATTAAATTTATAATTATACATCTATAAAGAATACATATATATGTACAAAGTATTACAAAATTATGAACTCCAGATCAAATCCAATGTTTATTTCAGTTCAATATAGTATCAAATACTTGTTGAGCCATCTCTTTATTATACATTTTCATAGACGAGAAAATGATTTCCTTTTTATTAAAATACATTCGTTGTCAGATAGATTATAAACTATTTAGGCTAACGATTTTGTTAAATTCTTTCTTGTACTTTTCTATTCGTTATAATTTATATCTTACTCGCTTATATATTGATCATTTCAAATTGGCTGACTAACAAAAACCAATGGTTGAGTATCAAAAAATAACATTTTCTCCACTATCAGCTAAAGCAGTAGAAAATCATCTTTAAATTATAATATTTTTAATGATAATAGGTCTAGTAACTTTTGATAAAGTTGGTATTAAATATTTGTTGTAGCTAATGTTATTGGTAATTTTCTAATGCAATTAAATTCAAAATATTAAAATGATTATTTTCAATTTATTTAGAGTTAACGTTTTTAATAACTTTAATGACTTAAAAGCCACAAATGTTAATATTATAATATTATTTAAATAATAATATTAGCTATACTTATACATAGATATATTGTTTGCTTTAAGCTACATTTTTAAAACTGACCGCTAAAACTATCGATTATAAATAATTAAAATAAAAAAAAACAGCTACAATTAAAAATTAAAAAAACTGTTACTATTTTAACAACTTTGAATTACTATTAAAATAATAAATTGATAAATACTTAAAGCATAAATAAATAAATATTTGAAAAAAAAAACCAGTAATATGTGGTGATTAACATTTGTCACATAATTCTAGATAGGTAAATTGTTTTCTTATTTTAATTCAAATCAAAAATGTTGAAATTTAAAATAATTTTAAAATAAAATTTACATTTTAATATCAAATAAAATTCTAATAGATATTATATTTTATAATGGTGTCTTACAATAAAATAAATAATATCACATTTCATATTGAAATTAACTGATAATGATTAAAGCGTAACTTAACGGTCACTGCTGCATTAGTTAATGCATCTGTACTTATCTGATCAACGTTTTTAAATTCAGTAAAAGTAGTATTTTATAAAATATATTTTAAAAAAATCATAAAAGATAAATAAAACTATTTATTTATTTGTATTTTTATGATTTTAACCAACATTAATTAAAAAACAATAATTATGCATGCAGGTTTTTAATTGATTAATTAATTAATATAAAAGTTTATTTACATACAAACTATAATTTTTAGATTTAAATTCATTTATTGAATCACGTTAATAATATTTAATTATTATATAAGTCAATCATTTATATTCAATCAATTTCGTTATATTTATCTATTTTAGATAAAAGTAATAATAAATTTAAGAGAATAAAGTCAACTACTTATTTGAATAGTATTTAAGACATAGCCAAGGCATTAAACAGAAACATCTAGACTCAAACCACTCGTCTAAGTCTAAAAATAAAATAGATATTTTATTACATAACAAATTAGATTACATAACAAATCCATAAATAATTAAATAGATGATATCGTTTGAATAGACATGACACGTAGTATAGTTGATATTAATTGAATTATTAATGACTTATAATTTAACTTGATAGATACTTTTCTTATTACTAATGATTGTATTGATCAATGATTATCGATTATTGATTGTACATATTATTTTTTATTATAATTATAATAATAATAATATAATTAATTACTTAAGTATTAAAGTAGTCATATTATAAATAGTTAGTTAGCTACCAGTAAAGTTAAATTAAGTAATCCATTAATTTTATAACAACACTTAATGTTTAATCATTAATTCTAACAGCAACAACGCTCATGGTGCATTGTAATCTCTTGGGTTTGTGTCTTGATCGTGCATATTAGTCTCTTGGGTTTGTGTTTTGATCGTGCATTGAAGTCTCTGGGTTTGTGTCTTGATCGTGCATTGTAATTTCTTGGGTTTGTGTCTTGATCGTGCATTGTAGTCTCTTGGGTTTGTGTCTTGATCGTGCATTGCAGTCTCTTGGGTTTGTGTCTTGATCGTGCATTGTAATCTCTTGGGTTTGTCTCTTGATCGTGCATTGTAATTTCTTGGGTTTGTGTCTTGATCGTGCATTGGAATCTCTAGGGTTTGTGTCTTGATCGTGCATTGTAATCTCTAGGGTTTGTGTCTTGATCGTGCGTTGTAGTCTCTTGAGTTTGTGTCTTGATCGTGCATTGTAATCTCTAGGGTTTGTGTCTTGATCGTGCGTTGTAGTCTCTTGGGTTTGTGTCTTGATCGTGCATTGAAGTCTCTGGGTTTGTGTCTTGATCGTGCATTGTAATCTCTTGGGTTTGTGTCTTGATCGTGCATTGTAGTCTCTGTTTAATCATTAATTCTAAATTGTAATTATCTTTATAGGAATAAATTTTTTATTCTTTGTCAAAAGATACCTAATCTAATCTATTCTAATCCAATTCGAAGTACATAAAACTCAACACACATAAAATTATAGTAAATTATAAAGTGAAGTGTACGTACATCAATTCAAAATGAACATAAAATAAAACGACCAATTTGATTTAGAATTGATTTAATCAGTAGATACAAAATAATTACAAATGAATTTAAGAGAAATTAATGAAGCGATTCCAAATTCAGTTTTTATCATCCAAACTAGCACTTTGAAACATTCAACTCTATAGAGTTTGATAATGTTTTAGAAATCGCAAATTGTACTTACGAACGCTGAGTACTTTGTAAATCGAAATACGTATTTAAAATATAAAAATACATGATGACATTGTGGCAAATTTTATATAAATTGTTACTCATCAATTTTCTTAGGTGCTTCAGGGTAAAGATCTGTCTGTCTGTATGCTAGTGTGTGATTCTTGTTAAATTGTTTTTTTTTTTTTTGCTCATGGTAAAAGCAGCAAGGCTTGAGAATATAATCAAAATAGAATTGAAATTCTCATTAAAATAAAATTAAAATTAGATACTTATTTAAAATGTTTTGTATTCGATGGATATTAATTAAAAATTAATTATACAAATTCGCAATTATTTATATACAAATTATTATTAACCATTATTATCTATTTAGGTCCGTAGATCAAACATTATTTAATTATTTAAAATTAATATAAAATTTGTCTATATAGTACGGTTTAGTTACATATACGGTTTGATTATTATACACACTTATCATTTATTTATAAATATTTATTTATTTTATTATTTTTTTTTAATTAATAAATAAATTGTTTAATAAAAGTAAGAAAGTATCTATCTATTACCTAAAAGTGGTGATCTAAACAATATTTCAATGTATCAAATATTGATGATGTATTTAAAATCAATCAATTTATTATTATTTAAAACTATTATGGTTTAAATTCATTGTTTTTTTATTATATTTATAAAATAGTGTGAGAAAATTTACAAAAAATATATTTAAAACATTTATGATGACTGACTCATGGCTAAAAAATAATTTTTATTATAAATAAAATAATAATATAATCTTAATATATTTAAAGAAATAGTTAATACAAAATGTTTGGGTAAATCAAAATAAATTTATACACAAATTATTTACTATACACAATTAATATCTCTTCTGAAAAAATACCATAAAATTATCATTTATCTATTTATTAAAAACAAACAACTTTTGTTTAAAACATTTTTTTTTCATAAACGGTTTAAATAAAAAAATAATCGAGTGGTATGCGAACCTGCTTTCGAAACATTTCCTATATGTGATTAATATGTCTACTAAATATCGTTCAAATCGTTTGAAAGTTACAGCAGAACAATCATAGATAGATAGACACAGACAAAGGAAATACAAAATCCTGATTCTATAATACCATGAATGAACCACACTTCATTCGGTCAATAAAGTATACATATTTAATAACGAATGTTAATAATTATAAATATAACAGTAAAGGGACATTCAACTATATTTTGGTGCATGAAATTGTTTTTAAATAAATTGCAATTAATTTTCTTTACATAGAATTTCATTTCATTTGTATAAAGTATTAAGTTTTAGTTACCCAAACGTCTTGTACATATGACGTCAAGTACTCAGAACTTATTCATATAAAAAAAAGAATGATTCTAATTTAAATGAAATACAGTTTGTAAGTAAATAAATAATAAATTGATTTCATATTTCAAGTACATCACTTAGTAGTCAAACCCATTTCTGTTCAAAAATATTAATTCACACTAATTTTTTATGCTTTTTTTTTATATTAAAAACTTTAATGTGAATTATTTGATTTGTTACAAGTTTAAATTTATAACATCATTGACAAGACAACAGAATGAATGAATTTGGGTCTGGGTTGAGATGGGTCATAGAACTGGATGCGATAAAACTGTCATCTATTAATTATTAAAGTAGCAAATTTAATATTTTACATTAATTAATATTATACGTCTATTATCACTGTACTTACTGTCCAAACTAATAAGTCTAAAGTCTTTTAATTGTGCACATAAGATCCTGGCATAACGAAAGCGACTACTAAAAACATATTTTTTGTTTGTTAAATATTTAAAGAACAAAGTCATTCAAAATTTAAGGTAAATTTTACCCAAAAAACTTGAAAATTAATAATAATTGTATTTTACATAAAAATTAAAATAATGAATCTGTTATCCTGTAAACTGAAGCACCTGGATAACGGTTTATAGTTTGTTAGATGATAAAACGTTTTATAGTTAGATGATTTTAAATAACGTGAAATCTTTTAAATTTACTGAAAACATTTGGCAAACATTTTGTTGATGATAAAAATTAATTTGAATCATCTGCATTATAAATAGATAGATAATTTAAATTAAATTAAATTAAACATATGGTGTTGGATTTAATTAAATTAAATTAAAATTTATTGAATAGCAACAAGCAGCTACTAAATTAACAAGCTAACTATAACCTGAGTGCTTACAAATGTTAGTTAAGAAGTGAGTGAGTGCGTGTTGAACAAAACTAAGTACCTATACTTTTTATTGTTAATATATTATTGAATTTAGAATTATTATCACAGCTAGAATTATAATTTAAAAACAATCATTATTATTATTATTATTATTATTCAATATTATAATTAGAGATACTCATAGTTAGATATGAGTTTTTATTAATTTTTATTTCTATTTTATTAAAAATTAAAAACACGTGAAGGTAACAAATAACAATAGTGTTGTAATAAATTGTTTAAATACCTATAAGTAGTTATGAGCAGGTAAGTAGTATAAATATATAGTTTTTACTATAAATTTAAAAAATCAAGTAAAAATTAACGAATATTAATATTAGTAATAAAAATAATAAAAACGGTAATTTAAACATTATAATAAAATAAGATTTATTATAATTATATTTTTACAAGATTTATTAAACAACACACATGAAATCTTACACTTACAGAATAGACCACAACAAGAATTTCTTCTTTTGTCCAGTTTTGTGTTTAATAAATACAAGAAAATATATATATATATATAATACTTAGATGATATGTCCAGCCATTGGTGGCTTATTATTTCAATAGATAAATAATAATAGTTAAAAATTATATTTGAATTGTATTTGTATTAAAAGAAGTTAATTTATTTATTAAAATTATATGTGGGTGTTAAGAACTAAGAATAGTACAGTCAGTAATATTGGTGTAGTGAGTGCTTAGTTTTATTATTAATGTGTGAAATAAAATTATATTTAATAATAAAAGTTGTCTTTTAACTTATAAAAATACATAAAATATGGTGGTCGCTCATCAAACATATGTTTTATTTATTTATATTAATGTGTATGAATGTTTTGGTAAGACTTTGGCCAGTTTTACTGTATCCGAGTCAAAACATTAACAAATTTAAATACGCAGAAATTTGACCCTAACTCTTGACCTTAGCAAATGCATTATTTATATGGTACCTAATTTATATTTTGTAGTTTTCTTTCTTCTCTCCTTCTCTCCTTATTTTATATTTTTCATTGAGAACTATAAACTTTCTATAGTTTAATTAATTAAAATTAAACTAAAGAACATTATTCATATACAAAACATACAAACATTCATAACTATGTATATATGTATATCTGTACTTCAATTTTAACGCTTAGATTTTGTAACGCTTTTCTTAGAGCCTGACTATATTCATCGTGTTCATCCAAAAGTGGCCAAACCGTTTTTAGATTTTGTCGGTACAAAGAAATGAACTTTAAAATGCATGTAGATTGATTTTGATAATTGTTTGATATTTTGTATTTACATTTGTATAAATTGTTTGAATTTTTAGACATAAATCAATCTTATCTATTGGCCCTCTTTTAATTGATAGAATACACTTATTGATTACAATTGAATTGAATAAAAATTAATAAAAATAAATTAATAAAAAAGTTTTTAGATAAATTATAGAATAATATTTAAACAACAAACCATTTACAAAGTTTGTTTGTTGTGTGCAAAATTTGTGTGCAAGATTTATTTATTAATAGAGAGATTAAAAAACTGTCAAATATTATTAATATATTTAGTGTTTTTATAAATAATTCAAATGATTTAATATAAAATTAAAATTATGATCATTTAGTTAATTCCTCTAACTATTTACTGTTTGTTTTTTGTTAATTTTTATAAATTTAAATTTGTATTTACATACTTAATAAATAATTTAATGATTTTATAAAATTTATTATTTAAGCATAAAACATTATATGAATTCACTAAGTAACTATAACTACTTAGGTTAATTATATCTACAATTAAATTTATTATATTTCAGGTATATTCAGGTATAGTCACCAATATAAATTTTATTAAATAAATAAATATAATTAAAATAAAATAAAATAGTTATTAAATAATTATTAATAAATAAATAGTCACTAACAATTTTATACGAATGGTTTTTAGTCAGCATGATTTAAATATCTATTAAAATATTTTGTTATTATTACTATTATTATTTGTTTTTTTTTTTTTTTTTATTTGAATTATATAATTATTTAACTTTTTTAAAAATACTATCAATAGATTTAATCATTTTCGATTAATTTATAATATTTTCAAAACTGAATATGTATCTAACAGTATGTATATACAAGTTAAATAAAATTAAAAACAGTATAAATTGTAACTTCTTAATGTTTATCTAAATCAGTATATTAAACATAGGTAAGTTGGTATTGTTGTAATAAAAAGACTATAAGTCAACTACACTATAAGCTAAAACTTAAACAATAAAAGTTTTTTATTGTTTATTACAATAGTAATATTATTATTATAAATAAGTTTTACTCCACCCACAACTTCTACTATAATTATCTACAGCATGTTACAGTACAGTACAGTTTATACAGATATTAAATGTATTTAAAATATAAGGTACAAGCAATAATTTATTAATATTTATTAATATTTTTTTAATTTTATTACTAATATATATTTATTACAAAGAGTACCTAATAAACAAATATATAATTAATTATTTAATCAAGATAATATGAGTTTCATATCAAGTATACACTAGGTGCAATACAATTACACCAGCTACAATCTAATAACTGGATACAAAACAACTACAACAGCTAAAATCTGTTAACTAAATTATAATACATGCAATCAGAATAGACTACTTTAAAGATTGATAAGATTCAATCCTTATAATAGTTACCATATAAATATACTAAAGTAAAATCAATCCAATTGTATGAATTATTTGATAGATGCAACATAGTTTTTTGTTCGTAGAAATCAAACTTTCCGCCGCACTTAATATGTATAGAATTAATTGTGTTTAAAAAATATAAATAAATTAAATGCAATAAACAACATAATATATAATACATAATACTTATATTAATATATTAAAAATAAAGTATCATCATCTATAATTGAATTAGTTTTTTAATGTAAACTTTGTTTGGTACACTTAATAAATAAATAAATAAATAAATAAATAAATATAGATAATTATAAAAATGTTTGTAATACATTAATAATAATAGAATCACACTTTTAACGTTAGTTAATTAGTTAGTTAGTTAAAGTACGTGTTCGTATCGATATTAAAACGATAGATAAATAATATTACTTTATAACTTCTGTAAGATATTTATAACATATTATTATTATGTATTGTATTTATTATTTGTAGGTAGTTATTCATTTAAAACATAGTAACTAATGTTCTAAAAGTATATCTATACGTGATAGCAATCTATTTTGTTAAATTTATAACAACATTATATTATTTATTATTAAGTACAAGTAGCAAGCTTTAAGGCTTTTATTACAAATGATTAACTAACTATGTATCGATCTATTATAAATATTAAGTTATTATTATTATTATTATTATTATTATTATTATTATTAGTGGTATTCTTCGTATCTTAATAAATTAATAAGTTTAATTATATTGATAATATTAATACAATACATTGTACTGTTTATTTATATACAAATCAAGTTACAACTTACAAGTGACATTTAAATTTATCAACTAAAAATAATGTTGCATCAATACAACAACCAATAAATTGTTTACCAAATATTAAACATTATGTGCATATATCTTCAATATCTTAAAAACACTATCAAATATTATCGTAAAACTTGAATGAGATCAAATATACAATAGAATTAACATTTATATAGCATTTATTTATATTATGACTCAAATTTATGTTGTTAAATGTGACTCAAATGAATTTGTTATAAATATATTGCATTGATTGGTATTGATATAATAACATTTTTTTTTTCTAATTTCTTCAATTAAAACTCACATTTTCATATCAATCAGTTTCAATTTATAATTCGATTTCAATTATTATTAAATTTGTCGAATCAATTCTTTATTTTTAAATAGTGCATTTACAAACTTTATTAGCTTTAAAAAATGAGTTCTTTTAGTTTGTATATAAATACTTAGATACACAACTGTTTTTAGATGATAGTCATGAATCTTTTTATTTAAAAAAAAAAAAAAAGTACTGTTGTTTTATTATATATAAACTTTAATAAATAAAATAAAGAATTATTTATTATTATTTTTATAAAAAAACTACTAATTGGAATTAATTTAAAATAAAATTTAAAATAAAGTACACGTGCTCAAATAGGTGTATATATATATATATATATAAAGTTACTTGTTTTTATTTGATTTATTTTTGAATAAAATTATTTAAAAAACTGAATTATAATTAAATAATGATGAATGAATATGAATACAATACATGCATGTTATTAATAATCAAATATAAACAATAACATTTAATATATATATTATGATTGAATGAATAGTTAATTTATAATCATATCTATTATATAATTAATAATTTAAAATAAATCTTGTTGTTATTTATTATTATTATCCATTGAAAATCATCCACATGCAATAATAATAATTATTGATATATTTTGATCATACATTTAGATTCAAACATATGGTATGGTATAGTGATGATGTTATAATTCTTTAAATATTTTTAAATTTGTAAATTAAATTACAATAATGGATACTTTACTGTACTGTATTGTATCTAACGGTATACTATTTTCAAATAAATATGAATATCTATAATTTTTATTATTCAACTTTGAATCAATTTGGTGGATGCTTAATTAAAACAAAAATTAATTCTATTTTTAACTAATATTATACTGTAGATAGACGTATAGATCATATTCTTTTTAGAAACACTAATTAGTTAGCAAAGATGTGCTGCTGCTTTATTCATGAAGTTGGCGCTTGAAGTTGCATGGTATTCAAATTGGTACAGATTACGATTTATATAGTAAATCATCGAATTTCATCAAAATGTAACAATGTGTTTGATAGTTATAGCAGAACATACATACGAAATGAAATGAAAAGGCTTCTAGTTGGTTTTAACTTTAATGATAATAATATTTTTCTATCATATTTAACTAATAATTAATGCAAAATAATAATTTTTTTGAATCAACAATATTTCCGTTCAATTCTTCTCCAAGCATTTATATTCAATTTTTGATGAAAAAAAATCAATAATTGACGAACTAATGAATATTTATTAAAATTTGTACAATTTCAAAATAATTGTGTTAATTGACAACTAGATAGGAGGCCTTTTGTTGTTATTGTTTGTTCCAATATATTAAACATTTAATTAAAACAAAGATATTGAATGTTAAAAAAAAGGTTCTTCATTTAAAATAAAATAAAATATGATTGAATTAAATTAAATTAAACAGTAAATAAAATAAATTAAAGGACTTTATAACCGTACTATATATTTATATAAAATTAACATAATATTATTATTATATTTTAAAATTATGAATATATAATATATATATATATATATATATATATATATATATATATATATATATATATATATATATATATATATATATATATATATATATATATATATATATATATATATATATATATATATATATATAGTGTTATAGTGTTATTAAACTTATAAAGAATAAAATAATAATTATTAAAATGTATGATGTTTCTAAATGAATGATCTGGTCTTATGATGATTCTTATGATCATATATCCATTACTAAATTAAATTCTTAAATATGTATTTTAGTTACAATGAATGATCATCAAATAACCATAATGTTATGTTAAGTTCAGTCAGACACACACACACACACACACACACACAGACAGATAGTTAGTTAGTTAGTTAGTTAAGGATGGACAATGGTTAAAGTTAAGTTCATATAAACAAACATACATAATAATATTTATATAATATTATGTAACCATATAATAATATAATACACAATTTTATTATGTATACGTACGAATCTGTCTACACATATTATGATATTAAACTTGAGTTGAATTGTTTACTGTACTGTATATAACTGAAGTTTACTGTAAGTTTAGTTTAGTTTAATTTACTAGAGTTGAACTGAGCAGTTATTTAAATAATAAATAATAGAAATGTTTTCATTTACTTAAATATTTATTATTTATATGTAATATAAGAGCTAATAATTATTATTATGCAAATATTTCACAAAATAATTGTTAAAAAAAAAAAATAAAAAAACTTAAACATAAAATTATTTATTAATTTATACAAAATATTAGGAACTTTATGATTTTTTTTATTATTAATTTTTTAGTTAGAGGACAACAGAACATTAATATTGATCATAAATTGTAGTGTCTTTTTTAATTTTTAATATATTTAATTGTTATTTTATTAAAAGTTTATAATAAATTGTATGCAAATAATTAAATATTTAACATTAATTCATGTAAAATATAATTGAATTGAATTCATTTAATTTTATTGAATGATAATCGATTGTATAATATAAATTACACTTAAAAGTCTATTGTTTTAAGTTTTACTAATTTTGTATAAAAATATGAATAGATATTTCCCCCTAAATGTATGAAGACTATTAAAATGAATTGAAAAATATAAATTTTTAAAAATTAACCACAATAAAAAGAACAAGAACATTACTAGAGTACTTGATGATGAATACAAACAAAATTAAATAAATAATTTGCTCAGCTATAAAAAAAATAAATAAGTAAATATAAAAAGGAGGGTTACTTCTTACATAATAAAAATAAATTATAAATAAGATTAATGTAATTATTGTTCGTAAGTTTATAATTGTTAATGAATTTTATAAATCATAAACTTTTATACATTTATTAAAATTATAACAGTGGAACGAATATCTTTTTATAATATAGACACACACATTCATGATCATTATTATTATTTAATTTTATCAAAAATTATTCATCTAAACTCATTCAAAACTTACTTTACTGCTGTTTATTACAATTTATTTTTTTTATTTATTTATTCATAAAAAGTACAGTTTTATTTTAATATTTTGGAACGTTCAACAAAAACACTAATTAATGCAGTTATTAATTTGAAAAACTCATTTATCAATTATCAACAATTATCGATCAGAACAAGAATATATTTACAAAATTAACTCTGCAGTTTGTTTATTCATAGATGTGGACATTAATTATAAAAAAATTATGACTTTAAAGGACACTCTGCTCGTCTACCAAGCTGGATAACGATTAAAAAAATGAAGTGAGAATCAAATTTTGTATTTTATAAATAAATTTATATAGACAAAATATCTAAAAGTCGATTAGATTAAATGGTAAAAATATTATCTAAAACTAATGAAACTCCTGAAAATTTTATCATTTGGTTAAAAATATTCCATAAACTCAAGAAACAAACGATACAGACTATGTATGAGTTTAGTTAGAAAGTTCTGAGTAAATCGTTACGTGTTTCATCAATACTAATTTAAATGTGTTCACAGTTCAGTTAATAAGTATTGCTCATCATTCATGACACTATTCAATACTAATAATACTAATGTATATATAGACAGTTTGTGCCTTAAGCTTTACATATCATTATTATTATTATTAAAATATTATAAAAACATAATATTTTACACTTTACGTACACTAACAAGTGCAAAATTGTATCAAATTTAAATAAAATTATAATAAAATTTAATAGGATTCATTCAACCAAACACAATCAACATTTTAACTCAACTACAATCATAATAATAATAATTTGTCAATTTATGTAGTTTATTAAATGTAATAACTTAAATATATAAAATGAATGATAATGAAGGTGTAGATACACGAAGAATCATTTATACATGCCTTATACAAATGATATAGATTTATATATAAAGTTGATGACCTTACAAATAATTCACCGTTTATTTTCAATCACTACAAATGTTTGGTATAGATTATTGATTTGTTATTACTTATAATAATTAATTAATATTGTGATAATTCATAGTAACTCATGAAATATAAACAATTTTATTGTTTATTGTAAAAATAATCCAATTATTATTATTATTTTGTAAGTAAAAATGTAAATTAAGTCAATTATTTAAGTATTAATAATAGTTAAGAAAGTATTGTTTTGTATGTGTGTTTTATTCAAATCAACTGAAGTTATTTAAATATAAAATTATTTCCTTATTACCACTGTAGACTTAAAACTTAAGTTTAACTTAACGTTACGTTACTTTTCTTAATCTATAGATTTGTTTACATATAAATGCTTACGATGTTTGCTTTGTAGTCACACATTGAAGTCACTTTCTTATATAATCAAATATCATCCAATAAAATTAGATATATTCAAATATATTTTATACGAATTAATATTAAATAATTAATTATTTGAATTTATAATGCATTTTTATTATAATAACTATTAAAAACTACAAAGAGACTACAATGCACGATCAAGACACAAACCCAAGAGACTACAATGCACGATTAAGACACAAACCCAAGAGATTGCAATGCACGATCAAGACACAAACCCAAAGACTTCAATGCAAGATCAAGACACAAACCCAAGAGACTACAATGCACAATCAAGACACAAACCCAAGAGACTACAATGTACGATCAAGACACAAACCCAAGAGACTACAATGCACGATCAAGACACAAACCCAGAGACTTCAATGCACGATCAAAACACAAACCCAAGAGATTACAATGCAAGATCAAGACACAAACCCAAGAGACTACAATGCATGATCAAGACACAAACCCAAGAGATTACAATGCACAATCAAGACACAAACCCAGAGACTTCAATGCACGATCAAAACACAAACCAAGAGATTATAATGCACGATCAAGACACAAACCCAGAGACTACAATGCACGATCAAGACACAAACCTACTGTAGATAGATATATGTCATCTGTATCTACTTGGTATAATGACAAAATTAATTTTATAAGAAAATGAAAAGTTATGAATGAAATTATTCTTAAATTATATACATTTGATTATTTTATTAGTTTGATAAGTTTGGACGTATATATTATTAGAAATTGATATATAAATTTTATCAATTTTCTCTATGTTTAAATATTGAAGTGTTGTTATTTGGACTGTATTTTGAGTTGTTCATATATTAGTCTACAAAAATACTCAACTATTCAGAGAGATATTTAAATAGAACCAATCATATGACTTATATTTTATGTTTTTCTTGCAATTAAAAAATAGTTCTTTAAAATAGACATGTAAAAGTCGTTGATATTAAATATTTGGCAAATAATTTGATAATTAAGAGATAGTTAAATCACTACATTCATAGATAGGTAGTTATTAGAAAGTTCAATTAATTAAAATATACATAAAAATAAGAACATTAATTGCTTTAAAATAATAATATTGTCAATAATATTTTTAAATTTAATTAAATTAATCATAATATACCTAATAATAATAATAATAATTATATGTTTTTGAATCTTATAAATAAATAAATAAATAAATAAATAAATAATAGATGAATAGAGAAAGAAAGAAAGAAAGAAAGTAGTTTTTATTTAGAAATTTACATTTTAATTTTAACAAACTTTAATCATCTTCATCTTGTTCTTATCTTAAGTAGAAACTTAAATAAATACTGTCTTTTTATTTTGAATAAATTGTAAAAAGTACTACACTATGAATGTAAAACAAATAAATTAATTATCATTAAAAATTAAATTAAATATATCTGAATGACTGTTGTTGTTGAAGAGCTAACAGTCAACAGTCAACAGTCAACAGTCGACACAAGAGATAGTCAGCTACAGTGTATATAATTATTTATAAAAAAAGTTAATTGAAAAATAAAAATATGATTATTTATAATAATAATAAATAATATTTTTATTGTGAAATTATTCACATAATTTGTAAACAAAAGATAAATGTAATGTTGTTCACATTATGTACATTGTATTTATATTTATTGTAAGTTGTGTATTGTATTTAAAGGTTGAGAACAAAATAGATTTCTTGTTATATTTTAACACGATCAAATATTATAATCATAATGTTTGCTGTTAATTGATAAAAGAAAACTACAACCATTTTTACACAATTATTTAAAAAAACATTACTTTTACAGAACTAAATATAAAATGTTCGTTGAATCTATCAAAACCATTAAAAATTAAAGCAAGTTTAAATATCAATCAGTTTCTCAGATTTTCATATGTATAACAGAAAATCAATTTAATTGCCAAGGTTACCATATGAAAATTGAATAAGCTGTTTTGACGAAAATTGAATAAGCTGTTTTGTTCGTATAGTTTTGAAAAACATTTCAATGTACAGAATTAGAATTATTAAAAGTTTTTATAGATGAATGTTTCAATTTTTATGTTTAGATATCATAATTTGTCCACTTATTAGTTTTCTCTTAAACAATTTAGATATTAAAATATTGTTAATATTATTCTATATACGAGATAGGTACACGTTCGTTGTTTAGATTTGAATTTTTTAAAGACATCTTTGATACATTCAGTCTGCAGTTGTTATTTAAATCAAGTAGATATCAAATTTCTAATTTATTTCAATATATAAATGAATAATTTTTAATTAAACTTGATGAAGATGACTTAAAGTTATAAACAATATTTGATACTTAAGTAATATTATTTGTAATTTAAGTAATAATATATATAAAGATATAATTTACTTAAACTTAAATTAATTTTACATTTACTAGATTTATTTCTTACAAAATTTGTACTAAAAACATTTAAATAATTTAATTTATTTAAATATGTCAGTCATTCTTTGGTTTGTCATCATTTACATTTATATTATTTTTTAAAATATCATACTTTAAAATATAAAAGTCATTTTTATGAAAACTTCTTTGACAAATCTTCTTTTAAAACACAGAGTTTTGTAAAACAGATTGTAATTTATTTGAACAAAATTCTATACATCAAAATACTTTTTTACATTTGAAATATTTACGACTTTTTAATAATTTACAACTTATAACGTAAATAATTAAAATGTTAAATAAATTGAGAATATATTTTGAATTTGAATTTTGTTATAATTATTCGAAAAATTTTTAATTAAATACTCTATTTAAATAAGGAAGATTGTCTTTGAGAAATGATAAATTTTATAAAATAAATTTATTAATTTGAATCAATTAATAATTACAGCAATTACAAAAAATATGTAAAAAAAAAAAAAAATTACTTTTAAATGAAAATTGAATAAAAGCACAATTATCTGTTTTTTAAAAGTATTTAAGAAGGGTTTGAACATATCTTTGATGACAAATTTTTTTATTCTGAAAGTTGTTAGTTAAAAATTTTAGGGATATGTAATATACAGCTGAGTGATTCAAATACTAAACACAATTTTGGTTTATCCGTTCAAGATTTATAGCAGTTTTTCTCTAAAAAAAATTACAAAATTTCACAACAAAAACTGATATACCGTTTAATAATACTCAGCAATCAAAGCTCAAATTTTGCTGAGAACTCTTATGTAAATTTTCTGTGATATCGTCGTTTTTAAATTTTTATTAAATAATAGTGAATTTTTCCAATTATAAATTTGGTAATTTAATCAAACAAAAATCTCTTTAACTCTTAAACGGAACTCGTAAAGAACCTACATTTTATTTGAGAACTCTGACTACCATACTCTCTCTATTTTCTCAAATACAATAAAACTTTATTTTAATAATTATTATACTTTCATAAAGCAAACATTTACAACCCCTAATTCAACCGAATATTAGTAATATTAAATTAAAAATAATTTTTTTTGAGCTATTAACAAAAATTAGTTTGAGCCGAATGAAAATCTCTCCATCCAACAGTAATTTTACCACTTTTAAAAGTTTAATTCATTTATTTAAAAATGTTTCCAGCATTTAATATACAAAATTTATATTTTAAAATCAATAAAGAGCTTTAGGACTTACCATAATTTAAAACTAAAAAAAACATTTAAAATAAACCAAAATTCACATAAAAAATTGTTTCAAAAATAATGTTTTTTTTTTTAAATCGTTCAGTCACAAAACGCACACAATAATTGTAATAATCTTTTGATCACACACAATTTATCACAAACGAACACATTTTTTATAATTTTCGTGAACGTAATTCTTCATATAGCTAGCTAGCTACCTACGATCAACGTTCTACACCGTCATCACCAGCACCATGGTGTTGATAATAAAGATGATATGATTCAAATGCACATATAGAGAGTATGCCTTTGGTATGTGTGTGTGTGTGTGTGTGTGTGTATCTATGTACTTCTGATGCCGCTTCTTCTTGATGTAACCTAGTGGTGTGCGCACTTCTTACATTACATTACAAGATGATACTCATACAATGTTTATTCTAAACCAAACCATTGATCTGATGTCTGTTCGTTCATCCGTCCTTCAGTCCGTCCATTCGTCTAATACCATCATCATCATCATCGCCATCATCAGTCGTGTGTTTGTATATTAGTATTTTTTATTTCTTTAACTTCCGGAATTAAATAAAAAGAATTTCACATCATTGACAGACTTAAAACGAATGACTGATGACTGCATGCAACAAGTGAAATTGATTTTATTATTTAATTAATTAGTTAATTACTATAATAAATATATATATATATATATATATATATATATATATATATATATATATATATATATATATATATATATATATATATATATATATATATATATATATATATATATATATATATTTTTTAGGTTAATTTACATATTTCTAATAAAAACAACTTTTTAAACTAAATTTATTTTTTTTAAACATTCTTTTCGTTAATTAAACATCTATTTTAGTTGTTTTTTTAACAATAAATATCGATCGTAAAAATGTTTGTTACCAATAGGATTTTAAATAAATTTTGAATCCAATCATCATATGCATCATATTTTATGGTTGTGTTTTTATACATATTATACAATTTTTTATTTTATTTCTAGTTAATTTTTTATTACTTCTGGTTATAAACATTGAGCTTTAATGTTCTTTTAACCTCGAACCAGGAATATAAGGATTCTTCAAACAGACACTTATGTTTCGCAAGTTTTACAGTTCTGACTAAATCAATCCATGCACTCAATTATAGAATGCTACTAATTCAATTTTTGTGGATCTTTTTTCCCGGATTCCTATGGATAAATTACCTGTTTTTATAATATTTTCGATGAGTTAACATTTAAACAAATTTTCTTCATACCTTTTTTCAATAACGTTATTTATTTTTGTGTTTTTTTTTTTTATTTTCAAAAATATAATGAATTTTTTTAAATAAAATCAATTATAGATAATCAAGAGAAAACTTTTTTACTAATATAAGTAAATATTATTCAAAAAAAGCAAGTCAAAATAAAGTTTTGTATAAATGCAGTTAGTATATTGTGTAGTAATTTATTAAATAATATTTTATAATATTTGTGACATAAATTTTCAAAATTTTTCATGCATATTTAAATAATATTAACATTTTAAAACATAATTTTATTATTTATATTTTTAATTCATTATAAAATAAAAATGAAAGTAAATTAATAAATAAAAATAAAAAAAAAAAAAAAAAAGTATAAATTTATTATGATAAAATTTATAATATTATACGTATAGTAGGTAAGTAACTAAGTCGCTAAGTATATATTTATTATTATATAGTTTAATAGTTTTATATTATTTTTATTTTTTTTCATAAACAACAAACACTTTCTCCAAAAAAAATAAAATATTAAAATAATAACATTTTCTCACCATTTGAAAAAATAATAATGAAATAAAATTATCTAATAATAATCATAATTTATTTTTAAATTCTTTGTTTAAAATTAGTTCGTTCTATCTAAGTTTTAAAGTATTAAATAATCTATAAATTTAATAAAACTTATATTTATTATTATTATTATAATTAATTTTTTAAATATTGAGAAAATTTGAAAAAACTAAAAATGTTCTATATACAATTTTTTAATGAACTTGATACATTTTTTTTTATAGTTTGCTTCATTTGCTTCTAGATAAATATTTTAGGATTAAATTTCGAGAGTTACAAAGTTAGGAAATTGAAAGGTTTTTTTGGTTTATTCTTGACAATAATTACTAGCACCGGAATTGTGGTTTGTAATGTATTGTTAGATACCTTAATTTTTTTTTTTAAGCTATTTAAACAAAATATAATTGTTCATATTTGATTGGTAGTTTGTTGCTACAAATAAACTGTTCAGTTTTATTATATTACGTATTCATTACAGTCGTAAATATATTTGCTTTAATAATTTTTTTTTTTTGGTTTTTCTATTTATAGCATTTAACACATAATTTTCATACAGAAAACAGATGAGTGAACGCATTTATTTGAAAAAATTTATTTATTTTGTTTTTTGTAATTTTATAATTATAATAACTAATGTTTTTATACATAATTATAATTATTAATAATAATTATAATATTTAAGTATATTTTATAAGATATACTTACTAATATCTAAATATTAAAAATATATTTATAGATAAATCAAACTTATAGATGACATTCTATTAAAAATGTAAATATAATATTTAAAAAAAAAAAAAATTATAGTGATTTTAATTATTTTTTTAATGAAGCTATCGATGTAAAAAATATTATTGAATAATAATAATTGTATCTAAATTATTATTTTTTATGCCTTTTTAAGTTATAAATTTTAAAATAAATGTCAACAGAATTTTTATGAGTTCAAATAAATTTATCAATTCATATTGAATACCTAACTGTTTATAGTTTTTAGTTTTATGTTCATAAATTTACTACTATCATACTAGATATAATTATTTATAAGAATATTATAGTTTATTCTGAAAATTTATTAAATATTCATATTAGGTAGGATTATTTTATTTTGCATACTTTTAACAGGAAAAATTCTATAGCTTTTGAACGATATACCTAGTATATTATTATCTAATTTTATTTTTCTCTGAGTTCTCTCTTATTTGATGATGCTGATAAATTTTATATTTTTGGCACTTAAAAATTTCAATCTTATTACTTAGTTTGATTTATAAAAAATTATGATTTTTTAAATAATTTAACCCGCATTTAATATTAGATCAAATTAGATTTTGTTATCAAATATTAATAAGAATGTGAAATCAATAAAAATTATTTGATATATTAAAAAATAAAAACTATTTTTAATTATTTTTGAGATTAAAAAAATAAAGTAGTACACAAGATTAAAGATGATGATCAAAGGTAGATATCTTATTTAATGATCACCCGTCATTATTATTAAAAGAAATTCATTTTAATTTATAGGTTAAGCATAAGAAATCAAAATCAAATAAATGATGATCTAACGTTAATTTTAATTTGAACGTATCACTGCACTGAGTGAGTACAAACTGAGTACATATATAAGATAGATATTATTAAAAATTAATTCAAAAATTGACCTGCTACATTAAAAGGTCATTCAAAATAAAACTGACTTAATCATCATTTAAGTGTTTCTTTCATAATTTTAAATTTTGAATAAAAAAGATTAATCATATTTGTATTAAAAGTTGAATCAATAATAAATTTTATATGATTTTTTTTTTATATAAATATATATATAGATTTGTTAATTTCTGTATAACAAATAAACAAATAGAACATTACAGTGTTTTATGGTATTACAATAGTTCTTGATATGAATGATCCATGTAATGACTTCTGATCTTCTGAGCAATATCTAAATTTTATGAAAAATAAATTTATCAAAATTTTAAAAATCATTAATCGTCCGACTTCTTTTTATTTGATTTTACCTACTTGAAAGCTAATCAACTAACTCAAGTTTAAAATAAATTAAAAACTTTAATATTTATTAAACTTGTTTTTAAATAAACACATACGTATTATATATCATTGATATTAATTTTTGGGAAATATTAAACAAACTTAATTAATGATTTAAATTAATCAATGTTTATTAATTTAACAATTTAACGGTTTTAAGGCTTAACGGTTTTAAGGCTTTTATATGTTTTCTTCATCGTAATCAAATAATCAATTCAAATAAACTGATTTCACTATTGTTATTTTCCATTTTTTGTTTATCAAATATATCCTTATTTCAAAGCAATTTGGTTTAAATCAAATAATAATGAATCATCAAATAAATCTTAAGTTAAATAACAGTTCAAAGCTATTGATGGTAAAAATTAGGGGTCAGATGCGATCAATCTCGAACAGCAGACGTTAAATTAAATACATAGTTATAATTGCTGCTCTGAACACTTCCAATATAATGCTTATAAATATATTTAGAGTTCTGTTTAATCATACAAACTGAATATGTTCTTTATAAAACTAAACTCAATCAATATATGATCGATAAATAATGTAACTGAAAAGTAGTGTATGAAAGCTAATTGAATTCACTATAAATTGAAACTAAACGGAAATTAAAATTGATATCTAGGTAATTAAAATTGATGGTTTATGAATATAACGAAATCATAAATAACTCACCGTGCTGGGCTGTATGGCTGTACGGTACTTAAACACTGAATTTAATAAATATAAAATAATTTTAGAAATTAAATTGTATTATCAAAATAAAATCGATAACCAATAGTTTTAATAAAAAAATATTTACTCAATTCGTAATTCTATAGGTTTCTTGTTTTAAATCAATTAGGATATTTATAGAATTTTAAGAAATATATTTTGATTATAATTAGCTAAAAAGAATTTATTTATAAACAATTTAAAGAATTTTCATAAAATAATATAAATAGTTTTATAAATAAATATAAATTTAAATTTATTAGCTATAATTTATGGTAAAAATTCAAATGATTTTTTTTTTATAAATAATAGAAGCATCATAAAAATATTGGTATATATTTTAAATATAGGTCTAATTAATATGTAAATGTTATACTTGATCTTGAATTAAATTAAATAAACTGAACCTAACACAACTTAATAAATATTAGTATTGATATATTTCTATAATATAAAATTAACACATTTATATAATATTTAATTTATTGATATATTTTTAAAATATACAATCAATCTACAAGTTATTTATATCTTATTTATTAAATCATTACAATTGTAGTTAAAAATAATAATTATAAATAAATAAAATACATTTAATAAAATAATATAACCAAATAATTAATTATACAAAAAGTACAAATAAATAATTAAATAATTCTGATTATTATTATTATGTAAAATTATTGTTTAAAATTTTAAATAATTGTTTTTAATATTTATTAAGACCACACAATATAATGTACTTATATTTATATAATTACTAGTAAGTATCAAGGTACTTTCATTCACATACCA
The DNA here is from genome assembly GCA_020423425.1 of Chrysopa pallens. NCBI lineage: Eukaryota > Metazoa > Arthropoda > Insecta > Neuroptera > Chrysopidae > Chrysopa > Chrysopa pallens. Next base: position 260,142 of record CM035595.1, on the reverse strand, counting down.
AAATATCATTAATTATTTTAATAAATACCAATACAATTTTATATGACATAAATATAAAATTGTATTGTTATTTATTTTGTTAAATATCAATATTATATTTATCTGTAATTTTATTAAATAATTTAATAAAATTTTATAATTTCGATAAAAACTAAATAAATTAATTAATTCAATTATATTAATTTTTATTTAATATGTTAAATATATATATATATATATATATATATATATATATATATATATATATATATATATATATATATATATATATATATATATATATATATATATATATATATATATATAATCATATATAAGTATAGATACCTATGTTAATTATCTAAATTTGAACAGAAATTATGTGCGAATCTAAACTACTTATGTTTAAAAAAAAAAGTTATTTATACACACGTGAAATTATTGATGAGCTGACTCTATAAATATTAGACTACAAATATACTGAAGAGGTTAATGATCTTGAATTTTGAAGAAGCTACAGGTAAATTAGTACAATACTTGTAACTATAATAATAATAATAATAATAATAATAATAATGAATTATATATATGAATATGAATAGTAGCTTTAAATTTACTTTAATTAAGCATATCGTCAGCATTACTTTATTATTTGTTAATGATTATAAATATCTGTTTGATATAATTTGATTATACATTTATTGTACCTATTATTATATAATAACTAGTAGTACATTTCTGATCTATAGACCTCATTCAATCATAGTCAACTTATTAAATCAATAAGTTTATTTTGATATAAAACATTCATATTGACACCCATTCATATTGACAGACAGACACACAGACCAATGAAAAATAACTTAGACAATGAACAATAACAATAAATAGAACAATAACTTAGACCACAGCTAGTTCAGTTCAATTGTTATTTAACTAAATTAAAGATCAAATATTTTATAAAATAAATAATAAATAAACAAACAAACAAACAAAACTATAACAGATGTTAAACAAATTAAAATATTATTATTTATTTAATAATAATATTTTAATTTTATAATAATAATAAAAATATGTTTTTAATAATCCATTCATCTGTATATCTTTCTAAATACAAATAAATCGGTAAATATTAAGCTTTTGAAACATTAAAAAGCTGGATAACGGTCAAATCGTGTAATTTATTATTTAAAATATTCATTTAAATCTGAGAAAAATAACCGATGAAAACTATGGAAGACTAAAAATGATTTTTTTACAACATCTCTAAATGAACTCGAAAGATTAAAACACAACATTGAACGATTGTATGCATAATTCTTTTCTTGATTTTGTTCTGGAATTAAAAATTGTGAAAATTAGAAAAAGAAAAGTTGCAAAATTCAGAAAGTTTATTTGATTTTGCTGTGGTAATAATTCAATTCACTCTTTTTAATAAGATTTTGTTCTTAGCTTTAATTTGAATTAATGTTTTTTTAAATAAGTTTAAAAAAAAAAAAAAGTAAAGCAGATGGTTAACAGCTAATATATTGAATAGTTTTATTAACTATTAGAGTAAGTTTTCTGCATTACTGTTCGATTATCGAAGTACGGTTAAAATAGAAATATTAAAAACTAATTGTATTCCAAAGTTTAAGAGAGCAGTCTTGTTTATTTATTTTATAGTTTTTGTAAAAACCAAAAAACAAAATAAAACACACACAATTTGCATGTTTAATTCTAACAGTTTTTTTTTGTAATTTTATATAATAAATTTAAAAAAGATCCTTTTCAAATTGAATTGAATTGATTATCTTATTCGGTGTAGCAATAGGTTAATAATCGTTAAATATTTTATAAATAGTAGCACAAGCTATCATTATCTTTTTTTTTTTTGAGGGTCATCGCATAAACACTACCATACTGACCATTAGCCGACCAGGCCATTCTTATTAACTACCTAACTAACAGCTAGCTAACTGACTCCTTGCTTATTATTATTCATCAACATCATTTACATAATTTTATATATATATATATATATATATATATATATATATATATATATATATATATATATATATATATATATATATATATATATATATTATTTTAATGCATTTTATTTGTATAAATTTTAGATTATCAAAAATAACTTAAAACATCTTTTACAATTTACAACTACAAGTCAGTCTTCTTCAACGACCACAAACACATTTATTTTTTTATTTTAGCAAAAAAAATACACATAAAAAATATTTTTATGTATAGTGGTGAATGTGTAAAATTTATTTCAAAAAATTTTTGTTAAAAAATAAAAAAAATAACGGATCTGTGCTGATAGGTGAGATGTTCAACACAACGAACAAAAATTACATCTGTTTTATGACAAACATCTTAAGTATTTTGGAAAAATATGGGAAGGCAAGATAGATTGAATATTGATAGAATCGAATTATTTAATTAATTTAATTTATCAATTGTAGAGAAAATATTAGATTTTTATTATTCAAAAATAACTCAAAAATTTATTTAATGTATTTAGTAGTTTTGTATTTTTAAAGTTTTTTTTTGTATTTATCAAGGATTAAAGAAAAAAGGATGTTATTTTTCATGTAAAGTTGAATTAATTATAAATCAATAAACTGTTTGATAAATCAATAGAAAAAGCTTGAAGCATTTAAATGCAGTAATTTTCATTTCAATGCGATCATGTTTGTGAGATGCTATTCATAAATCACTAAGCAATAAATAAATTTATTATTTCTTTTTTTGTTCGTTTAATAAAGATTTTTGAGAAATTTTCATTGATACCAAATTGTATTGTGTCTTGCCTGTCCATGTTTATATAAAACTTTGTTGATATTTTAAATACGTGCATAATTATTTAATTATATGAATTGACTAAATTTAATTATTCAAGAGAAAAGAATTTAAAAATATTTTTATTTTATTTCAAACTTAGATACTAATAATGGTTTCATAAATATTCATAAAAAACCTATGATTATTTGGTCGTTTGTTTGCACGACAACCTAAAAGTAATTCTTGTAATAGTTAAACAATCAAGTTCTACATATACGGTGGTAAAATCCATCAGTTAACAGGAATAAATAAAATATCAATAATTTAATTGTTTTATAATAAATTTTACGATATTTTTACGATATTAATCTCAAAAATACATTAATTTGCTTCTCAAAAATTAATACATTATTCATTCCAATATAATACGTATTTCTTAAAATGTTCCTATAGAATTCTTAAACGTGAAACGTTAAACCACGAAGTTTTTAATAAATAGAATATCAATCATTACTAATATATTTTCAACGTTGTCTTTACAACAGTTATATTAATATCAATATAATATGATATCAACCAATGTAAGTTTGTTAATGTTAATTATTATGATTTGAGATTCAGTAAGAGATTCAAACAGGATTATTAGAATTTTATTAAAAAAAATACTAAATAACGAATTATTACTTTTGAATATATTAAATCTAAATAATAATTATATATATACATATGTTCGTTGATAAACTATCAATCTGTCTATTTATCGAATGCTTGCTTATCTGTAATTAATTATTATTCTATCGTTTTTAGCTGACTTCAGCTTTAATAAACAAGCTGAAGACTTCTACAATGTTCATCTGTAAGTATTCTTTTTTATTATATATACTCATCGATATTTTGTCAATAGTTTAGTCAAAGAACACATTCCTGTAGTGATCTCATTAAAATTCTGGTCTTAAGAACCATGAGATCCAAAACTATTTAATATTTAAAATTATAATTAATGTCACCTACCTAAATGATTTCATTATTGTTCATGGTTGTATGCAACACTCAATTAAATATTGTTCAAACAAATAGTAAGTAGCTGATAAAAGTAAAAAATAATTTTTATAATATTATTTATTCTTTCATTTTAATAATTGTTGTTGCATTAATCAATTCAATATTATAGCAGCCCTAATACATTCGAGAGTGCATGTTAGTTAAAAATATTCTTTTATTATTTGTAAAAGGAATTAGGTTCCATTTTTATAAGGCAACGATTCGATGATGAAATATCAGGGAATAGGGAAAAAACGGGAAGGTTTTAATAGTTTCGCCTGTATATTTTTCATGTATAATTACTTATGTAATGTAAAAAAAAAAAAAAAAAAAAAAAAATTTCAAAATAATATCATTTTATTTGGTTTTAATATAAAATTTATTTTGTTTTAAAAATATAATTTTCATTACATTATAATAAACACACATACATAATCATTTATAATTAAAAACTATATATTACTTGAATTATTGATTAAATAATATAATTATTTATATTTATTTTATTTATTTATAAGTACACTGATTCAATATAATTTATTTTTGTTATACTTATTTATTATTAATATCTAATTCTAAATTCTAATTGTAGTTTTCTGCATATAAATAATAATTATATTTGTAAATAAATATATTATAAAATTAAATACAACTAACTATATATATATATATATATATATATATATATATATATATATATATATATATATATATATATATATATATATATATATATATATATATATATATATATATATATATATATATATATATAATGTATATGTTTTAATGTTGTTTGTTGTTTGACAACACTAATTTAAATTGGAAAATTGCTGATAATTTAATCAATTTTATATCATATAATCAATCATCTATTTATAACTAAGACATGCATGGAAATAAAACAATATTATTACAATTAATAATAATATTTTAAGGTATTGGAATAAAGAGGTATTTAAATAAGTGTACTCATTTATTTTATTGATAAGTTATTTTTATATAAATAGTTAATAAAAAATAAATAAATAATGTTGAATCTCTATTCTATTTATAAATTTAGATAAATAGATATTTATTTATTAATTATAATTTATAAAAATACAGTTAATAATATATACAGTTGTTTTATAAAATTTGCAAAACAAAATATTTTGAATATTTATAAATATTTAAAATTTTAAATGTTTTATTCATTAATTAATTAATTAGTAAATGACATCTAATTATTTAATAGTTTTAAATATATAAAAAACAAACTACTCATTTCAAACTGTATTTATTTTGTAAACGCAGATAGTAAGTAGATATCTAATAACTTTTAAAATATTACTTATAATATTTAAATAAATATTTTTAATTTAATTTATTAATAAGTAATGTACCTTCATTATAAATTTTAAATCAATTAAAATAAATATCTATTTAATAACTGTATTTATTTATTTATTTTTGCCAATACATGTTGTACCTAGTTGGTAGTTTTGATTTTATATGGGTAACCCAAATTTTTCACAAACTTTATGTTATTCATCAAAAGATTGCTCAAATTGATACCTATAAAAAAGAAATAATAAGCACCTAAAAGTGCATAAAACGAGACAAGATTAACAGAAATTATAAAATAAAAACTATAATTTTAGAATATTTAAAAAAAAAAAAAAAGTAATACTTTATAATCATGATAACAAGAATAATATCAATTTTTATTCAGGTGAAAACAGAAATAAATGTTGTTGCATTTAATAAAATGTTAAAATATTTGAAGAACATAATGAAATAAATATTAATTAATTAGTGAATTTTTATTTGTCTGAAATAATACAAGAAACTCATGTTTTGAGTTAAAATTTTCAAAATTGTCTATTTATTAGAAATATCTACATTGTGTTTAGTCTGATGTGAGATCTTCCAATCACCAAACTTTATATTTAAGCATCGATTAATTTAAGGATAAGTATATCAGCATTTCATTAAAAATAACCTACTGGGTGCTGCTCTCAGTGTATTAAAATAATTTGAAAATGTTAAAATTGAACAAAATATACAAATTTAAATCTATATATGTATGTATATAAATGTAACGTTATATTGTATATATGTATATACTGCTCACGATTGATTCATTCAGTGTAGTCAGTGCAGAGTTAATAATACCAAATAATATCTGCATATCTATCTAATAAATAGCTAATGATTTAATAATATTATATTATTAGCAGCAGCGGTATCATAACTATAAAACAAACGTTCACTCAAATCAAATTATCTAACTAACTGTCATGACGTAACGTAATGTAAGAATCAAATCGTGTTTTAGCTATCTATAAGTTTGTAGATTCATACGATTCAACTATTTTATAAAAATATCATCAAATCAAAAAATAATACTTAATTATTATCCATATATATTCAAATATAAACAATTCGTATCAAGAGATGTATAGTATCCATCTACTAATAAAATTTGAAATATTTTTACTTCTTTTTTTATCCAAATGCTGTTGCGTCCATATTTTGTACAATTTTTATTTACCACTCCACCCTTCTTTATACAAAAGAACCTACTTATATCTATCTATCAGCTAGCTATCTGCATATGAATCATGGATCTTAAATTGAAGATGATGGACCATGGATGTTAAATCAAGACTTTTAGACGACAATTAAACTATGTAATTAACTGTAAGATGAATCTAGATTCACATAAACAAACACAATATGTAAATATAACTTTATTAGTAGAAACAGTCTGAATCTGACTCCTGACAACATGACTGTAACACTGTTTGTATCGCTGTAATTTTCAAACTTGTCTTTTAATTTTAATGAAATTTCATATTGCCTACACTATTACAATATTCATTGAATAGTTTTTAGTACTTTATTGGGCGGGCAATCATGGACACAATAAATGAAGTTTCTCGAATGCATTAAGTTGAATTTTACTTTAGAAGAAACCTATTGAAATTTATAGATATATTATTAATGATATTAAGAGAGCTGGGTGGCTTAGCTATTATATATTTTAATGATTTACTTGATTATAAATCTATCTACTTGTGTGTAGGTAAGGATAAATTAAATACCTATCGTATCTATGCATAAATTATATTTAATAACCATATCGAATTTATTTCAATAGATAAGTTAGTACTAAAACAATTTAAATATCTTTTAATTTAAGTAAATTTGTAAATGTAAATTGGATAATAAAACTTATACAAGCCTAACTAACACCTAACTAACAATTTTAAGTATAATTTAATAAATACTACAGGTATAAATACTACTTAAATTAAATAGATAAGTATCTACTAAATTTAATTGTTAACAACTATTTAATTATCTGTTGTCTGTAAATCTTATTATTGATCTTTATAGGTGTTAAGAATTGATTGATGTCAATCACATTATAAAACTAACACTCAACTCTTAAAGGCAACATTCTTAATATAACTACAACTATTTTTATTTTTATTTCAGAATCCTATAACATATTTAGCTACTTTAACAAAATTTCATTAAATTTTCAGATAGAATTCTCGTAATACAACCTATTTTACGAACAATGACTCTTTATAGGCAAAAAATACATATTATGTTATGTATTTTGCCTAACGTAATTTAAAATTCGTATTTTTCATTACACTTCTAGAAATTTTTTATTAAAAGTGTATTAAAAAAAGATGATGAAGTAAACATGTTGTTTTTTTTTAAACTTATTTAAGTCTTAATTTTTAATAAGATAATTTTTTTCGATGAAATCTGGGCGAAAATTATCAAAATATACCGTTTATCAGCCGCTTTACCAAAATGATAAATATGCCGACTTGTGAAGATAAGTATGTAATTAATTAAATATATTTCCCCTCTCCGATTTTCAAAATTTATGTAAACTAAATATAAAATAATTATACATTTAGGTATATTTTCCAAATTCTGTGATATTTTACCTTAAATGAAAAATAATTTCGTATTATCTTTATAGATGACGACACCATACATTAAAAATCACAATAATTGTAGTTATATTATCAGTCGGTGAGGCAGACTTCTATTTTTGTGTATTGTACTATATATGAAGAATGTTATTTTCATGTAAGGAAATATGAATAATTAGAAAATTCAATAAGTAATTAATATTTTAATTTGTTATTTAAGATCCATCGTTGAATACATAAACAACATTTTTGAATTTTAAAAAAATAATTTGATAAATAGATACACATAACCTAGATAATAAAAATGAAATTTTCAACATTGCTAATGAAAAATAATCCTTTAAAAGGTGTTTATCCAACAGGAAGATTACCACAGGATCCAAATAATGTACCATTTCAAGAAATTCTACCATTAAAATTACGAAATCAAGTATCTGGAAAAGGTGAAAAAACATCAGATGTTGCGTGTTTATACGAACTATCGATTTTATTTGCATGTTTAAAAGAAAATGAATTTAATCAAGCGATTTGTAGTAAAGAAATTAATAGTGTACAAACATGTTATAAAAATTTCTTAGATCATAAGCGAATTAAAAAAGAAGAAGATAAGAAGGGCATAATTAGTACAGGACAACGTAAACTTAGCCATAAGCAATTGAATAAGTTCCTTAAAAAATTTCCTACTAATTGAAAAACCAAATTTGTATATTTATTTAAAAATAGATAAAATAAATTAGTGAATTTTTAATTATTTTAATTATTTTCCAAATCCGCAAAATTGAGGTTACATAACTTCTTAACAGAAATGTTCTAATAATATAACCAAAGAGGACTTGCTTGAGTAGAATATTCATTACAATATATTTTGCATATCATATTTAAAAAAAAAAAAATAAGAAAATTAAAGCTGTTTTTACAAATATAGTTAGTAATCCGTTTCTTCATGTTTTTTACCGTCTCGTTATTTTAGAAAATAAATCTAAATTCAAACAGTCTAATGTTTAGCAGTTAAGCAGACTATAATCGTAAGCATAACAGACAAGGAATGACACTATTTTGTAAATTTTTAATAATTATGTGTAATGATTAGATTCTGTCCATTTCAAATCCATGCCCTTTTTTCAACACTAAACAGAATTCTCTTTAGTTCAAAGAAAGGTTTTCTCTTTGAATTATATATTAGAATTTTCAAAAATATTCTGTAGCTACAAGTGTGTCTCAAAATTTAAAATTAAATAGTTTTCGAAATACAGAAACCATAATAGTGCGTTAGATTTTTCCAAAATGTATGTGCTTTAATTAAAATAGCCTAGACTTAAACCTTTGTTACTCTCAAGGAGCATTGTACATTTTTAGTTCTTATCTTGTATACTAGGATAAAAAAATTCAAAATGTATCAGTTACATGGGCATGGAGGGAAAATAAAATAGCTTTCGATTAAACTTTTATTATCATTTAAATTTTTTTATTTTATTTTATACAAACTAATAGTATTTAGTTCAGCAAAAATTGATTTTTTAGTCATATAATTTAAAATGGCGTAAGTATAATTAAAGAAATGGTTCTTTTGTTTTTTTTTAGGTTAGATTAAGCCAATAAAGGTAGTATATTATAATTACTTGTATTATTATATATTAGAGAATCATCACCTGCAGGAAAATCACCGATTTATCGAAAATTACCCCTTGGATCAGAATCACCAGTAGTAAAACAAACATTTGAAGTTACACGTAAATTAAAAACTGCAAATAATAGTTTACGATGGGGTGCTATCAATGCTTTGGGAGCTGCAATTTTGAGTTATGATATGTAGGTAGCCATAATGTGTTTTATTATCCTTTTATTAAATATTTTAATAAAATTATTTAATGATTAGGTCATTAACTGATGTCAAATATACCTCACATATTTATCGAATTGAATATGTTTTGGTGGTGATACTAAGTTTAAACACACTGTATCATGTATGGCAATATATTTACAATAAATTTAAAGCACGTCCAGTTCCTGTTACACCACGACAAAAGCAATTATTAGGTTTTAAAGATACAGGTAAGATTTTAAAAGTTTTCAAACTTTCAAGATTTCATCAATTTATTTTCGTTCTTCAGATTCATATTTTAGAATAGTGGATCAAGCAACGAACACACCTAAATCTATAAAAAAATGTTCAACTCCAAAGAATTCAACGCCATTGAATACGTCCGCGCTAAGTTGGCGTTCAACATCCACACAAAATGAAAGTTTATATTCAGTACCGTCTCCATCATGGGTATATTATCGTGGATCACCATCAAGTCATCATGAAACTTCAACATCTACATCACCCATACAACAAAAGTGCCCGATTCCTGACACATCCGGTATTGAAAACATTGAAGATGAGAAAACGTTAAATTATTATTTAAAGGATTATGAAACACACGAGAAAATGTTAAATGTGTCGGCCAGTGTGGATGAATCGTCCAATTTATTATCAAGCTTTTGGAATCATCCAGCCACCAGATCTTGTAGTGAAGTCTCAACATTTTTAAAGAATTCAACGTATCAATTGGCTTCACAGGCATTGGGTAGGGTTTTTTTGGGCATAAAAGAAAACACCTGGATCGAAGTAATAATTTGTGTTTCTTGGTTTTGTTTTAGAAACATTCAGTGGAAGTCCTGGCAAAGGTTTAACCGACGGCAACACATCACCGATTTCATTACACAATGAAGGAATGGAAATTTGGAGTAAATTAAAAGTGGACGCAAATACTTTAACATTGTGGCATTCTAATTTACGAATGGTAATTATGCAAACAATTTTGGGAATCTAGACACAGAGTTCCAAGCAGATTTACATTTGCCAATGAACTTGATAATATTAAAATGATTTATTTTTGTGATTCTAGTGGATTTATCAGACAATTCTAGAACGTCTTGTAGATGAAATCAATTGTTTAAATGAAACATTACATCGTCATAATTTTGTGGATGTACAAATCGGTGCAATTGGTTTAGAACGTTTACGTAAAACAGCACAAACACAATTAGCTCAACAATATGTGCCAACATTGATATCATTAATACCATTCTTAGAAGTCACATCGAATCAAGAGTACTTAGTGAAACGTATTCAAGAATTAGCAAAAGGTGGTTCAATGAGTGAATATCGTTGGAATTCTGGTGGCTCATTTAATAGTAAACAATGGGAGGATAATTTACCAACAGATGCTGCTGTAAGTACACTCACTACAGAAGATTGATCTCCAAAAGATCAATCCATTATTTCATTAAATGTTGTATGCTTTTAGATTGTAATGCATTTGGTGGCTACATATTTGGATACACAATTAGTTCCGTTACCACATCAGCCAGATGCAAGACCATTCACTACACGCCATCTAATACGTGGCAATGAGAAGCCAGGTCCAAATTCAGCATCAGTTATTATACATGAAGTTTCAGATAAACCACCGCATTATAATTTACTTATCAATGGAAAGACTCAAGAACTATCAAAAGTAAGTCACTTTCTTAACGATTTTAAACAATTAAACTAATAGCGTGCCCACAAAATCAATTTGTGCTTATTGTATGTCACCCAAAAACCATTTTCCATAGAAAAATAGAACCGACTCTTTAAAAAACATACATTAAAAAGTAATTCGAAATTGTAAGCCTTAAATAATTTCCTTATGGTCAATAACATTTCGAAATCGGCGCCAACGAATCAATTTAATTAGTGTACAGTCAGGTACAGTGTTGTATTTAAATAATAATAATAATAATGTTACATTTGTATTTGTACAGGGCTGTAATAATATATTTCATGCTTGGTTATTATTTATACATCAACAAGATTCAATTGAACATGGAATGATTGGAAGAGTGAATTTAGGAAAGAGTGGTGTAAATATGTTATGGATTATTGGAAAATAATTAAAATAATATTAATTCGATTCTGTACTGTGTTGTGTTCATAATTTTCATTCATTATTCATTATTTGTTTCATTTTTTTATATTTTAAATAAACTTTTGTATTCAACTTTGTTTGTTGTTATTTAAATTTTACAGATTTCTTTTTATTATTCATTACCTTTCTAAACTTAACAAGAAACTTAGTTAGTTTAATGAAAATTTTTAACCGAATTTAGTAAAATTTATGCCGAAATTATTTACACTAAAGATATGTTTTCTTAACTCATCCACTATTTTGATTTTGACAATTGAGTGACATATGGAACCAATGAAACTAAATCAAAATCAGTTCATCAGTTTAGGAACTACGATGCCAGAGATAAACGCACAAATGTAAACGTTTAAACCTAACAATAACACATTTATTTTCAAATTAGGGTAACCAGTGATTACAATTATCCTGGAAAAATTGAAAAGGCTGGAAAATTTTCACAAATCTTTCTTTATATTCGGACAGGCCAGAAGGAAAAAATAAAGATTTTAAATAAAATATGCTATCATTTATTTAAATAAATCTTTTTTAATAAAAATAAATTTGAATAAAAAAATATATCGAAAGTTATTTGATGTATTTTTTAAATTGACCTAGAATTAGCTAGAAATATACATAATTAGAGGTTATCGTAGAACAGACGCTGTAAATATTTGTTTCAATATCTGTGGCAATTCACTGCAATCTGTACAAACGAAACCACGTCCTGATGGTAAAGTTCGTACCAAGCTAAAAAACACAAAATCAAAAAACATTATTTATAATAGCTAATTAATTATACTATTTAAAAATCTATCCAGTTATATTATTTTAAAAGGATTTTAATTTGAGACAATTAATGTTCAGTCAGTACTTGGGTTGGTTTATAGTTTTTATCAAATTATAAACTTTTGAGATGTAAAAATTTATAGCAAAAATAAAAGATCAATAATTTGAATAAAATTACAGGAATAAAAGTATTGAACGTCTATAAGTGACTATAGATTCTGTTTACTTTAACTTACTTTTCAGCTTGATCTCCTAAGCTTCCAATAAATATTGCATGCGCACTAACTTTTGGATTGGAACTTAAGACATTCGCAAAAGTTTTTGCAGAAATTCCATATCGTGATAAATTTGCATCGGATAATACTACTACAATAGCTTCATCACAATCTTCCATCGCTAAACTTTTAATGGCATGTGTTGTAGCTTCCAAAGTGTGATCACCATTCCAACAATATTGAGAATGTGCATGCATGTGCTATATGAAAAAAAAAAGTTTTCATTTGAATAAGTTCTTTTAAAAGCATGAATAGGCAAATATTCGAGCTTCATTTGATAGGCTGGATACATACCCGAATAACATCTAAGCGTTCTTTATTATTTTTTGGTTGTTTATCATGTGTAACAAATTCCACATTGTAATGATCACCAGAATGTCCAACAATATCATACTTAAATTTATCTTCGTAACCTTCAAAAGCTTCCATAACTAAAACAACCGCTTCTAATTCACGATCCAAACGTCCATCATACGAATTAAATCTAAAAAAGTAAATAAAATCAGTAATATATAATTTCAGTTTTGAAACACATCTGTGGAGAAATCAATATAGAACAATGAATAACTGACCTGTACATGCTTCCAGACACATCCACAACCAATTTTAAACGTTTGGGTTTCACTTGTGGTGTTCCAAAATCAGGATCATGATCAGCCCGTCGTCTATATATAGTTTTTTCACCCGTTATCCCTTCAATTAATTTATTATCATCTAATTCGCCAGAAGTTTGATGTCTGGTCCATTGACGTTCTTTGCTTTTCGCTTGCAGCGAACTTAAAACTACCCGTAAAGATTGTATAGGTCTTGACACAGCATCATAAAACTGTCCATACAAATTCGCATCGTATTCGCTCATATCAATTTCTTTTAATTTATCCTTAAAAGCTTTTCTATTCATTTCTCTTGCAGCTTTTTTTACATGTTCTGGAACTGCATCTTTTTCCTCATCAGATAGCTGATGCACTTTATGCCCCTTATCCAAACGATATGGACCTCCTTTACCACCTAATCCAGCTGTATCACGGCCTCCAGTACCCCCTGCCCAAGTATTTCCACCTACATGTGGATCATTGTTTGGATCTTCTTTGCCATGTTTTGGAGCACTTGTATCCAAGCCACTTTTTCGATTTACTGTCACTTGTAAATGCTCCTTAGCTTTTTGTATTGCTAGCCATTGTTTTGTAAATAATTCTTGTGATGGAAATCCGTATTTTGCTAAAACTTCAGCCAACGTTTGGATCACATCGTCATTGTAACGATCAAAATCAAAAACGTTGAAAATTATTGTCGCAATATCTTCGTTCGGGAATTTTTGTATATGCTTGATAATATTAACAACTTCTCGGGTTGAATACGGATAACTGACCAATCCTTGATCAGCCATAGTTCGTAATTCTCCAAATGCTAATACTAATTTTTGGATAATATCTTTTGGAACATCAGGTCCATATTGTGTTAGTAAAGATATTTCTGATTCAATTGAAGGATTATCAACAGCATGGCAACTAAATAAATCGCCTAAAGCACCAAAGAAATCATTTCCCAAAAATGGGAATCCAGGGCGATTTGCAAGCACAATCATTCGAAAATCTGGATGAGTTTCAATGATATCTGCACAAGTTCCTACGCCAGTGTCCATTGGCTTAACGATTCTACGACCATCACTTAAAATCATTTCCCCAGATTCGACTAAGGTTTTTAAAATGCATGTGACATGCGTGGGAGCTTTATCAGCTTCGTCCACAACTAAAATATGGCCAAATTTAACTGCTTTTACCAAGGGTGAATCTTCATAAATGACTAAACCGTCTTTTACTGAAGGTTGTAGCGTTAAAGTTTGAACGGTTGTATCCCGATGCAATTGTATATATTCTCTGGGTCGATTTAATAATTGCAATAGTCGATCAGCGATTTTATTTTTGCCAACACCTTGATTACCAACTAAAAGTAAATGTGATCCAAGAATAAAATCTTGTAGTAAATATTCTAGCAATCGAATATGTTGTGGGACATCAAAGAATAAAATATTTGGAATTTTCGTTGGTGAGTCCGTTTGATACACATTCAGCGAAGTGTTGCCAATCGTTAAAACTCCATCGTTAACCTCACATTTAATCTTTTGGGACTCGTCGACTGTTGTTGGTTGTAACCCTGCATCAAATATTATCGATTCTAAAGCATTGCGAGCAATATTTGGTAAGAATTTTGATAAAAATGTTCTTTGTACAATATCGTATGAATCTGTATGCGGATATTTTGCCATTCTAGAAGCAATATGCAACAACTGCCTTGTCGATAACGATCCAGAAAGATTTTTAAGTGTTGGATCTGAGCTGTCTCGTAACGTATGCGCCAAGTTTATTATTTTATGAAGAGGTTTCGAAATTGATCCATACATGGATGTGATAATTTTCATTTCTTCCTCTTTGCTGAGAGTTCGCATTTCATGGAATAAAAATAAACTTAATATTTCTGAAGAAAGCCAATTTCCAGATGGTGAATTTAAAGACGGTGGTTCAGCTAAAGCTACAATACGAAATTGTGGATGAATTTTAGAAATTCCTTTTGCAAACATTTCTTCGTCAGTTAATTTGAGATGAAGTTTTATATCATCGTAGCGTGTCGCTTCAATTAATCGTTTGCCATCATGCAATTGTATTTCACGATCGTGTACCAATCGATGCAAGACTGCCAATGTACTTGGATGCATTCGATGGATTCCATCTAAAATTGCCATTTTTCCACTCAATGCTGCCATGATTAATGGAGAATTCTTCCAAACAGTGTCACCATTCAAAAGTGTTGTTCGTTGTTGAATTAGATCTCGTGAGGTCATATCTTGATACAAAACAATTGGCTCAATTTCATAACCTAATATTTCAGCTAACTTTTGGATTGTTATACTCTTTCCACATCCACGTGGACCAATCAAACATATATCTGATACAGTGCAACTTGTTAATAACTCATTAATTAAATGATTTTGATAATCTGTTTCAATGTATTTGCAATGATTATTATTGTTGGTCTCTTTGGCGACAACTTTTGTTGGAAACTGTTGCCTAAAGAATTGTTTTATCGATTCTAAATTACGACTCATTGTATTTTCAGTTGGTAAAACTTTTAAAGTCTCCAATAGATTCTCTACTGCTTTAATACCTTCGGCCTGTAAAAATGTTTTGTATGGATACAAACGATAAAATAATTCAAAAGTGGATGCTGTTGAATTCGATGCCATAATTTTGACAACACGTGATAAATTATCAATTGGAAATTGTGGTAAATTTAGTTTGATAATTTCATCACTCAATAATGCGTAAGCAACATTTGTTAAATGTTCAATTCGATTTGGATTTATTTCAGTCGATATTGATTGTAATTCGGTGAGGTTTTCCTAAGAAAAAAAAACATAAAGTATTTGAGTCCGTTTTGTCTCAATAAATTAGATTAAATAAATGGGTATGTTTTCAGAGTCTAAGAGGTAAATTTTTCGTAGTAAAATAATATTGACGATATATGCTGGAGGGAGGGGTGACATATTGTATTTATGAAAGCGTCAAAAGAATTAAATAAATAAACACTCTGTATATGTTTGTAATTTGTATGTATGTTTTGCATGTTGATATTGTTTGTAAAATGTAGGTATTTTATACAAATATGTATGTCAACATGTTTGTAGATAAAATTCTTAATAAAACTTTTAATATTATTTATTAGATAACTAATTTAAACTTTAACTTATATCTATTTATCTATATATATATATGATGAATATCTAAAAATAATAATAATTATAATAATTATTATTATTACAAGTAAATAACATAAGTATGGAATGCAATATATAAAATTGTTATAATTTTAGTTTAATATTAAATAAATTGTTAATTATTTATCCTAGTATTCAACTAAAAGTTCTTATTTATATTGTATTTTATTAAAAACTATTATTCATCATTCGAGGTACAAACTTTATAAACGAATACTTTACAAAAATATGAAACAAAAAATTTTTAACTGGTATGGAATGTAAGTTGCATATACCTACTTATATTATTAATATGTAAATTAATTGAATTTTAAATTAAAGTTCTTTTAGAATTTTATTACATTCGTATGTACTGGATAGAGAGAGAGAGAGAGGTCTTATTTTAAAATGCATGTAATATATTTATTTGTAATTCTATTTAGAAAAGCATTTATAAGCCAATTTTTGTTCATAAACGTTGAACTAAGTTGTAGTAACAGATAGAACTGTACAGTTTTTGGTAATGTTTTGGCGACAGTATCTACAAGAATGTTGCGCATATAAAATTTATTGAATTGAAATACAATAGTTTTTCAATTTATTTTATTAATAATGTTTTAGTTTAAATTAACAAAGTAAAGTTTGTATAAAATTTATTTTAGCAATTAAACCATATAAATAAATAAATCCCTATACTGTACATTACTTGTTACCATTGTGTGACAGACACACCACACACAACTCATTATTATTATTATAAATAATTATTAATAATATATAAAATATAATATATTATTTTATATTTAGTTTTTTTTATTAACGCTTATTGTATACACATATACATACATATACTGTTTTGTTAAATTTAGTTGATTGATTGATTACATTTTATTGCGTGTTTAAATTAATTATATATATTTATGCAAAATATAAACCATTAGCATTCATCATACATACACATTCATCATGGTCCTATTTTTGTTTTTAATTTACCACATACCACATACTTGAGACAACAATACGAAAATTACAATTTTAATATAAAAAGTTCAAGGGTTCTGTTCATATAAGGGTTCAGTAGCACATAATATATGACTTGATAATCTATTAGACTTGTACTAAAAAGTAAAGAGTTTACCATTTTAAGACGTTTACAATCGTATGACAAGAGAATTAAAGAAGACACGTTTATTAACAACTTCAAAAACTAATATAATATGCATTCAATAACACAAAATAAAACGAGATTTACGAACAAATAGTTCATCCACTACTTCAAAGTATAAAAATATATAAAAACGCAAACAATCATATTATTATTAATATTTTTATAGTACTTATACAAGTAGTTTGATTAAAATTTAATGTTATTTGTTATATACGTGTAAATAAATAGATAGATAATCATTACATTATTATATACTGTAGGTAAGTGTAAATACAACTGAAAATTAAATTATTATTTGGTTATTTTAATCAATTGTTGAATGTTTAATAATAATAAACAAACAAATTGAATTTGTAATTGAATTCAAGTGTAAATTACAATACAATTATTATTATTATTTAGTTTAGATTTTATATTATAATTTAATGTACTATATACATACACACACAAGTATCAAGTATTTTATAAAATACTTGATATCAAGTTATTGGTTTTATCACGAAAGATATAATAATTATTAATTCTATGTAGAATATAATTTCAAAATTAAAAAAATTCAAATAATTGAGCCACAGCCACCTGGTGTTAGATTATTAGTATTGCACTTACAAAAACAAATGAATAATATTACTGGTTATTGCATGTTACTGTTAGCGTTGGTTGTTGAAATATGTTTTAAGTTTATTTTTTATTAATTAAATAAAATTTACTAAAAATAAGTACTGTTTATTATCAATAATAATTAAACTTAAAAAGTTTTTTGTCAACTTTATGAAATGGTAAGTATATACGATAAAATAATAATACTACAGTTTGTAAAAATGTAATTAAAATTCAATCATTAGGTTGTTGTTAGCTAAAAAAAAGAACATAATTACAAATACCTATGTTACATAATCAATGCAATTATTTAGATATTTAATTATTTTAATGATTATCACTTAATACAAAATGATTTACGAATGAATTAAACTAAGTAGATAGATACCTATGCATGTGTATATATTAGATTTTTTTTAAAAATCAATAATAAAAATAAAATATATATTAATTCTATTATTTATAAGAAAGTTATTGATCTAAATATTAAAATATCATATCCATAAATTATAGAATACAATAAAATGTTTTGTTTTTATTTGATTCAACATGCAAACTAATTTTATTTTAATCATGATTCTACATATACCAACCACCTAAGTAAGCTATATTATACTGTAGAGCAGACGTTCGCGTCATTGGAGGTACTTGACTGTGCTATAAAATCATCGAGCACCACATTCTGTCAATGATTTTGTATTAAGATATTTTTAAATATTAAAAATCCGAATGATGACGAATCAATTTTAAAAATTGCCACATTATTGCCATAATATTCCTTTCTGTGGAATCCGTACCGATATTGCTTATGGAATAAAATAATTTCATACTGTTTTTTAGCATTTTATTGCAGCCTGAAATAAATATTGATCTTAGGATCAGATTTCAGGTGGTACATATTAGTTAATACAAATTCTAAAATATTGTAAACACTTTCTTAGATACTAATTTATTGGTTTGATTTGATTGTTTGCGTGAGAATAACTCATTTAAATAAATAACGAATTCAATCATTGGATTCAATTCAAGTTTCTACAATACCTCCCTATCTACCTACCTAATAATCATTTGCAATAAGTAAATTTATTTTTACATTTTATAAATTCATTTCTTGATTACCTTAGTTTAAAGTTTTTGGCAATTCCAAACAAAATCCATTATTATTATTGTTATTTAGCAGCAATAAAAATAATACTTATAAAAATAATTATAAAATTTTATTATTAAAATTAATGAATTACTTTACTTATATTTGTTTAACAAATGGAAAAAAGGAAATGGAAAAACTAAAGTTTTATTTAAATAATGCAGAGGTTTTATTTATAGCGGAGAAAAACTTGCACAAATCATCAAATCAATTATTTATTTAAGTACGAAAAAAATTTGAATGAAAAATCGTAAAACTTTTATTATTAGAATACATGCAATGAAAATTGTCATACAACTAAAGTAAATATTATTTATATCCATAGATACAGTTCAGAGCATGAGCGTATTCACAATGTGGCCATCTTCCTTATTTACTTAATGCGTCATGTAAAAGTTGTTGATTGTGTGTTAAAAACTCACATAACCAATATTTTCAAATTCATCACGCTTTCTCTTTTCAGTATTGAGTTCTTAATTTTGATGAGTGATTTTGTAGTGCTTGATGCAACTTTTTATCCTGATAAAAATTCCTCAAAATTTTTTATAGAATAAAGGATTTTATAATTAATTTATAAGTTTTATAATTATTTAATAGATATCGATGTAAATTAATTACAAATTTTTAATAGAAGTCGGTTTAAGTTAATAAATTGATGAAAAATTGACTTTTAGAATGATAATCAAAACGTATGAGACCAAACCAACGTTTTATTAAAATAATTTTTATGCGGACAGTTTGGTTTTCCAAGTAATTACGCTCATGCCTCTTGGTAAAAAACGCACAGTTAGCAGTCACCTACGTTACTAGATAGATACGTATCTATATATGTACTTATTACCATACATATAAATTTACTTTTATTTTTATTTTGCCAAAAATTATCTGAACTGAATCATTTTTATGTGATTTTGATACCAAAAATATTATCCAAGTTTTAACTCCGATATGAACTGAACTCATCATATCATCATACAAAAACTTAATACTTTTTTTACATGAAATTTGATACATTTTTTACTTGTACGTTGTACGTATGGTATGATAAATAATAATACAATAATTTTATATTCAAAAATCAATCAAATCACCTTGAAAATAAAACACTAAATACAAACTTTTAAACCGCAATTCAGTTTTAGCATTGAAGTTTCATAAAATTTCTTTAACCAAATATCAAAAAATTGCTCCCAAAATGAATGCTCTATCATGATCCGCAATTGCTTCAGTGATTAGATAATTATTTAATTAATTATTTGCAATCAAAATTACAAAAACTGTTGACTTTATATCTCAGCTAATTAATGTTTTTTTCTGTATTTTTTTAATTCAGTAAATTGCTCCCGATTTGCTCTTTCAATATTAATCCATTTTATTCAGTAATTACTTTTATTTATGCATAATTCATTAAAATTATTAATTACGATTTAAATAGTACATTTTTCACATCTGCCAGACGTCTCATGACGGCTTACAATTTTTTTTTTATAACTTTTACTCTTTTTAGCTATCCCTTTCAAATTTAAAAAAGCTAATATCATCCTGGGCTGATTCCTGCCGTTCATTGCACACTAATCAAATCCCTATTTAAATTGATATATATATATATATATATATATATATATATATATATATATCCCCGATTTTTATAATTTTTGGGCTAAAATTACCAAATAAATTTTATCTCATTCTACAAATTTTAAGACAAGCTAAATTTATTAAGAATATTTAGAAACAAAAATAACTTTTTTTTAATTACGAAACATTCAGTTAAGATAATTTAAACTATAATACAAATAAAAAAGGATAAGTAAATAATAAAAAAATTGTCATAGCACTAAAAACCCAAATATTAATATTGAATGATTTTAAACATTATTATTATTACTATTGGGGTCACCACCTCCTGTACTATTATTATTTATATGCATGGTGGTGGTTGATGATGATGGTTTTGGAGGTAAATTCGGCATAAATATATGTAATTGTCGTTTTATTGTTGGTGATAATAATACATTATTACTATCCATTGTTGTATCATTCTTATTTATACTTTCATTGTTGTTACATTGGTCTTTATTATTATTATTAGAATTACTTCGTGTAAACATTAATGTTTGTTTACGCTTCTGAACACTTATACTTGAATATTTTAATATTGAACTGTCATTTAATTTAAATGGGAACAAAGATGGCAACCCATCACCATTATTATTATTTAAATCATGTGTTTGTAGTTCAGGCTCTGATGTGCCACCTTCTGACACCACATCATCATTTAAATTTGTATCATCTTTCATTTTAATCGATTGCTGCTGAATCACAGATAATTTTCTAGGTGTTTTAATAGCACTTTTAATGATTCGCGTGCTACTCACTACTTCAGTCTTCTTTGATTCTTTTTTCTTGATCATTGACTCCGATTGAATTTGTTGATAACCACCAGCTAAATCTAACCATTGTAGAACGCGTTCAGTTAAAGTGTTTCTACTATCAAATAGATCGTTCTTTTCTGAATGACAGTTTTGTGGATGTGATGATGTAATCATTTTTCGATTGTCACATTCTCGTTGTAAAATGTCATCAGCACGTTGCAGCCGTGCACGAATAAATGAATCGAATTCGGATGATGTTGATTCAATGAATGATATTGAACGTTTTATTGATGATGGAGGTCTTCTTCGTGTTGCTGCTGCTGTAGTAGCAGTAGCCATACGTGATATTGATTCATGTTTAATTGATGATGTATTTTTATCAATAACTATTTGTAATTTAATTATACAATTCTTTAATTCTGTTGTGATGTCTCTATTATGACTTTGATTATGATTATGATGAAGATGTCTAGGTGTTGGTATTGTTGTATGTTCACTTGCATATGAACATCGTCTAGATGATGTTTGACTACTACTATTTGTATTGTAATTCTTACGTTGTGTTGATTTTGGACGTTGTTGATTTTGATTGAATGATTTCATAACATGTGGATCATCTTGTGTTAAGATCGCATGCCTGGAACCATTCACCCAAACATTTCTTATATACAATGGACGTTTACTTGATTCCCAAAATGTTTTGGTCATGTTTTTTTAATTTTGTCAATCATCATAACACAAATTTTTAACAACACTCGCTATCGTATTTAATTCAGTCTATTGGTACAACATGTGCGTTATGTGTATTGCCTAACATCTCTCTTTTTACAAATTTTTAATTCCTTCCCCATGGTAAAAACACACATTGAAATTGTAAAACTTTTGATTCTTAAATAATTTTCTTAGTTACTATTTAAATTTAAAGTAAATCGATGTTATTTGAATGTATTCAGACCATAAAACTGTTAGTTAGTATCCAGTGAATAAATTAATTAATGAATGAATATATTTTTAATGTAATTGATTTGCAATACAATAAAACAAGAATGAATTGAATTGAATTGATAATGTCATTATTTAAAATGTATTATATATTATATAATATAATATAAAGGTATTATATTTAAATTTGCTTATAAAATAATAAAATAGATGAATATCAGTGTCCTAGATTCAACATCATACATCATATACAATATAATTTATTGTTTACGCATATAATAAATAATATATACAATAATATATTGAATCAAATATCACAAATTTAAAACACTAGTTTATTATTTAATAACCCACTAACTTACATAACATTATTGTAATGTAATGTGTATTGCATATCTATCAGTATCTCATCAATAAAATACTGAAAAGAAAACTGTTTACTTTTCAGTATTTTGAAGAGTGAACATTTTTCACTCTTATCATAATTAAGTCACGTACAAACTTGATGCTTTTACCCCTGAATAAAGATGCTGGGCCCATGAAACCACGCGGTTCCATAGTATTAAATTCACATCGAACAGATTAAATTTAAAAAAAAAACAAGGTGAATAACTTTAAGATAACAGTTAACAGTATTAATTGTTTAAACAACCTGTATATATTAATAAATGATATGTATTTTATAATGTTTTGTATGTATTAATTATTTAGCTGTAAAATGAATTTCTAATCTTCGAAAGAGTTAATGAAAAATTGTACCGTACAAAATATGTTTGTTTTGAGTAATTTTTTATATTAGAAGTTAGTTAGTTTTCTTCTATTTCCTACGATTTATTCACAAATTTAAGAGTCACTGTCTTCGTATAAAATACTCGATTAAAATTTGATTTGACTTTTCCCTGATTGTTTTGGATTTATTATTTATAAAAAACCAAACATACGAAAATGAACTAATTTGTATGTGTGAAAATTCGATAATTTTTTTATCTAATAGTAACATCAATTTTTTCGTTCTCATAAATGATTTGATTAAGAAATTTGCATAAATAATTTAAGAAAAACAGGGCATTTTTTCCGTATGACTTATTTAACGATTTTAAAATAAAATTAAAATAAAAATTGAAATTAAAGACACTGTGAGTAAAGTTAGACAACACACATAACATAACTGTAATATAAATTGACTAATAATTTACTTTTAAATATTTAAAAAACAAATAATATTAATTATTATTATTAAACACAACACGCACCGATTTGATCAATTCAATTTGAAAAATGTATGAAATCAAACAAAAAATGTCCACATTATCTATTTTTAGAATAATCAAAACTTATTTTTGCACGTGTTTTTTAGAACATATAATTTTAGAATAAAAAAATATTGTCTAGTAAAAGCTTTAAAAATCAAAGCACAACTAATATTATATTTTGTGACAACACAACAATATAACTTTCGGATGACACGCAACCAATCTAATCGAAGCAAAGCAAGCAGGTTGCCAGCAGCTTTTTTGTCAGAGAGAGCTTGTGTAGTATTGTTCGTTGAAAGCTTGTATGTATATCAATGACAACATATTATTATTTGCCAATATATATATATATATATATATATATATATATATATATATATATATATATATATATATATATATATATATATATATATATATATATATATATATATATATATATAATATATATATATATATATATATATATATATATATATATATAAATGCTCGGTGCTTTCTACGTGTAGCTATGTGCTATTCAAATTTCTTTTAATATTCGCAGAGACAGAGTTGTTATGTTATGGTTGCGTGCACTGTTTGTTACGAATGTAATTTTCGTCTTGTTTCTTGTAAATTTTTACTTATACACTCAAAATTCATTTTATTAATTCGTGCTTTTGAGATGGAAGGAGGGTGGGGTTGTTGGTTCAAGCATTTGCAGCAGTGGAGTTTTATTTTTCATTTGTTAGGCAAATTCTTTAGTACGGCATTTTATCGTTGTACGTAAAGTAAAATATTTTCTCATTGGAAAATTATTTTTTTTAAGGATATCTTTTAAATGTTTATAATCACAAGAATTTTAAAAAAAATTTGATTTAATCGGACTGTTTGACTAGAGATTCAATTTAAAATTTTGGAAATGATTTTACAAATTCACTAAAAGTAATAATAACTTCAAAATTTTCAGTTTTAACTCGATAAGTAGATATTAAACATAAATCAGGAAAAAAACTGTTAAAACCTACCTGGTAACTGGGATGGGATACGTCTCTTGCTTGAAATCTGGATCGTAACGGTGGATCCAATAAATTGCCCGCATATCTAATTAATAGCATAAAAAACCAATTAATAAAAATCATAATTCATCAGACAAATATGGGCCTACTTTGGCCTATTACTACTACGGATTTTTGACAAGCGTTTTATCATTGTTAACGTTTTGAAATAACGAAATACGTTATCATCTTTATAACTTCAAATGTAAGTCGTACACACACATTTTGATTACTACTCACCTTGGAACTGGTAATCCAAGTGCAATAACACGAAAATCTTCATCGACACGAACCAATTTCCATTTTTCAAGTTCATCTTTACCATGTTTCTATAATCAATCAGTTTTCAAAATAATATCAATCTCAACGATATGATGGTCGGTAATTATAGGGGTCGAAAGAGGTCGTGGCTTATCAGTATAGTATGCATGGTACAGCCCTGGCACGTCATTAAATTTTTAATGATTTGATTCATCCCTTTCAAATTTATGAAAGCTAATTCCAAACCAGAATGTAGTTTCTGTATTTTACTTTTTCCACGAACCACAAACCGGTCACGAACTCTTAGTTTAAGTATATTTATAAATAATAATTATCATAAATGGATTACTAGACTTGAGTGAGCAAAAGGTGCTCAAGATAAGTGAACTGAACTTACTTCTAATAATTGATCGTATCGATTTGCAGGTATTAATAATCTTCCATCTTCTAAATGCATTTCACGATTCTCTAATAAATTATTTAAAACTGGTAACACATTTCGTTCAGCTTTTTCAATGCCTTCCAACACAAGAACACGACCTTCAATAGCTGCTCGAACAGCACTCTATAAAATATAAAGTATGACAATCAAATAACAACACAACTCCTGGTGCTTGCTATCAATCAAATATTGAATAAACACCTGACCTGATCAAAGTATTTAGCAGTACCACTAATAATTTCTCGTCTTTGTTTTAAATCCGCTTCAGTTGTATCACGTGATAAAGCAACATATTCTAATTCACGTTTTGTTAACTCTAAATATTGGAATGCTAATAAACGTCTTGATGGTCCTGGTGGTCCCAATAAAAATACATCTTGTCCGAGTAAATCTTTTTGTAGCATCCATCGTAAATGATGGATTGTGCTTTGCGATGCAGAATCTAAAATTACTTTAAAACAAAAAACATTTTAATGTAATCATCAGAAAATTTGTCCACGAACTTGATCTTATCATTATATACATGCATTTATAATGACTTTTAAAGCTCTTTTCTCGATAAGATATTATCTGAATAAAAGAAGCTTATCTAAAGAAATTCTTATTGGAATAAACACAACCTTGTGATGACACACATTCCATCAAAATTCAGTTCAGAAAAAATTAGAGATACATATAACATACGGACGAACGGACGATATAAAACTATAAAAGTGCCGTTATTAGAAATTCGTCTACGGAACCCTAAAACATTATATTTATTTCTTTTATTATTCTCTTCTAAAAGATGGTGATCACAACCAGGTGTTTAATTGAACGTTCGTTAAAACTAACGTGTGTTCATTTTGAGTTTTTAGATACATATATTTAATAAAATTAATGTCTTATAGTGATTAATGTTAAAATGTGGTCAAATTAAACTTTTAGTAACATCTTGAAAACCAATAATACAGGAATATTTTTAATAACTAATTTATAGGTACTGATGATGACTATATTGTAGTCAAAATACATATTTATTTAATTAAATTTTCAATACGCAGAGCTCTCATTAATTATTGTTGATAATCTAATATCTAACAATTCTTATTTGAATTAGTTCCGTATGGTTTATTCAAATTGTAGTGATCTGTATTATCGACAAATTAAAAAACAAATGAATGTTGGCGTCTTTTATTTATGTCATTTAAAAGTTTGTTATTTTTAATATATTTTATTAATTACTAATGATAAATACAGTGTAGTGTATAGAATACATAAATAATTAATGATATTTATTTATATTTTTTATTATTGTTTTAGGTTTATAATTCTGCTTTTAGATGAAAACAAACGGTTAGAGAATAAAATTATTCAAAGTTTACTTAAGTTTATCCTAAAACAAGTAGTTAGTTGTTTTTAGATGTTTGACTATTAAAAGAACATAAATAAGTAGAATGCATTTATAATTCAAACAACAAATTAAACATACTTGATGTTCTTATTAAATTTTTAAATATAAATAATTTTTTTTTAATAATCTGATCTAATCATTGTATAATTATTAAATTAAAATTCTCTATGATTTGATTTTAAATTTAAAAAAATATTTCAATATATTAATAAAATAAATTTGTTTATTTTTTTTATAGGTATAAAATTTAATTGTGCATTTTAAAATGTTAAACGTGTTTGTGATCAGTGATCTGTGTTATCGACATTTTTAAAAACAAATGAATGTATGGCGTCTTTTATTTCTGTGATACAAAACTTGTGTGTAATTTTAATAAAAAACAAACAATTAGTGATATTTATAAATAAACATATATATTAAAAAGTGTTTTGTGTTAAATGGATACATCTGTTGTACATTATGGACATTAAGGTAAGCAAATAAATGATTTAATAAATATAAATTATAACAATTAAATTTTAATGCAATATACTGCACGTAGTGTACATTTCATAGCGTAATTCATATATACCGTATTATGCATAAATATATTTTAAATGATCATGTTTAATGTTTACTGATGGTCAAAAAAAATCATTTGATGGTATTTTTGGTAAAAATTATTGAATTTTATGGAAAAAGTGAGATTCCGAAATTATACAAATTCAATTCATTTAAAATTTATTCTAAATAATCATCTACATATGGAATTTGTTATTTTAAAAAGAATTTTAAACTCAAACCAACCCAACCATGAATCTTAAACTCAACATAGATGGAAGAAAATTTGATAACGGACTTTGATTCTCCTTTAAATCAAGGTTCGACAAACATAACAGACATGAAGCGATTGAATTTCTACTTACAATATTTCCGTGGTACATATTCAGCATTTTTAGGTTCCTTAATCACTTTTGTAATATTTCCTATAGTAACACTTTCATTTGTTGAACACAATCGAATATTTACATTTTTGTTTCGTTGATTTAAAATACGATACAAAACACCTAAGCGGCGTGAATTCGTTAAGTTCATTTGCATTTTATATTATAAAATTAAAAGCTCAAGTTTGTGTAATAATTAAATATGTGTTATCTATCATACATTACATTATTTTATTTGCAATTCAACTAACAATCCTTCTTTAGTCTTCTCTTCACATAACCTTTAAATTCTGAGGTTCAAAGTTTGACATAAAACAGCTGAGCTATTAAACAGAATAGAGTCGACCACGGCACGTGTCTTTTAATTTCCACCATAGCTATGACATCTATTTTATAATGCTTAAACTAAGTCTCAAATTCTATTTTACACAAACTTATCTTACCTTATCAAATGGTTTTGCCTTAGTAACGGTCCTTTGTTGAATTTAGGCAATTTTCGTGTGAAAATCTTAGCAGAAATCTTTTATTCATCTCTAGATAGATATAGGTCTTAAGAAATGTAATAAAAGTTATTTGTGTTTTTCTTCATACAGGCAACTTTATTTGAAAACATTTTATCATAAAAAGGATGGGAATTAATTTTTATGAGCTAATGACTTCTTCATTTTTGAATCAATTTTAAGTTAATTTTTGAATGTTGTTATGGTATTACAAATGTACAAGTTTGACATGGTTTCATCTGAAATATATCAAAACAAATTCGGTTATCAGTCAAATCCTAATAGTTCTTATCTATTATACATAGAAAAAAGTAATTATTGCAAAAAAAAAAACAGTAAATTATAAATAATCAAACAAAACGATGATATATAGTGGCAAAATATACTTGAAAAATCCGACAGAAATGTTGTATAACAAGCCAACATTTTTTTAAATTATATTGTTATCATTTATTATCTATTTCTAGAAGTATTTTTATAAAAATAAATGAAGCTACTTCAAAATTATGCATAATATTACCATTGACAAATGTTAGGCAACTTAAATAATAAATCCGTTGTAATTATTGCCTATATTGTATACAAAATGGAAAATGGTTTGTTATGAAGGAATAACTAAATTAAATATTTTAATAGATTTAATTGAATATATCAATCGTATATTAATTTAGTTGAGTAATAAAATTTATAAAAATTCAAAATACATAAGAGACAAATACTAAAATATTAAAAAAATCTTCAAAACATAAAATAATTGATAAGAGACTCACATCAATTATTTTTAAAATTAAAGGTGGTTCAATCACAATATAAAAATATTACTAAACCTATTACTGAAACGGTCCTAACAACCAATAAAGTAAGGTTGTCATCTTCACTTCATTTATTGAAATTATACTAAATCTAAAGACGGATTTACACGTTACAATGTATGTTTTCTAAAAAATGTTTTGTGTACAAATACGCTCTTCGAATGATCATTTGAAAAATTCAACCAGCAGCTTGCATTTTTATATTTTTTCTAGTATTTTCAAAACATTATTACCATAAATATTAATATTCATATTTAATGTACGATGGTATTTAATCGTTATTATTTATTATGAGTGTACTACCTTAATAATCCAAGTTATGCATGTGTAATAAATCAAGAAGAATTGACTATAAAAATGATGCGCGCGTCGTTTTATAATTCAACTCATATGAGTTAAGTAATTGTAATAATCAACGACATGCATTAACTACATTATACAATATAAAGATATTGTACAATCTATATGAACGTATGTGTAAACTCATTACATAAGTATTATACTTGAGTTGACTTGACGCACATATCACCACAATTTTAATTAATTTTTATAATTTTTAACTCTAGTTCACATTAAGTTGAAAAAAAACAAGTTCTGTTTTTTAAAGTCATTTACTTTCTTTATTATTAATGCAAATCAATTGATTTTGTGATTTTTGTTTGTATTAAAAATTAAAAATTTGTTTTTAAAAAACGTGAGTTAGTTTTCAAGTCCAGTCCGCTTGTGTGTTTATTTAATCTGTTGCGTTCCGTAACCGTTCCGCTGTTCCATTCTATTCCGTTTCGTTTCAATGTGATGTATAATAAATAATATGAGTAACCTTTGTACTTGCATGTTTTAAATAAAATTTTTGCTGAATGGAACAGCAGCAAACTGTAATGTTGACAATTGGTGGTCAACAACAATCGCATTCTGTCATTGTACAGAATAATAATTCAAGAACTAATTCACCAAGTCCACATTCTAATGGTTCAATCAATGAAGGTAGGTGGTGAATTGATTCAATCAAGTCCATCAAATCATTTTAGGTTTTTTAAGTTCATTTTTTTTTTTTTAAGGTTATGTTTTTTATAATTATCTCAATTTGTTTTTTTGTTTTGTAACTTAAATTTAGCGGGGTTTTTAATTTTATAAAAGTAAGAATGGTAAAATGAAAGAGGATCATTGTACTTGTAATTTTATTAGGTATAATATAATTTTTTTAACTAATAAGTAATACGATAGGGCTGCTCACTCTGATAAGGTTGGTTATCTGTGTTAGTTACAGATTGTCTAAAAAACATTTAAACAATAGACATGAAGACTTAAATAATATATATATATATATATATATATATATATATATATATATATATATATATATATATATATATATATATATATATATATATATATATATATATATATATATATATATATATATATATATATATATATATATATATATATATATATATATATATATATATATATATATATATATATATATATATATATATATATATATATATATATATACATTTAATTGTATAGATAAGAAGACTTTTTGACGTTATTTGTCTAAAGACTGAGAATTTAAGTATAAATATTAATATTTTATTTATTAAATAAAGATAGACATAGAGAACTAAATATAATATATGTATACTTTTTTATTTATTATATTTTTAAGATATCTAACTAAATAAAATTAATCATTTTTTAAAAACTTCATATATTATTATTATTCATATTAATAATAATATATTTTATGTTGTTATATAGGAATTTATCGTGTGTTGTAAATAATAATCATAACTTGTGCAAGCAATGCTGACACTCTCAGTCAGTGTTGGCTTAGTCATCTTAACTTGCTGTTTTTTTTTTTTTTTTTTTTTTATTTATAAATTTCATTCAAGCTATTTACTTGAACCCTCCGACAACGCTTACTAAATATAAAACTATAATTATAAGCATATTAGTATTAGAATTATTTAATCTTTTCACGTGTACAGACATCCTGTTGAACTTGTTAATTAATAGAAGGGTAGTTTCTTAAAACTGTAATATATTTAGTTTAAGTATTTAAATGATTTTTCATAAGGACGACCAAGTGTTCATGAAGTAAAATAAGAATATGAACCAAAATCTATCGATTGGTTTTTGTGTGATGTCTGCACATACTAAACTTCTTTTATTTTATTTATATTGATTAACTGTACCCGTCGCTTGGTCTCAATTAAAAAACTAATGTATTTAGTATGTACTTATATTTATATTGAATTGTACAACAAACTTCTTGTAAGAGAAACCTTATTTTAGACTTTTAATTTGACAATATCACAAAGTCAACAGAGAATGTTGTTCATTAAAATAGCGCAAATATAATGAATACGTAAGTTTTATAAAAATAAAGTCAAAAGTTCATGCTGCAATAGGTTCGATTGGACCATGTCGAATGAAGTAAGAGCGTCTTTACAGTCAATATACGTTTTGTAATTAAATTTAAAGCATCTGATACAATTATTTGAATAAGTAGTACATTTTAGGTACATTTTTTAATTGTTTTTTTTTTTTTTTTTTAACTAAGTACTGCAAAATAAAAGAATACACATACACTTATATTGGGGTGGGAGGACACACACTGTTCATAGTACATTTTAGATACATGAATTGTAAATAATTTGGTTTTTTTTTTTGTTAAGTAAAAGAATGCACATACACTTGTATTGATTGGGATACACTGTACATATAAAAAAGATTATTAAAAAAAGTGAAAAGATAAATGAAATCGTTCTTTCCAAGGTTAGCAACAAAATCTTTATAATAAAATATTTTTTGCTAACATCATAAGTAAATAAATTTTTATAGATATTTCAAAATATCTTCTCACACATCACATCCATCCACTCTTGTATAATATTTGAATAGGAAAATATTTTATTAAAAATCATTTTTTATTTTATTTAATTGAAGTCTTTTTTTTTCTAAAGAGTTTTTATTGAATATATTCTGTGATGTTTATCTATCCATTATATTGTGTTCTGTGTGTAGCGATATCGGTCTACGTATGAGAAAACAAGTTTAGTTAACATCACAACTAACTAACTGTGTTCTAGTTTAAATATATCATACATATAGTTTATAATCAATATTGAATCTATTTTTAATCATTAGCATTCATTAAATACATTTAATACTTATTTAGTCTATACAGTTATAAATACATAATATATTATATAATATTGATAGTAAGTTTTATTAATTCAATTTAAGTTAAAATCGTGATGAATTTAAACATTTTTAAAAACACAAACGTTTTCAATAAAACTCTAAAGAAGACTAAGGTTAGTATTGACACAAAAATTGGCCAGTTTTTGAAGTGTCTGAATAATTGATGTCTCACAGCCGTTTCATCCAATTTCCTATTATCTTGGAAATTCCAAAAACATTCATATTTTGATTACAATTAATTTAATGATCTTCATAAAATATATTTTCTTTCTTTTAATATAAGTGAATTATAAAAGCTGATTCAAAATTTAAAATTGGTTTCAAGAAAACGTAGCTAGGGAATTTATTTTTTAAAATAGAGAGCATTCTAATATGTACGACATGTGAGTGAGTGAGACACACTGTATATATAAATATATTTGAATACAAACCTGCATTAAATGATAATAAAATATAAATGTATGTAATTAATAATTATTATCAATTGAAGAACTAACAATAAGTAAGATTAATAAATATTATTTTAAAAATTGAATTCTTACCAAAGAATTAATTGATAAATATTTTATACTCAAATACAAATACCTAATCAAATGAATAGCAGCTAGCTAGTTAACTAGCTTCTTGTTACTACTTAAATATGAGAAAATTAAAATGTGCAATCAATTCATTTTGTATAGAAATTAGATAAAGAAGTATAATTTATTAATTATTACCATCAATAAAATTAATTTACTATACATATAATAAAAATAAAATGGATATATTCTATTTAGTATATAGAGTCTATAACAATGAGCAGCAGGTTGGCAGGGTTGGTTGGACGACTTGGTAAAAGAATTCTCTAACACTGAATAATATCAATTTTGAATCTAATACGTATGTCATGTGCATGATGGATGATAGTAAACATATTACTTTCAGTGTATAAACAACCAATCAACACGTGTCCGTCCATAAAATACACAATACGATTATTTTATCCATAAACAATTCATTATATACAAAATAATAACTATTATGTTATATATATTGCCTATATTGTTATAGAAAATGAATATTAATATATATGTTTTAATAACATTTTTATTTTAAAAAGATGATAAATACAGTTTTATTTTTATAAATTTATTTATTAATATTTTTATTCATAATAAGATCTTTTTTTTTCGGTAAAATATGTACCAAAATTATCAATAAAATTGTTATTAATCGTCTGTGTGGCTACTTTACCATAATAAAGGTATTCATTAATAATGGTCGATTGGTTTAGTTTGTTTGCTAATCTATTTATTTACTTTTTTTGTTTTTTTTTTATCAAAAATTAAATTAATTTTTATTGATATGTTTGTTGTATGCTATGACTGATGACTGATGATGTGTGACTGACTGACTTTGTGGTGTTTAGTTTATTTAGTACATACATAGATAGATACTAACTGATTATAAATTTGACATCTATCTATCGATAATAATAAAAAAATTAAATTAATCATTTTTTAAAATGCTGATAAACTGTTTTATTTTTACCATAAAAATTTTGATTCTAATTTAAAAATTATTTAGTAACCTCCATATAGTATTTTAGTAAATTTGTTAAATAATTGTATTTTAAATGTCTAGTATTTGGCATTATATTAAGAATTATAATTAAATATAGGTAGGTGTATTAATAATGATAATTATGATTTATGATCTCTATTAAACAGATACAATTAATAAGTTGAATTTAATTGTTTTTTATTTGTTATAATCATTATAATTTTAGTTTTATAACAATTAAAAATCAAAGTATTAAAACGTATATCATATTAAACTATATATAAAAAGCTGTATAAAATGTTCTCTTTATTATTAAATATTACACTATAGTAGTGTAGTGTATTATAATTATTATTAATATATGGATGTGTTAGAGAGTCACTTACACATACTGTACTACCTCTGCTACTTATATTAATTTTTTAGTAATGAAATAATGTTTGTATAGTCAAATATCTCTACTATACTTATACATTACACAAAACATAATATACCTATATATATATATATATGTATATATGTATATATATATATATATATGTATATATATATATATATATATATATATATATAGATGTTTGTTTTATTTTTTATCAGTATTAAAAGTATTTTCAATGAAGCCTTCAATATATTATTATTAAAATAATACGTACTTATAGTCAGGCTTTTATATATAAGTGGAGGGGGGAGGGAGTACATTCAATATTGTTTAACATTTTTAACGTGATTTTTCTCAAAAATAGTGAAATATAAGTTCTACAAACAAACACAGTGATGTTGATGAGAATTGTATTAAACAATTTTATACAATTATGGCTTATAGTATACGTCGTATACCCTTGAATACCCTATTAAACTTCAAAATAGTTAATTTTTTGCATTAACTGCAGTGTACATTACATTTGATTTTAGCAAATAAATGTAGTAAACTACCTACCAACAATAAAATTCATTATTTATTCCAATGTAAATTATTTATACGAATTTTAATTATAAATTCGTTGTTAAAGATAAATGACATTCATAAAATAAATTTAAAATTGGATTAACCCATTTTTTAAATTAATATTTGTGCAACATTGATTCCAATTAAATTCATATCACATTCATCAATTTCTTTATAATAGTATTCTTAAGATATTGTAGAAAACCACAAAGTTTTGTCTGCTCATAGGGTGCTGGTTCATTTAATACAGTGATTCTCAACTTATAAGATAATATCTACCTGCTTGTGTTTTATTGTATTTTTTTATCTAAATGTTTTTAAACATATTTATCATGATATGTATATTACAACTTGTATAACATAAATGTAAATGTGATTGCATATCTTGTGTTTAAATATATATATATATATTTATAATATTATATTAATACTTAGTATAGAATAGTATTTATTTATAAGTATATAAAAATATTATTTTTTGGTGGATGTAATTAGAATTTTATTAACTACGTTACGTCTATGTTAAGTTAAGTCCAACAAGCATCCAACATTTTGTTGTACTGAATTTATTATTCACTTTTAATAATAGGTTATTAGGTTAGTTGACCATGTTGTTGTGAACAATGAATGAGCTTAGCTTAGCTAGAGCTAGTTAGTTAAATGATTAAAATAAAGTTGGATCGGGAAGAAAGGACTCAATAATAGTTCAAATAACAAACTAAACATGGATTATAGTTAAAGTCAGTTGTGTGTGTGTGTATGGTATTAGTTGTTAGTTTATAAGGAATGTTACGTATGTAACTTATGTACGTACATAATACTTATTACTATACTATGTTGTTGTTATTGACGTAGATCATAGTCGTTATTATTGACGTAACCTACCTGTACAACTATACGTACAACTACTTACAAATATAGTTTATAAAGTGTTAACTTTTATAAAATTTATATTATAAATATTTATTAATAATATTATTATTGTAATTATATTTATAATCATAGTAATAATAAAATAGAGAGGGTTGGGGATGTAGCTGCATCTACAAGAATCAAGTTTATCTATATATACTTGAGTACGTTAACTCATGATGGATTTGTTTTAATTATATCAATATTCAATATTTAGAATATAAACAAGTAATCTCAACATTTTTTTGTACTATGTTTTTTATTTTTATTAATACAAATCACTCTATATCTTTTACAATAGAATATAAAATTTGAATGTATAACGATTTATGTTTAATCATTACTATAATACAAAAATAACTGCTATCAATTCAAGATACTAACTGGATATCTTTAACAAAAACAAATATAAATTACTTGACTATACAAATATAACTTTTTACGATTATTTAAAAAAAATACAAATGAAAATATATGTAGTAGAAGTTGAGAAGATGAGCCAGCCATTCATAGTAGGTTAAATGAAGGCTTTTAATTAATGTTTAATACAATTAAAAAATAATTTCAACACATAGACAATTTTAACAAATGAAATGTATTTATTTCAATCGATTATTTATAAAACAACCATTAAAATTATTCCAACATTATAAAGCATTGATACTACAATGCGATGCATAGTCTCAAGTACCTCTATCTATCCTATAGCTGACTATTAGAACCTGCTGTAAATATAAATGTAAACTAATAATGTTGTGTTGTGTTTTGTTCTTGTGAGTTTTGAAATGAATTAAAATTATAAAAATATGTATAATTTTATTTTTAACTATCAAATCATTATTATAATATATATAAGTTAGATAGATAGATACTGACAGTAACGATACGATGATACTATACTATACTATACGTAACATTATAATATGTTATGTTATGTTATGTTACATTTATGTTAACGTTAATAAAATAAAGTTAATTTTAAAAAAATGTTGCAATATAAATATAAATAAATCTGTTCAAAAATATTTACATTTTATATATAAACTACTACTATTTATTATTAATCACTCCTATACAAGGTGATTCATTACATTTAATTACATTACATTATTATATAAAATATATAAGTATTTTAATTGTTTTGTAGTGTAATTTAAATATAAAAAGCTCAAACAATCAATCAATATTATTATGAATAATAATATTATAATATTCATTTTATTAATCTATCTATTTGATGGAAGTAGGTAGGAAGGAGTCTGTCTGACTTACATTAAAAATATTATGCACGTGTACATGTTTGTCACTACAATCATCATCTGCATAAACGACTGAATCAATTTTGACCAGATTTATTATACTTAGATGGATGTCTTTGGAAAGTTTTAATATTAATAAAAATAATTTTATGACATTTTATTAATTATCATTGCTCATTAAATTGAGACATTCGATTGAAAAGTTTTTTAAAATTTGTACAACTTTTAAATTAAAACATTGGTGTTAAGAAATTTTATTGGTACCACCTCATGAACCCTCAAATTAATAATATTTATTTTTGAATTAATAAATGCAAATAAATAAAATTAAATTTATTGATAATAATTATAATAATTATTGAATCATAATAAATTTTCCAAATAATATTAAATTTTTATAATTTTATCTCAATTTCTTTGTGTCTTCTTGGTGTTTATGTTTTTAAACCGACTTACTTACAAAATAAAAAGAATCTTATCAATTTGAATTATATATATATATGCAATATTATTGAAATTGTAGAATATTTGTATATATTAGTCTATATGGTCTTCTATACAAGTATGCTTTGTTTTATAAATGTATGTTTATCGACGGGGACAGGTTGATTTACATAGCATATTTATTATATATAAGTTTATTTTAACATTGTTTTTTAGTATGTTAACAGACCCAAAGTTTATTAAAGCTTGTAAACTTGCTTAAATTCGATGATAAATACTAACAGAGTGTACAATTTTTAGAACACACTTTTAGAACATATCATCTAAAAACAAATTTTTTTTATGAACAACACTTAAAAGCAAATAAATATCAAATTTAAAAAAAGACGGTTTAAAAAGAAATATGTATATAAATTTATATGAAATAAATACTGACCAAATCAAAACCATTCAAAATCAGCGCCATCGAATCTAGTTTTTACTAACACTATGATTAGTGTAGAGTTCTCATGCTAATTTATTGATTACAATAAAAGTATTTATTTAATTTAAAAATTTTTACTTTTTAAATAATTTGTTTTGAAGTCAGTTCTATTTTTGTTTTGTTTAATAATAATACATTTGTGTTGCATGTGATGATTTGTTTAAAGAAGTCTATAATTGTTGTTGAGTTCAATTTAGAGTCAGATAAAGATGTTGAACTCTCTCTCTCACACAATGTCAGACATAAAAAATGAATTTATTTATATTTATTTTGTTTCAATATTATTGATTTCTGATTGTATTTTTTATTTATTTATTTTGATTTTTAAAACAACACGGTTCATGTAAATGCAATTTAATTATTTATTTACTACTTAGTCTTAGTAGTACATATGTAGGTATATTAAATTTAGTGTTTTAATCATTTATAATAATATTTATTGAAGTTTGTGTGATTTTGTGTGAACAAACAAATCTTTTGACTACAATTGATAATGATATTCTTGTACGCTACTTTTATTACTAGAAAGAATTTTAAATTGTAATCACAATTATAATAGTTACAAGCCATTTTTCAATTCTACGTCCGAACTGGTGTTTGTCCGAAACTTGATCTTGTCGAAATTGAGCTGATCTTAGTGATTTTTTAAAATTAGCATTGGTTTTTATTTTTGTAATTATCTGTAAAACCCGTCTAAATATTGTATTGACTCTATTTTAGTTTAGGTTTACATTGATTTTAAAATTAAACGGCCAGAACA
Source organism: Chrysopa pallens (assembly GCA_020423425.1). Lineage (NCBI taxonomy): Eukaryota > Metazoa > Arthropoda > Insecta > Neuroptera > Chrysopidae > Chrysopa > Chrysopa pallens. The sequence continues at coordinate 221,231 of CM035595.1, read as the reverse complement.
TGAAATATCACTTTTTATTTGTCCATAATAATGACTTCTGAATCTTACTTCAAATGGTATTTTTTGAAATCCACAGGTCAAAATTTAATTTTATTTAAATCGGAGACATAAAGTTTTTCTGGATTTTTCAAAAAATATTTTTCAATTAATCATTTTAGTCAATTGAGTTTATTATAAATAAATTGTTAATGAACACTAAAAAGCAAATTCTACAAATTAAAACATTTGTAGAAAAAAATAGAATTAACTACACAAAATATGAACTAAAAAGTAAAAGATTATTTTATATTAAATAAATACTTCTACAAATAACTGATCAGAAAATAAAGACTCAATTATGACAATTTTGAGTAGTAGTATTTGATTTGCTATAATTTATTATTTTATATAAGTGTAAAATTATGTTTGTGTCTATTTTTGAAGTTATTTCTATTTTATATTCATATTTTAATTTCACTCAATTCAAATGAACAACATTGGTGGGTGTGTGGTACAGTTTTGGGGAGTCAAAACTTTTTGTTTTAGAAACTTGTATGGTTTTTAAGAGCTTTTTTACACATTTTTTATATTTGTAATACTTTTATGATATTTCTTCATTTATGTTTTTTATATTGAATTGTTGATAGCTATTACAATTTTATCAAAACGTACAAATCAAATCGTGTCGTCACAATTGACAGTATCACACAATTATTATAATTTTCGATGTAGATGATGTCAACTCTTAAAACATTTTTAGTCATTTTATTTATTTTATTTTATTTTTTTTGATAACATAACAAACAATTGAGTTTATTTATTTAAATCATTTAAAATAATTAAAAATTATTACAAATAGAGTTAGTTGTTGTTGTTGATGATGAATGCAATCAATAGGAATTATAAAATTAATAATAAAAATAAAATGCAGATTAATGTTTTTGTTATTTTTTTAAGTATGTTCTGATCTGATCCGGGTCTTGTGCCAGGTCAGTTCTTTGTGGCATTTTTAATTAATATCTATTTAATCAACAATAAATATATATTGTATTGCATTACTTATAGACAGACAGCTGTGTTGTAAATGTAACGAGAGAGAGAGAGAGTGCAAAGCAATTGATTGAAAGTTCTTGTTCACTTTCAATGAGTCAGTCAGTCAAGTTCTTAATGTAAATTTGTCATACAAAACGGTAAGAATACGAAATAAAAGTTACAAATAAAAAAAAAAATGCGTGGAATTCATCCACGCGGAAGATGTGAACTTCGTTAATGTGGAAATGAAAATAGGAAGGGATAGAAATTGATTCTAATTGCCATTTATATTTCATCAAATGCAGCCATGAGGGATATTAAATTATTTATTGCAAAATCTTTATTGCCACTATCCACTGCAGGCTCACAAGAGCTCTGGTAAACGTTACTGGGGAAGAAATTGATTATTATTCGCGCTGGCCTGTAATAGGTATACTACGTGCATGCGTTCGAATGTCACGCATTCACTCTCGCTCTGTCTCTTTGTATTCTCCCACCGCAAGAGGTTTGAACATTTAACGCAACAGTGTGCTTTCATACTCCTTCCATGGTAGCGTTAAACGTTTGACGCTACCTTGTTGGAAGTTGCATCTTGCATTAGAAGTTTCACTTCAAAAACCGTAGATTAATAAATTTTAGAGGAAAATAAATGTCTTTTTCCATACATACACATAAATATTATGTTATATACATGTGAATTGTATGTATATATGAATGTGTGACGTTTAATTTTAATATTCAAAGAAACTTTTATCCTTTTGTCCTAATTGAACTGTCCATTCATTCCCTTTCAAATGTATAAGTGTGGATGGATAAGATGGCTTCCATTCTTACTTAACCCACAATGATTCATACATTATTTAAATAATCTATAAATAAATACTATTTGGTATTGAATGAAACTGCATGGATGATGATTCATTATGATTGATTTATTATCCTTTATTCTTATTATTTACATAAAGGCTTCTAATAATGATAATAATGACAAACAAAATATAATCTAAATTAAATATCCCTTATATTACTATTAAAAATTGTTTGATAAATAAATATTTTTAAGAGCTAGTTAGCAGCTAGATATAGCTAACTATTATTATACTTTATTTTAAATAATTATTTATTTGTTAATATTTAAAATGATTTTATTATTAAATGTTTATAATAAATAATTACACATAAACAGATTATTAGATAGGTATGACTGTATATATGTAATTAATAATGGTTGACTGTAATTGTAATTTAATACTGGTAAGATAATAATATACTTATTTGTCAACTTAAAATAATGACACAAATTAGTACATGTGTGTGTGTGTGTGTGTGTGTGTGTGTGTCATTATGTATGTATTGTATATGACACATGACACCATGAGTAGATGACATTATGTGTTGATGTGAGTTTATCAACAAAACAAAATAAAATAAAATAATGAAATAGGTGTTTATTTATTAATGAATATAACAAAGAAATTTAAATATACTTTATTTAATTAATTATGTTGCAAAATATCACTTTTTTAATTATAAAATGATGAAGAAATTCATTTTAAAATAATAATAATAAGAAAACATATAAATTGATGAACAAAAATAAATAAAAATCTTTTGTTGTATTATAAAAAATTTAATTAACAATATTCATTAATTGAGATGCAATTTATTGTATTACTTAATTCATTATTTATTTGATTTGTTATTAATGCAATTTATTACATACATACATATATACAGAATGTTTTGGTGGTCCTCTGTATGATTCAAATCAATTCACATTAATTTTTAAATAATTTTATTGTAATACTAATAAAAAATAGATTAAGATTCATTGATCACATTGTAAGAGACAAACGACGACAAATGTCTTGTTATGAACAACTGTACTAGTAACATACATACATAACTTCACTGCAGTGGAGTGGAGGAGTTTAGTAGGTGAGAATATTTAAATAATATTCTATAAGATATTGATCAAAAATTAATATAAAAACAAAAAACAAATATCATTTGAGATTTACTTTTCTGAATACTACTACGGACAATACGGTGTAGAAAAAGAATATTTATATTTATCTTATATCTCATTATTATATCATTTTTATTTATTATCGATTACAAAAAACCATTCTATTTTTAACATTTATAGAAATTATTTTATATTTGTGGAAATTTTCTATAAAATAATGAGTAGATTTCCCAAATATAATAAATACAACATTAATTATAAAGCGTTAGTTATTCTAAATTATTTGGATCTTTGGTTAAGAAGATATAATTATAATATAATTGTTATGGACTGAAGAGTAAGTAGTAGAGTATGAGCCTTTTAATTTGAGTCTGAAGGTGCACAAATTCACTTAGCATTAGTAGTAAGTAATAGTTAATTGTACCAAATGATAGATTAGATAACTAAAGAATTAATTAACTGCATAATTATCTACTTATTTGCATTTAATATTCTTTATTTTTTTAACATCATCAATATCTTAAAATTTTATATCTTTACGATGGAGCGGAGCTGGCTGACTGTTTGGTTAGATAGATAGATAGATAGATAGAAATATTTAATGAAATGTTTTCATTAAATAAAATAACTTACTTAGAAAACTACCTAAAAATATTAGCTAAACTATAGGTACTCTATTCCGAATTAAGGTCTCAAGGGATATTTTAAAATCTATGCATGTGTCCAGTTGTTAAATAGATGTTATATTTGAAATTTATATATTAAAATATCCAAAATATTTAAATATTCAATGTATAGAATTGTATGTCATAAATTTTTTGTAAATTAAGTACTCGTAAATTTCTTAAAGAAGGACATTGTGAACAAACATGTTTTTTTATAAAACAAACACTTTGTGGTGTGTGTTGCTTGCTTCACAATGTTTGTTTTATCAATGTAAGTTTTAGTAGAGTATCCAAATGAATGATTGATTGGATTAAAACTTCAAATGATTATAATTAATTAGTTAATTAGTTGATAGAGATAGTTAGATCGATCGTTAGTTAGTCCTTGACAAGTCTAATATTTTATTGATTTAGTAGGTACTATCAAGTAATGTAAGAAGGTAAAGTAAGGTATATTATATGCATTTACAATAAAATTATAATTATTGAGTCAGTCATGAATTGTTCATTATATAATAATAATAATAATAATAATTTAATAAAATATTAAAAATGTTTTTTTATTAATCGTTGTAAATGATTGAAGAAGATATATAGTATATTATTATTATTATTATTATATTCAGTCAGTCAGTCAGTCAGTCGTCTACTTACAATGTTATAAAATATTAAAATTAATCATTCAATTGCATTGCATTGCATTGCATTGGATTGTATTGCATTTATAAAACATTATAATCATAAAATATTTAAAAAAATAAATAAAAAATACAATTTTAAAAATATAAATTTAACCATTTGAATCAAGTGTGAGTCAATATCACACATACTACTATGATGGAGGTGAAGTACACTAAATGATCAAGATATAACATATGTATGTAATAATAAGTTTTTATATTTGCATTGCAATATTCAAATGATAATTATTGTATTAAAAATCATGAATTTATTTTTTTTTAAATTAAATTAAATAGTTATTGTTTTATTTGATTGACATTACTATTAATATGAATTTATTTTTATAATAATTTGATAATATTACTTACATTTCAATGTTAATGTTTTGATTGATCTATACAAAAATTATATATGGTTTGTATATCAATAAGATAATTTTAATTTGAATAATAGTTTAAGATGCAACAAACAGTAAAATTAATATTAATTGGTATGTGATGATGTGAGTAATATCAAACAGATAGTATTTTAAATATGATCAGATATAATTAGAATCATAATTCATGCATCTATCATAATGATTCTGTGATCTAAAATTTGTTTTTTAGCCTACAGTACAAATTGAATCATACTAAATTGTAATGGTGTGGTGTGGTGTATACGTATGTAATGAGATTACATAATATAATAAATTTCATTAAAATTTAACAACTGCTGCTTATCAGAACCTTTAAATGATAAAAATAAAATTATTAATTACTTATTATTAATCTTATTATAAATTTTTATATATTTAAATTTATAATTTTTAAATATCTTGATTTTGACGATCTGTTGTGTTACTAAACTGTGAAACTAAATTGTTGTTGAATTATTCTATTGATGTGTCAAGGTATCCAAACACAATGATACAAAAATGTACAGATATTATCATAATTAAATGTATATATATATATATATATATATATATATATATATATATATATATATATATATATATATATATATATATATATATATATATATATATATATATATATATATAATTATTTATTTTAACTTGCACATATTAAAATGATTTAGTTTAGAACATAATTTTTGATTGAATTCCTGTTTTAAGTTGAAATGAAATTGAAGCATTCTTATTTCCATATTTATCTATAGGTTTTATTGAAAAGAAGATTCTAATTAGATTCGTTAGCTATACCTACCTCTCTTCATAGTGATAGTGTGAACAACCTATTATTTAATTACATAACATCTTAAGCAACATTCATTACTAAATATTTGATTTAAATTGAACAATTAATACATTTAATTATTTAAATCAATATTTTAAATAAATTATAATAAATATTAAAAATAATATAATTATTGTTGTATACGTACTTGATTGTAATTGATTTTTAATAACTTTCATTTACTATTTGAATTCGTTAATCTGTCTGCTTTAGGGCAGTTTTAATTGTTCAAATATTCCATAAGTTTTCTAAATTAATATAATTTAAATCAAATCATATCAACTTTCATTTAACAAATGTTTAATGTCTTCTGTAGATCTATCCAACTAGCTTGTAATACGTTTGAACATTTATACATAAAAAATAAGTAGATTATTATTTGATTAAAAGTTAATTAGTTCTTTTAATTTTGTAATTACTAAAACAATCTACAATTGTAATAAAAATAATGTTACAATTTTTTAAAATGTAAAAAAGTAAATTTGAGAAATTACTAGAAAACTTCATTCAGATACAAGTTTTGAACGTTAATTTGAACAAGAAAATTTGAATGTGAGGTCTACAATTCATTGAACTACACTATAGAAGAATACATTATCTAAATATCTACTAAATATTTATTATCTATTGAGTAGTTAGTTGTTAGTTAAAAGTTTTATTATTCTCATTTAAATACGATAATAATAATTTTTTTTAAATAAGTAGAGTTTTGTAAAGTTTTTATTTTATTTTATTTTTTGTTGTTAATTTATAACATTTATTGTGTGTTTGTTTAATAATTAATCTTCTAATAATAAATATAAAAAGATAAGACAACAAGTATTCAAACACTTAAATAAAACAAGATGATAAGATAGATTTTTTTTTTTATTATTTATTTGTTATCTATCTTAGAAAGCATTAATTTTATATATAAGTGTGTATGTATGAATTTTTAACAAAAAAATATATTTCTTTAAAAAAATATCATGTTTTTGATAAAATAACACTTAGATAAATTAACTAACTAACAAATAACACAAAAAATACTTACTTATCTAATTGATTATCAAATCTATTTATTATATTACTTATTTGTTAGTTAATCAATAATAAAAAAAATACTAAATTCATTTTTAATTATTAATCATTTAATATAATTAAATTATATCTAAACAGATCATATCAGAATTAGAGGACGCATCTATTTACATTTAAACAAGCCTTTAGATTTAGTTATTACAATCATGGTTAATATAATTCTATTATTTATTCTAATTAGAATTCATAAATTAGTAAATAATATTTGGTGTATTGCGTATTATTAATAAAGGCTTAAAGGCTGTAACATCTTAAATTTTTGGTTATTTTTGATTGAAGTTTTTAAACGACATCTTTATAACATATTTATATCAATAAAATTTATGTTAAAGAAAAAGTTTGTAAGATTATACAAATGGCGTCAACTAACTCTATTTTCACGTTATTATGTGTCATCGTTCAGCGTCTATACATTATAGAATATTAATATACTTTTTTTAATTATAGATTACGACACCTACGTAGTCAGTCAGCACTTGTTAGACAATTTCATGTCCTTCGACGAAACTTCCTTTGATATATGAATTGAATTGATGATGTATCTTATAAACTAATAATATGTCGTTCAAAAGTTTCAATTGGAACGCAGTAAGATGCATGATGCGGTCAAAATTATAAAATTTGAGATATATCGACTTTGTAGGTTAGGTCTATAGTAAACTCACAAAAACACATCAAAAATTTAATTGTTAGGACTTTTATTTGGTCTGCATCTTATCTATTATTTAAATTATTTACTTCTTATAAAAATATTTTTAAATAATAACAACAGTTTTTAATATGTTTTGAAATATTTCATCTCTTTGATAATAGTTTCAAAATTAACTAAGATAGTTGATAATTTTATTTTTTTATTATCATTCAATTAAATAGTTTTAAAAAGAATTTTAAAATGATGAAATTTATTTTGTTGTTTAAATCAATATCTTAGTAATATTAATTATTATAATTATAATTATTATTTATTTTATCAATTTGGTATGGTGTAAGGTCATTCGTGCACGTTCTTTATTATTTATTAATTCTATTTAATATTTTTTATAAAAATAAGTCAAGATAACAATGTTAACTAATAGAGTTTTAATTGTTTAAATACTATATATAATGATTTTAAATATGAATATAATAATTATAACTGAAGTAATAAGTAGTAAAAAATAGTAGATATTGATTTATTTATTAAAATAAATAAATAATAATAATAAAATAATACTATATGAATTAAATTCAATTGAAATGAATTTAAAATAAGTATTTTATTAAAAAGAATACAATCAACAGATCTCAACAATCATATTAGAATTATATATATAAGAACGTGTCTCAATAACCAACAACCAGTATCATTAAAATATATTTAATAATAATACTATTATTATCTATCTATCTATATAAAATTCTACTACATAACACTAGTAATTTAATTTGATAGTCTTTTGAATCTTCTGATCACCACTTCTATCTAGCCAATGTATAGTAGTGACATTTTCTTAGAATTATAAAGATTGATACATTTCTAATTATTTATATTATTAATGAAGATTCATTAAAATTAAAATCGTTTTTGACCTATTCTTAAATAATAACGTACTTAAATAAAGACAGTTGTAGAGTATATTTTTGATTGTATTGAGTTGACTTTATATTAAAATATATCATTATCATATTAGAAGAATATATTATAGGTAAGTAAGTAAGATATAACATACAAATACAATACTTATTTATTTCATTAACATTCATTAACAATGTGGTTCATAAAAATTAACTTTTATACTATTTAAACTATTGAATCAAATCAATCAACTACAACGTAAACAAATCAAAAACATTGATCATTTTATTTTTATTTGTATACAAGAAAAACTAAGTCTAATTACTTTTAGTACCAATTTAAAATTTAAAGATATATCAATTTGTTCAATTTGTACAATAAACAGTCAATCTTTTAAATACAACTGTAAACTATTAAATTCTGTTGTTGCAGTTAAATTTTCAAACAGGCAAGCAAGCAAGCAAGCAAGCATATAATAAGTGAATTTGATATAAATAATGTATCATTATTGATAACCACATTGTATGTATATATGTGACGATGATATGAATAAGTTCCAATATAAAATTGTTTGTAACCCCACTTAAAATTCATCTAATTTGAATGTTTATTGGTTCATTTTGTACAGTTTGTGTCTGTGCAGTGTGTTTGTGTTTGTTTGTATGTGTGTGTGTGAATTCAAGTCTTTTAACATAACACAATTGAATACAATTCAATTCAATTGATTTGAATTCAAATTCAACTGAACTCCTCAATCAATCTTATTTATTTATTTATTTATTACTTAAATCATTTATTATTAGACTACTACTTAATTTAAGACTAAAACTTAATAATTAAAATCTGTTGTGTTCTTATTCATTCATTCTAAAGTAATATAGTAGTTCAGTTCAGTTCAGTTTAGTTTAGTTTATTTCTTATCAATTCAACTGAACTTAACTTAAGACTTTAAATATTATATTTAGAATCCTTTTGTCTTAGTTGTTGTAAAGTAAGTGTAAAGTAATGGTGATGATGATGGTTATCATTACAGTTGTTGGATTCTTAAATGTGAATTCATTATTTTATTTGTGATTTAAATTTAAATTTAAAAAAATAAAAATAATAATAATAAAGTGTCTTTTTTAAACAAGTGATTATTATTTTTAAAATTCTTATTATTTATTGTTGAATTTATGTTAAAACAAAAAGTGATTGATATGTAAATTTTGAACTTAAACTTAAAATACAATTGAATTATTTATTTAATTTATTGAAAAGTCAACCACAACCAACAACAACATATCGTTCGTTATACTTATAGTTAATAGTTTAGTTAATTAACTAACAATAACATTTATTTGGTGGTCTGGCTGGCTGGCTACTAAGTTTTGGATTATAATAAAAATCAAATACATTTTATTATTTAAATATATTAAATTTAACTAATATAATAAATAATGCCAATTACAACATCTTCATCATCGATTGATATTTCATCACCAGGTGAAATATCTGTATCAGATAGTGAAGTTGATGGCACCGATTATTTATTGTCATCAACAATGCGATTTGATGATGCCTTTTTACAAATTTTAGGTGAGCGATCTTTTAATTATAAAGTTTTACAATTATAGTAACACATTCATTAAATACTATTATTTAATTAAGATGAGCATGATGTAATTGTTAGGGTAATTGTACCAATTTAATTTTGATATGAGTGTTCATAGTAATCACTAATTTATTTTTCGATTTTTTTATGTTAATCTTAATATCTTATTCACTCACAAAACAAAAAGGGATAGCAAATTGAAATTTTGATCTAAAAAGTGAGATTTAGTTTGTGAATGACCAAAATCAGTTCATATTGAGTTTCAAATAAATAAATCACTCAAGCAATTTAAATCGTCGAAGAAAATTCAAATTCAAAAAACGTTTTTTTTGTTTTTATAAGTTAATTTAAAACCCATTTTCGTAAAGTATTTAGACTTATTAGGATTTCAATTCAATTTTAACTAATAAATGAGTAATTATGTTAAATATACATAATACATTTATAATTAAATGTAGGAGACGACTTCATATTTATTAAATTTTATAAATATTAATGATTAAAAATAATTAAAACATTTATATTGAACTAACTGTATGTATGTAGAATTGTTAGATATTTAAACAATTAACACTGTTGTTAGTTGTAATCTCTTCACTTGTAATAATAATATGTTATGTATGTAGATCAGCAGTGATGCAGACTGATAGATGATGATATTTAACTTAATATGATGATTGATTTATTTTAAAGTTTAAATAATTTTTATTGAACCCGGATTAATAATGAGATAAGTAAAAATTACACACACACACACACACACAATAATCAATTCAGCAATTTTCCATTAAAAGCGAGACTCCTTTTAAAGTGTTTTAAAACCATATACTACATAACATATGTATTAATGAACGAATTAGTTTAGTTATATTTATTCAAAATTCTTTCATTTAAAACTAACTCTTGCTTCAAATCCAATTCATTTAGTATTTAATTTATTTTTGCTAACAAATTCAATAATGATTAAGAAAGAGACTAATGTAGGTAGGCCGCCATAATACCATACATGATACATTATCAATATCAACAATATGATTGATGACAAATAAAAAATGTTGTCAACGAAAAGGTTATCTTCAATTAGTTATAAAAGAATTTGAAACTTCAACATAATGAATGTACAATATTATTTACTTGTTGTATATTATTCATGATTATTTTGAACAAAAAGACGATTTAATTGAGGAATCGATGGATAATTTTAATTTATTTTTATTTAGTTTAATTCGTTTGAAAGATTACTTGAATCAGAATACCACCTACTCTATTGTTACTCTAATTAATACGAGAGTCGTCCCATTTATGGTTCAATCAAATAGATTATTAAGGATGAACAATTTATGTGTGCTTGGTTGCTTTTACTATATATCTGATAGTAGTGAATTGTCCTATATTGTTTTAATATGTTACTTTTAATCTAACAGATTCTATAACTGCAATCGGATAAAAGTATGAAGCTAGTAACGTCAACCATCTCCCAGTTGCTAGCTAGCTATAGCTATGGGTTACAGTTCTATATAATGCAGTTGATCGATCTATGCTACTACAGCTAAGACACTTTTATTATTAAACTCGTTTAAATCTTTTGTTTTAAATCGTAAATAATATGATGGATGGATGCTATGAAAACTGGAACTATTACTCTTTGAACATCATAGTAGTAGTAAATCATATCCAAATATTGTTAATTTATCTGTATGAACTCTTAATGTTACTACTTACTTAAAGACTTTGATAAGAAACATTTAAAATAAACATTGATTTGAGTTCCATCTTTGAGTTAATAAATAAATTAAATATGTATAATTAGTTATTTAAATTATTAATAGATGGATGATGGATGGATGATTCATCATCATTCATTTATATCTTTATTATCTTAGACATTTAAAATATTTTATAAATAATAAGTATAGAGTATTATTGTAAAATAATGTATTTAAATATCAGACATTTACAAATAATCAAGTCAAGTCAAGTCAACAATCTTTATATTACATTCTTTTAAATTTTTATGAATAAATATATTTATTTTAAAATTAATATATATTATTTTTATTTTATCTAAATCATATTTGGTTGGATATTATTCAGTGTTCAAAAAATTATATTTATTGAATAAAAAATTGTATTGTATCAAGTTGAAATAAATAGTATTATATATGTATATTGTTTTAATATGCGATTATAAAATATAATTATAAAAATTAATATAATATAACATTTAATATTACAGAAATGAAATTGAATTTATTTATAAAAATTTAAATTTATGAATTCATAACTTACAATACATTAATTACATCCTTCTATTATATTTCAGTATTATATAACATTTAATATTAACATAGAATTAATATCATATTTAATTTAAATATTAAAATAATTTTAACAAACATCATCCATCTCTCATTATAATTATTTTATTGAAAGTTTAAATATTTTATACTTATTTATTTATCGATGATAGATTTGAATTGATATCAAACTACTAGATATCAATCACATTAGGTACTACTTAACGAACGAACGAACGAACTTACGATATTTATGCAAATTTTAATTGAATTTTTATCATTTGTTTTAATATCAATTTTATTTTTAATAATAGAATTATTTGAATATAATTATAAAAATATTCTCTCACTCACTCATCAAAGATTAATTAATGATATTATTATTTAAATGAATGTTTTATTTTTAAATTAACATTTTTATAATAAATATTTGAAGTTAGTTCACAAAACAATAATAATTTACTTAATACCATTATTTATTAAATAATTATAATAAAATATCTTTAAAATCGAATAAAATATTTAATTTTAAAGATTTACTATTAAATAAATTTGATTTTATTATGTACTTTTATTTATTTATTGTTATTTTTTATAAATCATAAAACTATTTATTCATTGATTTCAATGATGAATGACGACTAGTTCTCTTTTACCAAATTATATATTGACTACTTTGATGACTTTGCATATTATTAAGTAATATAATTAATATTTTTAAAAAAAATTATATTATTTTATGATTTAAGTGTTTTTTATTTAAAATATACATTCATAAATACATACATCATATATATAAATAATAAAAATGTTACTAAATATTAATAATAAAAATATAATAATAAAATAATAAATTCATTATAGATAACTAAATTATTATACAAACAAATAACTATAATAAATTTAATTTAATTATTTTTATTATATTTACAAACCTAACAAATTAGATAGATAGCTTTATGTTAATAATAATAATAATAAAAAAGTTTTGTTCAAGTTATTTATTTATTACATATATATTTATAAATTATTTTGATATTTTATTATTATTCAAATATAATTGTAGTTAAAATAAATAAATATAATATCTATTGTTAGTTTGATTAATTGTTTAAGTATTTTATAAATTTAAACAATTAAAATATTATTAATACTTTATTGTTAAATAATTTAATATAAAAAAAAAGTATTAAAAATAATGAATATATTTAAAACAATTAATTATAAATGTATATTATTTATTTTAAATTAATATAATATTAAGAATATTTGATTTTAATTATATATATATATAATTTATAAATAATAATTATTTAAACATACACTTATCTTAAAATAAGTTAACATTTAAATTAAACACATTTTTAATTAGAACCTATGGATGGGGGTTGGTGATTATTTGTTTGTGTGTTATAAACAATTATCTAATATTTATTTGATACCACCATTCACTTTATAAGGAGTTTAAAACGTATAAACAAAAATAACTAATTTGATAAAAATTGAACAAATCATATGAGTTTTTAATCAATTGATTTGTGAACATTTTTAAAAAGAGTTCCTATTACAGATTGTATAATAACATTTGATTATCAATAAATGATAAAATATTAATTTGAAGATTAGTTAGTATATAATAAGTAAATAATGAATCAATATTATTTATATTAGACGTTATATTATTTAACTTTTTAATAATGTAACTAACTTCTTACTTTATATGTTTATATAAAGTAATATCATAATTATTTGAATACTGTGATTTGATTATAATTATTATTATTATTATTATATGTACGTATGTTTTATTAATTATAAATAATATTTATAATTAATAAAATTAATGAAGATAGTTTTAATATTTTGAAACAAATATAGTAAATCAATTAATTAAATAGTAATACAAATATTAATTAATCAAAAATATTTATTAATTAATTATCTATATATATATATATATGTATAAAGTGCAAGTCAAGGACTAATTAAATCATAAGATTTACACTTCAATCATTTACAATTAACTCATTTTATATTATTTTTTATATAATATTAAAAATTATTATTATATAATTATATTGATTTAGAAAATAAAATAAAATAAAGTATATATCAATATGAATACATAAAAGGTTCTAATAGATTATTATTTTGTTGTTAACACCAAGATTATTATTAAATTATTTATAACTTTCTTAAGATAATCAAAATAAAACATGACAAACATTAATAATTTTTTTTAAATTGCAAAATGAGTTATTTTTGAAATGAAATGACATTTTTAAAAGAACTTATCAAAAATTTAATTTCAATCATTATCATCATCATGAATGCTTCTTGAATCAACGATAAAACTTTTAAAGATACTTATTGAAATCTTTAAATAATTGAAGCTGCAATTAGTTCGATCGTTATATGAACAATTCAAAAATATCAAAGTTATTGAATTATAACCATACACTAATTCAATTAATTACTTTAGTTAATAAACAACTGCAGTTTTTGGTGACCAAGTATTCATATAATTAAATAAAATTCAAAATAAATCAATCATAATATTTAAAAATGGTGTGGTGTTAGAGTTGTGATTTGATTGGTTTAGTGACATTATTTTTAAAAACAATCACATTAAAATATAATTGAATTAATTAATTTTTATAAACGTTCTTCTATTGCTAGCAAGAAGCTCTTAACTATTCTATACTATTTTATGTATATAGTTTGTTTGTAAGAATCTGGGGTGTTTGATGTTTGTTGTCACAATTTTACATTTCATTTAACAAAAAAATAAATACTTTATTATAAAATTACACAAAACACACACACATATAAATATATATATAGGTATCATAATTATAATGATTATAAGTATTTTATTTATTTACTATTCAATTAAATAAATCATCAAGATATATTACAAAAAATACAAATTATTATTATTATTTTTATTTTAATTATAATTTTATTTAACAGAGTGTTTGTTTTTTATTGTGTAAGTGATTTTGTCATTCCATCCGTCATTTATTTTACATATATATTTTTTTATTATTTAAAAATAAAAAAACAATAAAAAAATTAAATGTACAGTATATCATTATTATTATTATTATTATTATTATTAGCTAACTTTACATAATAATTCATTAACTTTATATTATTAAATCAATTAACCTTAAAAAATAAATAATTATTTTTATAGATATCATTTATCAATCAATCTATCTATCTATCAATTGATTGTACATGATAAGTTTTTGAAATTCAGTCATCTCTATCAATTCATATTATAATTTTACAAATATTTACAAATCAAATAATAAATATTATTTAATAAATGAATTTATTAGAAGTGTATACAAAATTTTGATAAAAAGTTCATCCATAAACAGATAACAAAAATTGTATTTATTCATCTCTTATATTTTAAATCATATTATGTAGGTATGAATGTTATAATATTTAATATAATTAAATCAAATCAAATGATATAATTATTGTGTAGTTTAACATAATATATATATATATATATATATATATATATATATATATATATATATATATATATATATATATATATATATATATATATATATATATATATAATGTTTTGTGAATTAATAATAACACAAACATATTATATATGATTTGATAATAAAAATTAAATTATTAGGCATTCAAACAACATAAATAACAACATTAACTAACTAACAAACTATATTTTATATTATATATATATATATATATATATATATATTATAACTAACATTACATTCATTAATATTTATTGAATACCAACCATCCAATCAACTGATACAAATAATTTTGGCACTATAATTTTTATTTGTATATTATAAGTAATGTCTTTCTTATCATTTATAAATAATACACATGCAGTGTATTATTATATTTATTATATATTATACGATTCAATTCAAATTCATTTATTTATATTATTTAATAATAATTATTATTTAGAGTTTATAAAGTTTTAATATAATATTCAATATTATTTGTATTATTATAATTATTAATAATAAATAATATTTATTGATTATTATTCAATAAATATCAATTAGTTGTTCAATCAATATGATAAATCAAAATATAGGTTAGGTGTATGTAATTTTATATTTAAAATAATTATTATTATTGTAGTTATTGTTTTAATTCATATATTTAATTTAGGTACTTGTAAGAAGAATGCATTTCATTGTAATAATCAATAAACATGTTATTTAAACAAATGTTAAGTTAATTCAATTTTAAGTATCAAATGTTAGCCTCCTGGTTGGTCAGTCACTATCAATTCATTCATTCAGTTAACTATTAATTCTTAATCATTTTTATTAATATTAGCCATCCATACATTACATGAATATCAATATTAAGTGTTTTAAATAAAAAAAGGTAGTAAATAAAAATTCTTCATAGTAACTACTCATTTCTAAAGGTATCGCGTTTTAAAATGCTTTACATAAAATGTCATCATAGCTTATCTTGTTCAATATACATTTAATATATTGATATTTATATATTACAAATTTAATTATATTTTGTTCAATTCAATGATATTATTTAATGGTTGGTAACTACTACATAATATGAATGATACATCATTTTTTAATGTCATTCAATTGATATGTATTTAAATAAAATATAAAACAAAATTATCAATTATTATATAATAAAAATAGTTGATAATAACACTATACAATTATAGATAGATAGATAGATAGATAGATAGAATTGGCAATCCTAGTTATAATGAATATAAAATAATTTTAATTTAAATATCATCATCATCATATGATCAAACAGATGTACTTCATCTATATATATATATATATATATATATATATATATATATATATATATATATATATATATATATATATATATATATATATATATCTGCATCATCTATATATATCATTATCATTACATTCCAACTGATAGCTTCAAATTGTTTATCTTTATCTGATACAAAACATTTAATATGAATAATTTTATATCTATCATTATTTATGTTGTTATATATATATATTTAGATTTTTATTTTCATTTAAATAAGTAAGGTTATGTCATATGACCATCAAAAAATAGTTTAATGTAGGTTAGTTTTATACATTGAATAATATTACATCTCAAATATTGAACCATTTACAATTGTTAAATTATATATCTATTTAGTTTAAGAGCTTGTGTCAACAGATTTGAATCATACTACATGAATGAAGTGTACAGAAACCACTAACATTCTGGCTTCACACATCATCAGTTTTTACACATTTTTAAGGGGGGGAGGGGTGTTAACAATTTAGAGAAAACAGTTTTAAATAAAAATAATGACATATAATTTTATGGCTCCGTCATTTTTAATAATAATCTAAAAAGAAACAAGGTACCTTACCTTACTGTTCTACAATTATAATTTAGGATTGATTTTTACGAGTACGTGATGACTGTATTTCTTATACTATACGATTCATTACTCGTTAAATTTGCGGCTCTATTCATAATGAATTTATCTAATATCTTCTGTCACGATGACTTGACTTAAACTATATTGTTTGAATATTTTGTTGCTTGGTCTTGGATCGTACAACAGTATGTTTTGATCGACAGACGCAATGTAAGAACGATCTTTTCAATCGTATCGACTTGTATCGGTTTTTTTAATATGCATTACTAGTAGTCCAATATAATATCTATTATAACAACAATCAAAACATTATTGTGTAGAATATGATTTCTATATAATTTTTAAAGATCCAGAGGTGGTGTTATAAGTTTTAATAAATATCAATTTTAAATTTAACTTTAATAATAATCAATCAATTAGTTAGTTAATAGATCAGATGATTATTAGCCAATAATAATAATAATAATTACTAGCTATTATTGAATGTATAAATTGAATTGATTTGAATGAATGGCTGCCAAAACATATTATTTAATATTATATTGATAGTAGTGAGTGTTGGTAGCGGAGTGCAAGCGTAGCGTAGCGTGCATTGTGATTATAAAATTATTTGGCAAATGAAGCATCAATTTTAATTTGCCAAATCATTCAAATAATTGTATAAAACAACTGACTAACTCAATAAAAAAATTATTATTATTAAATACATTTTGGTGTTATTTATGTTACATATGAAATTAATAATTATATTTTATTATGCGTGGCTTTTTTACTACAAACCACAATATTTTTACAAATAAAAGTGTCAAATCAATTATTATAACATAAAATAAGAGTTTTAATTTATTATTGAATTGATTTACAAACATTTTTAGTAGTAGTAGTAGTAGTAGTAGTTCTATTATATATATATCACATAACTATAATAAAGTGATTGATATGGGTGGGTGGGTAGTGATGCGTAACAATTAGTATATAGCAGTCCATCTGTATCACTACATGTTCGTTCTTCTTTGTACAATTCACATCTAAATTACACTAAAATAATAATATTGTAAATATATCTTATACTAAATATTAAGACTTATATTACTTAAAATTACCTGAAAATGTGAATCAATCTACTTAAATTTATTATATATGTTAATATTTATAAATATTATAATTATATATGTTTGATAACAACCTTGGAAGATATGTTGTATATTAATAAATTAATTAAAATTACAAAAAAATATTAATTTTATGAATAAAATATATTAAAATTTTAGTATTTTGTATCAAAAAAACAAACATCATCATCATCATCATCATCTATTTATTTAAATATTTAATTGTATTAATTAATTAATTAACATTATAATATTATAGTTACTGAGTTAATTTTATATAATTATATTTACCTTCAAAATTAAATAATAGATTTTATATTAATTAAATAATCAGTCTAATTAATAGGGTTAATTATTATTAATAAAAGTTTTATTAATTGATTTAAATCAATATTACCTAGTTATTAATTATTACAATTTAAATTTGATCATATGAAGAGAGGGAGAGGGAGCATATGGATGATGTCTAAAATCAATACACTATAATATTGTTTTATGTAAATTTATTATCTTAAATCAATCTAATCTTAGATATTTATATGAGCGAAAGTCTTTTTTCCGCCATTAAAATAGCATGCTGTAATTTTGGTGGCGTCTTCTAGACATTATAAATAAGTTTAAGTAAATGAATTAACAAAATATCGGTGTTATAAAATATACAAAGAATAAAACTGTTATCGTAATGTGCTTAATTTGATATCAATTTTTTTAATCCTCCTGCCTGTCCTGTCAGTTGAATAACAATTGCTACGTAATTTGAATATGATAATAATTTGAATATTCTAATTAAATTAAAATTGAAAAGACAAAAATAACTTTTCAAAAGTAAGTATAATGATGTTTTAATATTTGTAAATAATAAGCTACTTAGGTACTAACTACTACTACTACTACTAAATGGACAGTAAGTCTATATGATCGATTTCATTTGATATGAATGACTGGTGTTGAATTGTGTTGTGTGTTATTAGTTAAATGTTGTTTTTAATAATTATTAAAAAAAAAATGTTTTTATTTTTATTTATAAATGCATTTTTAAATTCAATAACTTTCACTTTGTTCAAATATATATTTATAATAAAAAGAAATTACAATTATTTATGGAATTCAAAATAAATATTAATAAAATATGATTGTAATATAGATATAAATAATGGTATTGTAAGTTTAGTTTAATCTATATTATATATAATAATTAAAATGGATTACAAATATTGAATAGGTTGCTAGAGTTTACCTGCATGATTCTTCATTCATGTAAAAACTGAAAAACCTTTTATTTAATTTTAAAAAAAACAAAAACAAAAACAAACAAATAAACCATTTATAAAATTAATAATAATAATTTTAAATATATCTATATTTTATATTATTTAAATAATATCAATAATTATAAATATATAATTTTAAATGAAATATTTACCTATTGATCTTATAGTTTCTACAGATTATTTTTAAAATAATTATCAATTTTAAAATTGATAATTACTTATTTTTAGTTAACTAAATCTTGATAAAGTTCTTTTTAGTATTTGATTCTAAACAAAATTTAAAAATAAAACAATAATAATGTAAAAGCTAGTTAGTGGTGGGATATATTGATAAAAAATAAATTATAAACATAGTGAAATCAACTTCATATAGATAATAAACTTAAATTATATTATTTTAATTTTGTATTTTTACAAATAAATTATTAATTACTACCCTCTACATTTGTACAAGTACAAGTACAAGTTATTTATTACATACATACATACATATGTTACGTGTATGTATTTATTAAACAAATTTTTAATATAAAAAAATTAATTAGCAAGAATAATAATTATAATTATAATGATGATGAATAAAAAATTAACTTTATTAACAATCAAATATACATATATACAGATGATTATTAAGTTTATAATAATACTATTTATTGTAGTCATATTAATATTAATCCTGGATATCAATATTATAATTATAAAAGGCATTATTTAAAAATTATCATGTACAACTGAATGAACCGTTTTAATTAAAATAAAGAAAGAGTATGATTTACCAACAATTGTGTAACTACAACCCATACGTACACGTACGACTGGATATGAACTACAACAAATCTAATTGTTGTATCGTTGAAAAACTTACTTTTAATAACTTTTTTTTACAATTATTATACGAATTAAATTGATTTTACTTTTAAATTTACGTAAAATTATAATTATTTAAGAGTATGATTCAAAATAATATATATTGGATCACCTTTAACTTGACTAATAGCAATTCATATTTTTGTTAAATAAATAATAGATAGCATTTGTTAGAAACTATTAAATGTATCAGCAGAATTCAATCACTTATATTGGAGATTACATTAATGAAAGAAGAACATCTTTAAATAATTTAAAACATTCATTACCATACAGTTTTGTACCTATACTTGTTACAGGCTAAACTTATAAATCGATTATAATTTTACGCACGTAATTTCATTTTTTTATTTTTTAAGTAACTATTGTTTAAAATTTTTAAATGGCTTAGTTTGTATCCTATAATTTGATTAAATAAATAAAAAAAACTTTTATATGATTACAAAATTTTGGTACCAATCTATCTGATTGTAGTTAGTAGTATTTAACTAATGGAAATCATATCATAAATTTGCTTGGGTTATTTTATTTGAAGTTGTCATACCAGTCAGTCTATACACATATAATAATCATACTATATATATATAAAATGATGTTGTCTTGTTACTTAAGTTACGTATACAAACATATATACAACCAATCATAGGTAATAGTTATCTATATATATATATATTATTATTTAGATAATTAAGTAGAAGTGAATTAATGATTTTATAAATTTTATTTAATATTTTATTATTTTATTTTATAATAAAAACAGCAAACATTTTTATAAATATGTTTAGTTGTGAAGTAATTGTGTTGTTATGAGATTGATGATATTCAATCAGTTAGTAGTCATAGTAAGTTAAGAGTTTTAAGTTATAGATAGTAGTGAGTGCATAGAGAATTTTGTGGTGAATTTATTATCATAATCAACATTATTATTATATTTAATCGAGTGTTCTTTCTTATTATTCACTTCATATTGTTGATTTAAAAGAATTCATTTTTAAACAAAACAAAAAAATACACACACACACACAACCACAATTTTAATATTAATAATAATAATAATAAAAAAATGATTCATAATTGACTGACGACGGTCTGGTCTGGTCTGACTTATTATATTACTCATTTATAGTTAAATCTCATCCATGTCATTCGATGCGATTACAAATTTAAATAATGTGTGATGCTTTTCTTATCAATAAGAAGAGAACAAAATACTACTTTACTTTACGTTACTTTACTTTACTTATAATTATGTGGTTGGTGGTGCTGTTTTAATAATAATAATAATATTAATAATTTATTAAATATATTGAACTTTGGATTGATTCATGCGTATGTACGGCGGGCGGGCGGAGATTAATTCACGCAAATCTGTCTTATCAAAATTAATATACTTTTATTATTTTTTAATAATATTTATTTATATATTTATTTAGTCATCATCATCACATTTTGTATCGTTTGTTGTTGTGCTGATTGATGTTGTTTGATTAAAATTAAAACTAATAAAAATTTAATAATAAGTGCAAACTTTATAAATTTTATTTTATTTTAATGAATATACATAAACAAAATCATTTTTAAGTGATTTTATTAAATATTATAAATTTTATTACTATTTATTTATTTGAATTGTGAACAATTTGAAGTGTTATTAATAAATAGATATTTAATTCAATTCAATTCAATTTAAAATGGTTGCAGGAATGGGTTTATTTGAAGGTAACTAAATCAAATTTTATATGTTCTACTATATATGCAATACTATAAATATAAGTGCAGTTCACACTTATGTGTTGTGGCATTGTCTATCTATCCGATAATAATTCAAAAACAAAATAGAATTTGGATTCTGATCAACAAACGGTTTCTCATGTATTAACTTTTAAACCATAAGAAATGGATAAATATTTCAATACAAACTTATTTATTTCTTCAAAAGTAACAAACGTTTTTAAACTGAAATCCAACTCAAACTATTATAAGTATATATATATATGTATTAAATATTTACAGTAGTTTATAAATATTAATAATTATAAATAGTTCAAACATTGATGCATAGCATATGTATGGTATTTAAATAATTAACATTGTTAGTTTACTTGATATATTAAATTAACAATAAAGAATAAAATTTATTATTGTTTTATAATAAATAGTCAGATAGACAGACACACAGACATCAATCAACATTGTTAGAAGGTTGTAGATACCGTTTTTTTACCACCGACCAAATAAATCTATAAAGAGCTACTGAAATCTATTTATTATTGTTAAGATAACCTAACACACTTACCTAACTATTTTTTATATATAGATGAATCCACCAAATTCTATGATTAATTCTAAATTAAGAATTTTAATGAATTCTTTGAGACAAATGTTGATCTTTCGAAGTCGCCAATTAATTTAAAATTAATTTATAAACGACTTCACTATCACACTTCAATAATAATAAATTTAATTTTTTTTAAATTGAATGAATTTTGATTTAAAGTCGGTTCAATTGATTGCAATAAGGTTTTTTTTTTCATATTTAATTTGCTTGTTTTTAATTTCAATAATAAAATTTTAAAAAAAGTTTTCCATACAACAAATACCTTTTTTTTTTTATATGTTATACCTACTATTGAAATGAAGATTCATTTTCAAGGTAAATTGAAGTTTTTTATTTGTTTTTTTTTTTTTTTTATTTTAAGATTTAAAAAAACAAATAATAATATATATGTATGTATGTTTTTTATTTATTAACGTCATCCATTGGAGTTTTTATTCATTATATTAATTAACAAATTATTTATGACTTTATAAGAAACTATCTATCGTAGTATTCTGGCTGGCACTTGATACTAATGATCAAATGTGTCTACCGACGAATATCACTGAAACAGTGATTCGGTTCAGAATGTGGAATACATTGAATATTTATGTTAGTTGCAGTACATTTAAATAAATGAATTAAATAAAAGCTGTAAATTACAACAGTCAAAAAAAAGTTGTTTCCCAGTTGAATCGATTCGATGTAAGATCAGAAAATAAAAAATAAAAAAAAAATCATTTATTAATATTAATGAAATCAACATATTTATATATAAAATTTACATTGACTATTTATTAATGATACAACTGAGAAATCAAATTTGTCGGGAGAAATATCCTTACAGAATAAATTATAAATTTAAATAAGTATACATACATCTAGCAGCAAACAAAAAGTGCTTGTCTATAATTTAATTTTGAAACATGGAAAATTGCAGCCAAAGCTTACAGCAAAACTTCTTCTAATAAGTTATATTTATTAAATGCTATTTTACTGCAGTCACAAATCCTTCCTTGATCTATCCTTCTCTATTATACAATTTATTGTTTTATAATTTGCAAATTTACTATACAGACGAACTCTCTGGTAATTACGAGAGGTCCAAGATCTACAGATTTGTAACTGCAACAGGAATGCAAATAACTACGCTGTTATCTTGTTAAACGAATTGTACTGAATTCATTTGCTATAAAATAATTGTTATTCTTTGAAAAAAACTTAACCATCCCGTGTGCAAAAACATCGTAAAATATCAAAATTCGTCTATCTCAGAATATGTTTCTGCTAACATATATTGTAGAATGTTATAATTTTGGATTTGAATAAATAATATTTTTGGTATTTAAAATAATTATGTAGTTGTGATTCGCGTATTCGTAATTATATAGGTCATGGATTGATCACCTTAAACCTAAGTCAAATCAACACATCTATCTATTTGTTTGTTACATTACATATGTATGTAGTAAACACGCACACACATACAAACTCTTTCATGCACACACGCATCTTATTACTTACTATAAAGGACAAATTTGATAATCTTTATAAAATATAGCAGATAAATAAATTACAATACAATACAATACAATATAATAGTACTAGTATATACTAAATTTAATATATCTTTAAAATGATTATATTAAATATGATCAGTTTTCAGTAACTTGTTCTAATACTAAGCAGCAGCCACTCACTCACTCACTAATCAATTAATAATCATTAAATTAATAATTGATAAGTAATTTATGACTTAGCAATATTTTTATATAAAATAAGTTGTTTGTTATCTTCTGTTTCTTTCAATATGATGATTTGCGTCAAAAGTAAAGTATAGCTTTATTATTATTATAATCAATCGAATGTATCTTCATTCTTATCTTATCATAATGTTAAATTAAATTAAATTGAATTAAGTAAGACCTTAAAACAATTCATTTGTTTAAAAAAAAAAAAAAAAAGATAATAAAAATTGATACGTTATATATATATATATATATATATATATATATATATATATATATATATATATATATATATATATATATATATATATATATATATATATATATATATATATATATATATATATATATATAATATCAATGATTGATCCAAATTTGATACTTCATGTCTCCTCAAATAATTGAAAGTCTATTTATAATATAATTAATTAATTAATTAATTATCAGAAAAACATATGACGAACATTAACTGGTACGGAAGTAATATGTACACGTGCCATCCACACTTGTATCACATCATAGAACACTGAACTAACAACATACAACAATGGTTCATAGTTCAAAAGGTTCTTAGTTTAGTGTTATAGTGTTATATCATCAAATTTAGAATAAGTTTAGATCGATCAGAAAATGTTACAATGTTGTCTGACGTAGAGCCATCTGTTAGTTATAAAATTAATTAATAAATTTAAAACATTTGAAAATTTATTGGTTCATTGTGGTTCGTTGTTCGTAGCCGATGATACCCGATGAAATGCGCTTGATTAACATTTTTCTCTGATGTATGATTAAATTTTCTTATATTATAAGAATTTCTTATTGGACTGTCTGTCCGATGGTGTACACCGACTGGCCCTTAATGTTTTGATATCTATTCGTCAAAACTTGTCTTTTAATATATGTTCATTGTGTGTTTCATCTAATCAAGTAGAGGGAGGTATTGTATGTAACCTTCACCTATTTGAATGAAGTTTACCTATTTGTTATATAAATATTCAAATTAACATACAAACTACATTTTAAGTTCTGTATATTGCATCACAACAATATCATCATCCATTACATTTAAATTAACAATTATTTTATATTTGTATGCTAGCTACTAGCTGTATGATCAAAGTTATACAAAGTAATTTCTGAATTATATCAATAATAATCCTTGTATTCATAAAACCTATTGATATCAATCAATCAGGTAATTGATTTTTATTTCCTCATAACTATCTTCATTCCCCAATTACACAATTTATTTATATTATTCATGTAATCGTCGAATTTAATATTGTTTTTTTTTTTTTTATATATTAAATTTTAATTATCAATTAAATAATAAATAATATTCTTAAAATTATTTTGGGAAATTTTTATAAAATTTTTTTAAAATAATTATATTTAATATAAAATTAAATAATTATGGTGAAGTAGTACTATATTTTTTTTTTTTTTAATTTGAATCAAAATCCTTCTTAAAATAATCATGACCTTCCTCCTTACTGACTAAATAATATTTTTATAATAATTATTTTATTTTATTATATTAAATACGGAAATTATTTGAATAATAATTATATACATATTATTATTATTATTAAATATACAACATATAGATATATATTTATTTAATTGTTATATTTCTCATATACCAATTGGAAATATAACTATAATCTAGGTAGGTGTATGTATGTATCATTCAATATTGGATACTAAATACTACTATTTAGTTATTATCGATCCTATATAAGAACTAATAACTGACAAACAATAAACAATGTGTATTTCAATAAAGTTGTTTATAGTTATATTTTAATGAATTGCGTGCTATTTATTAACTATAATTAAAGTATATTTGTTTTGCTGTAACTTTTGAATGCATTGTCTGATGTTAATAAAATTATATTGAGACATTCTATTCTAAATTAAATTGCACATTTTTAATATGATGCATGCAGAATGTATGAAGTATGTATATTTATTGGGTTTTTATATTGTGTGATCATAATGTAAAGAATTGTAATGATTTTGAGTTTGATTTGAACACCTGATTAAATTCAATAATAATAAAATTAATTATTTATTTTATTTAGTAATTTACCTGTGAATGAAAATTCTTATGAAATGAGACTGATTGATTCAATTCAATTCAATCCAATTGATTTTGATTCATACGTATGTATGTATTGATTGATTGAATCATTCTATTAAATAATAATAATAATAATATGTAAATGATATTTTTAAAGAACTTGTTTCAAATCATTAGTAATAAGGTATTTATTTTACCTATATTTAAATATATATTTAATTCTATATTATAATTCAATTTATATTAAATTATCGATTTTATATTGAAATTTTAAGAGGATGTACGTACGTTAGCCTTAAAAATAAGATCGAGTTCATGAATGACTAAAAATCAATCCAATGAATGAATGTGAATCTATCATGTTCAAACTTATGAATCATTCAAGAAGATAGCAGAAATGTACTACAAAGACAAAAAAATGTTTAAACAAGTAACTTTTATTTTAAATATTTGTTCGTAAACTGTTTAGATTCATCACAATTTGAGCTAATAAGTACATATGCATTACGTATTATTATTATATATTATTTTCAAATATATGATTATCCGCTGATTAAATTAAGACTCAAACCAAAATGTATGGATGGTAGGTAGGCAGGTAGACAGATAGATAGATAGATAGATAGATAGATAGATAGATAGTTAAGAAGTAGACTGACTGATTTTAGAGACAGATCACTTAAACTGTATCAACCTGACCGACTGCTTTTCATATATATATGATGTTTGTGTATTAGTTATTTCTGGATGATGAGGATTAGATAGGAGGAACAGTAATAAGATATTTATACTAACTGCTGTTGCTGTACTGTACAAAAAATTACTTAAATATATCATATCGTACACGTGTTTAAATATATTATAGTTACCTATGTTTTATTTACACACAATGTGAAGGTCATACAAATTATATAATAATAATAAAATATTATTATATAATATTAATTTATAATTATTATTGAAATTTATGTTTTTATTTTATTGTTGTTATAATCAATTAACTAAAAATATTTAAAATGTACATAAAATTATTATTTTTAAATAATTTATTTTTATTTTTTTGATTTGATTTTATAATGATTGTGATATGATATAATATGATATGATAATATTGATATTGAAGGTTAAATTATTATTTGAATATTTAAATAATAATATAGGTAGATATATATATATATATATATATATATATATATATATATATATATGTATATATTACTATAGATCAGATACATATACAATGTATTTATTTTTAACAATTAATAACTATAATATTAAAATAATAAAGTAAATATTTTATATAAATGGAGATTATCCATCGATAATCAACAGTATTTAGTTATTACTATACGTATTCTATTGTTCTCAGAATCATTTTCTATATGGTAAAATAATATTAATAAAATACACATATATAGAATGTAACATACATATATGATATATAGAACAATAATTGTTGATTTCATTCAATAATACAAATTAATTTTTAATTATTTATTTTCAGATACCGATTTACAAATGGCCAGCAATTCAGCATCATTAACTTTAAATGGTATCAATGGAAATGTAAATGGGGGTGGGGGTGGAGGTGGCGGAGGTGGTCTTATTACTATTGGTAGCAGTGGTAATAGTATAAATACTAGTGGTTCAGTTGTACCAACATTAAATCAACATTGTGCTATATGTGGTGATCGTGCAACTGGTAAACATTATGGTGCTGCATCCTGTGACGGTTGTAAAGGATTCTTTAGACGTTCTGTACGCAAGAATCATTTGTACACCTGTCGATTTAGTAGAAATTGTATTGTCGATAAAGATAAACGGAATCAATGTCGTTATTGTCGATTACGTAAATGTTTTAAAGCTGGCATGAAAAAAGAAGGTTAGTTTTTAAATCTAAAATTAACTAATTATTGAAATAAATGTATATTAGAAATCGACCTATATCGTAACATTTTTTAAATTTTCCTTTTTGTCAAAATACTCGTAAAAAGTTTTATTTTCATGCTCACAAAGTATTACCATCCTTAAATATACTTTAAAAAAATTTAAATTAAAAAATATTTATTAGAAACGTTAAAAATGCGTTTTTTTACTTGTTTTCAATTTTTTTCAAGGCCATTTATTCAAAATTTGAATTAAATCAAAATCAAACGTATATTTTAAATGTAAATTTGATAATTGAAATTTTAAATGAATTAGTATTTATTTATCATCATTAATACAAATCATCTTAAAAGTATAGCACTTAGTCTAAGCTTTATCTATAATATATCATCTTAGTATTAGTTACATTCAGAATCACTATGTAAAACATTAAAAACGATATAAAATTAAAATAAATAAACTATTAAAATAGTAAATTGATTCACATCTATAGTAGTCCGTTTATCAGTCAGTTAGTCAGTTTGTTGATAGATCAGATCGATAAAGAAGGTATTGCAGGTATTATTTGTCTGATCTGTTATTGATAATTTAATTAAGACAGTTAGTTTCTTCCATTGACATTCTGTTGTGTGTGCTGGGTCTATATTTAAAAATAAAATATATGTTAGATATTTAAAGTATTAAAATAATGAATAAAATGTAATTTTCCATTATATAATAATAATATTTATAAATAAATACAAGCAAATGATTTGATTATCTATCTATCAATATAATGTTTCAATTTATATGTAATTAATTGTAACCCTATAAATAAATTAATTAGAACATTATATATATATATATATATATATATATATATATATATATATATATATATATATATATATATATATATATATATATATATATATATATATATATATATATATATATATATATATATATATATATATATATATATATATATATATATATATATATATATATATATATATATATGAAATGATTTTATTTATAAAATAAATACATTATATTGTATGTAGTATATTGATTGATTGATTCAAATAATTATAATATATTGACTCCTCTACAATTCATATTTCATATACAAATCATTTATTTATACGTGTGTTGTATGGTGTAGATTGGATGATTACAACCAACATAACTAAAACATAAAATTCAAAATGCCTATGAATTGATAAAAAAAATTAATTTAAAATGCATAAATAATTATTTTAATGGCATGTTGTTGGTTTATTTTATTAATATTATTATTTTCATGATGTTTATAATTATAATTATAAAGTATTAATTATTTATACTTTAGTTTTTTTTATTTTGAATTGGAATGACAAAAAACAAAGTAGGTACTTTATATAATATGTAAATGTTGTAGTATAATATAATTAATTATATTTAATTAGGGTATAGGGAGAAAGAATGAATGCATGTATTTGAATTTATCCTTGATAAAATAAAGTTATTTTTACCTTTTAAAATAAAATAAAAAAACATTTATGAATTAATTATTATCAATTTATTTTACATACAATATAAATATATTGGTATATATTTATTTGCCATTAATAATGACAGATTAGTGTAGATATGTTTGTAATTGATGCCAATAGATGTCTACACTTGTATATGATATTCATTATACATGACATAAATATGACGTTCAATTATTTTTTTATTATTATTGTTTTTTTTTTTTAATTTCTTGCTTTAGCTATTTTCAGCTATATAGCCATCGTTCAATTATTTAATGAAGTATTTACTATTTAATAATATTGTGTATTGTATTTAGTTTAATACATTAAATACATATCTATAATGTATGTTTTAAGTTTTGTGATTTAAGTAAAAATAAATATACACAAAATCTTGACTGACTACTTACTATCAATAAATAAATAATCAATACGAATTATATTAATGTTATGTCCTCTAAACTCATGTAACAAACAACAACTGGCTACAAATGTATTTACTAATTTATTATTCATAACTATAAAATATTAAAAATATTTATGTATATTATTATTATTGTTATGTCTGATTGAGATAATTAATTAAAAACTATTTTGTAATGATATGATCCATGCATCCATCCATTCTTGTATCTTATATCATCTATCTATCTGTATTATATACTTATGCATAAACAAATCATCATTCATGTACACGTGACACGGCACATGTGTTTACATATTTTATTTATTTAAAGATATTAAATAAATAATCTTATATTATTATTATTAGTGTATAAGTAAATACTGTAGATACAGTATTGGATTTACTAGAAAATCAATCAAGAACTTACTTAATACATAAGGATACATAAATAATAGTCAGTTCTCAAACAATATTTGATATTAGAGAGACGAAGAAGGACTTCAAATAGCAGCGCATACGTACGTTACATACACGTTGTAAGTGAACGCCCGCCGCTTCCTTACTATATCCTGCTCACCTTGCGTCCTCATGTCTCTAACTAAATGATTGATATTATTTTGATATCATTCATTTTATCTATATAACTATCAAATCTATTTGTTTTCGTTTATTCAAATTATTTATATTTTCTTTTATTTTTATTGTTTTTTTAAATAATCATCAAAATATTCATGATTTTTTGATATAAGAGTGTAGATTGTGGTCTGTGAAAATAGTTAAAGTGTCTCCCCTCCCCACATGAAAATATACTAGATCCGTTCCTGATTATATTTATATTTGTCTCCATGACCGGCGCCGACAACGTATATTTTCAAATAATAATACCGGCGCCGGTCATTCAAATAAATGTAATAATCAATGAAAGTTATTAACTGTCAATGGATTTCTTATTTTTTTTAGTTTCCGAATTTCTGTTATCAAATATTCTTTGAAAGTATTTTCTTACAAATCTCCAATATTTTTTCGACTATTTAAAATTTCCATGATAGATTTAAATTTTCAAACTGATTGATATTTTCGGAGTTTTAATCATCAAATATTATTTTTTTTTTTAAATCTGTTCAAATGATTATAGGTTAAAAAACAAACTTTATTGTTCTGATGATGAGTAAATAGTCGTACATAAATAAATTTGATTGACACATAGCTTATAAATTAAAAATGTGTTTAATTAATGTTAATTACTCCCACAAATTAACGCTCAATTCAAACTTAAATTAAAAAACAAACATTATGAAAATTAAACATGAAAGAAGGAATGTCAAATATTAATTTTGGCATTATTAGTTGAAACTATTGGTTGTCAATAATAAATAGATAAACACAGACATAATATTTATTATAAAAATGATGTTTGTTGATAGTTAGTTAATGATCTTAAATAATTAAAAAATAGTAGCCTTAACCTCAACACTAACATTAACTAAAACTTTGTTGTATTTAATAGTTGTTTGTTATAATAGTAAATAGTTTTTATCCCCATATCATCATCCTTGACATGTTTGTCATTTTTATAATATTATATCTAATTGCTGACATGTTTTTTTTTTATATTAATACATACATACATGTATATTACAAACATTACATTATTAATTATATATGAATATGAAACTAATTAAATATCTATACCTATAATTATTATTTAGGTATCTACTATATTTGAGGAAATAAAAAGTATCTAGAAATTATTATTAATATTTTAATTCTATATCTATTTATATCGGTCTCTAGATCTAATTATTATTTTTAAAAAAATGCATTTAAATAAAATATCGAGCAAAAATATATATATATATTTTTTTTTGGTACAATTTACAAAATAGCTCTATCATTAAATAATTTCATACTTTATGGGAATGCGAGATATATAGAATTTTAATAAGTAACTAACGACATCACTCAATAATAAACGAAAAACCGCAGGGGTAGAGGAAGAGAGAGAGAGGGACTAATCAAAAAATTATTATTTCCGTATTTGTCATGACCATTTTATTTCACCACGAAAGCAAAAACCTCTTCGTCTTCTTTGTTTGCATATAAAATAGTTGATATTTTTAAGGATTTAAAAATACCAACTCTGAAAAATCTGAAAGGGATGTAGTACAAAAAATTAAAGTTCCCCTATTCTTCTTAATTGTTTATTCGCATTGGATACAAAAAAAAAAACGTATCTTCTTTACTTGCATAGAAAAAAATTGGTATATATTGAGATTTTCCTCAAAAGAAGTTATGAAATTTTTCCAAAAACAATTAATTTTGTTGAATGTGATAAACCTTTCTATCAAATTTAGTAAAAATCGTACAATGCGTTTGAAATTTACAGCGGAACAAACACAAATATATTGATAGATATGAAATACAGACAAACGAAATCCAAAATTATATCAACTATGGGCCCAAAATGGTGTTTGATATAAATATATTAAATATAATTTTATTTTATTATTTAAAAATCATTTGGTCCAATTTTTCAATGTCATAACATAAGAATTAAAAAGCCAGTCATATTCATTTATTACTTTTATAAGTTATGTTCTTAGTTATGACGTTTATAAAAATTTAAAAAAAAAGCTGTTAAATGTAATTATATTTTATTAATATAATTATAAATTATTATTAAATGGAAAAGTATAAAAAAAAAAATTAAATAAAATTATAAATGTCATAAAAAAAATTAAAAGTAATAAAATAGTTAGTTAGGTTAGATTAGCTAACATAT
Source organism: Chrysopa pallens (assembly GCA_020423425.1). Classification (NCBI taxonomy): domain Eukaryota; kingdom Metazoa; phylum Arthropoda; class Insecta; order Neuroptera; family Chrysopidae; genus Chrysopa; species Chrysopa pallens. Next base: position 187,744 of record CM035595.1, on the reverse strand, counting down.
CTATGATTATGAATATCTATGATTAGTTTTAGGTTAATTTTAGCACCTATTAATTAACGTCAATAGGTCAAATTGAACAAAAAAATAAAATAAAAATAATAACTACATATGTAATAATATTTTATTTGTTTTAATAATTATTTAAATGTCTTTAATGACATTACAACTATTTATTATTAATCACTTAAAATGTTGGAAAATAACTTCAAATTAACTACTTAGTTATTACCTAAATAACTACATTGTGTTTCTATTGTGTAATAATAATCGTAATATTATGTATCAACGAATATATTAAAGGAAGCGAACATCAAATTATTTGAAATTTTTTACCAAAATTCTCAATTGATTTATGAAAGATTTATCATCAAGTATGTTTTTTATATTTATTTATTTTTTTATAATCGAAATAACAACACTTTATTCCTACCAACCAGACCTATAAAAAAATTTTTTTTTGGTCCGATTATAAGATTTTTAATGATACACCGGTTAGACCTTTTTATTGTAAATGAATTTAACATTTCATGTTCGTTTATAGACAGGCAGAAATAAGATTGACAAAGATAAATAGATAATAGTTATTTTTTTTTTATCTATGCATAAAATAAAAAGAAATATATTTGGACTATCTATATTATTGTAGATCTATTAAATATAGCTCAAATATATCTCAATTTAATTTAATGAAAGATAATCAAATTACTGTAGAATCTATATCTAAGTAATTTTATTATAACTTCCTTCGTTTTAATTCCTTTTTTTAAAAAAGATTTTACTGTTTTCTTGAATTTTGTTCAGTATTATGGTATTTCCCAAGTCGATTTACTATCATAAGAGATAATAAAAAAGTACCTACTATATTTGTATTCCTTATTTAATATACATTTATTTCAATGGTTAATTAAAATTAGTTATTAATTTAATATTCGTAAATAAATATATTCGTAAATAAATATATTACTATTCGTAAATAAATATATTGATATTAATTGATATTGATTTTTGTTGTATATTTCATTGATAGCTGTACAAAATGAAAGAGATCGTATATCATGTAGAAGACCAAGTTATGAAGAACCAAGTAGTGGTAATGGTTTATCAGTTGTATCATTATTGAATGCAGAAATGTTATCAAGACAAGTAGAAGTAAGTGTAGTATAATATAAATAATAATAATAATATTAATAAATATATATATATATTTGATTGATGATTGTTTTAGCAACAAATGGGTACAACTATCAATGATTTTGATTTAACAAATAAACAAATAGCAAATATCAATGATGTATGTGAATCAATGAAACAACAATTATTAATATTAGTTGAATGGGCTAAATATATACCAGCATTTACTGAATTACAATTAGATGATCAAGTAAGTTATCTATATTTATTTCTTAAAAATTTACTTCTTACTTTGATCCTCTATATTTAATATACACTGATTTTATTATATTATAATATATCAGTGAAATACTTTGAATTGATTAAAATGTATCTATCTATTCTATAATTGTTATAAAATAATGAATATTGATATATTTGATTGATTGATTTCAATTATAATTGTTTTAGGTAGCATTATTACGTGCACATGCTGGTGAACATCTATTATTAGGTTTAGCTCGACGTTCTATGCACTTAACAGATATATTATTATTAGGTAATAATTGTATTATTACCAAACATACAACTGGTAAGTTTAATTTATTTTATTTAAATTTAAATACTAATGTTTTATTTTTTGTCCCTTTAATTTAAATATATCAATCACAAACAATTTCTTAAAATGGCTATTTCAATTTATCTCTCTCTGTGACTTAACAAAATACAATTTAATAATGGTATTTATTGGTAGTTGCAAATCTACGGCTAAAACTATTACACATACTAATAAGTGTGATCTAAGCTGCTAGGGAGTAAGTAATATAATCATAAAATTACACACAATTACTTGTAGTCAGACTCAGAAGCTTCTGAAGACACTTCTATAGATTGACATGTTGACTTTAAAAAGTATTATACTAAAAATCATATTAATGATTGACCAAAATTACCAAATCTATGTAAAATATTGATGTTATGTTGATGTCAATAAAATGGATACTTTATTTTGAAATCGATTTTGGAAAATAAAAGTAGATAGTACATTATTGTCATTTGATTATGAAGACAACAAACTACCTACCAATGACAATCATTATAAGCTAGGGTCAAGGTCTGTTAGTCAGTTAGTTGTACGTCATTTAAAAGATGTTTTTTGTTTTATTTTTGATTTCATTTGTGTAATGGCAAATGAATCATTTAAATAATAATTATTATTTAGTATTTAAAAAAACATTGATGATTACAATACTAAATAATAAAGCTATTAAAAATTTGATGACTTACAGACAGACAGACAGACTTGTTTTTTAATGCTATTTTGTTCTTTTTAATTTACAAAATGTAATGTAATGCTTTTAATTTACAAAAATTTATACAGATATTCTTTTGTAATAAATTATTTTATTTTATTCATTTACCTATGAATTAATTCATTAATTCAATCATTTAATTTGTATTATTAGTAATTCAATTACACATTGCAATTTTACAATTACACAAATTGTGTAATAATATTATTTTTAAGTTACTATTAAACAGTACAATGCCTAACTACCTATCTATGCAACTTTTTTATACTATTTATTATAGACTTTTTAATTTAAACTATTTTACTATTAAATTTAACTCTTGAGAGAGGAGTGCCATTATAAAGTATACTGAATGTTTAAATTTGATTGCAATGTGATGCAAGATGCATATTGTTTAATAGTATAAAAAAGTTGCATAGAAAGGTTGGCATTGTACTGTTTAATAGCAACTTAAAAATAATATATATATATATATATATATAACAAACAAACATAGCATAATATACGTTTTCCTAATTGATTGATTATATATTGAATTCTATTTTCAGATTCACGCCTATCACCTGATTTAGATATAAGTCGTGTTGGATCACGTATTATTGATGAATTAGTCAAACCCATGACAGAAGTACAAGTTGATGATACAGAATTTGCATGTTTAAAAGCGATTGTATTCTTTGATCCAAGTAAGTTACGTTCAACTAACTATTCGTAAAAATAAATAACTCATTTGATTTGATTTGATCGTTAATCTAATTTGTTTTGTTTTTATAATAGATGCAAAAGGTTTAGGTGAACCACAACGTATAAAAGCGTTACGATATCAAATACAAATCAATTTGGAGGATTATATAAGTGATCGGCAATACGATAGTCGTGGACGTTTTGGTGAAATATTGTTAACATTACCAGCATTACAGAGTATCACATGGCAAATGATTGAACAAATTCAATTCGCTAAATTATTTGGGGTCGCTCATATTGATAATCTACTACAAGAAATGCTTTTAGGAGGTGATACACTTTCTAAAAAATATGTTTATTTTTAAACATTCACTAACAATACCGGTCTTTGTCTCTGTTTGTTTGATTTCCCCCCAATCTTTATCTCTGTTCAACTTCTACATTATTATTTTATTGTACCTTCACAACTGTGTTCAGTCTGCCACCTTCCTTATTCTTCCTTATTGTATGTAAATAAATAAATATATATGTAGAATATTTTTATTTTAAGGCTTTGTGTTTGCTTTTTGAACTTAGCTAGATACTTCAGATAACCACTTTTAGATCAAAATAAACTAATTTGTGACTCCTGTTCAGGAGCTACAGCTGAAGCAAATGGTAACGGTCAACAAGTGAGTGCTCAACAACAGCAGCAACAACAACAAACCAACTATCAAACTAGTGCAAGCGATTCACCAGGAAGTCCACTCACCCCACCAAGTATAACACAATGTTCATCACCACAAGCTCAACTATTAAATTCTACAACAAATTCACCAATGTCTTCATCGAATGGAACTGGTGCTGGTGGTGGTACCAATAATAATAATAACAATAACAACGGTGGTGGTCCACCATTAATATTAATGCGTGATTTAAATGATCCAAGCGTTGACTATCCAATGTCATTCAAACAAGAACCAATTCTAGAACACGATGCCACCTTTTAAATATAATAAACAACATAATTAAATTGTTGATAATCGTCAGTGTTTTACACAAACATGCTCAAAATCAAATCGCTCAATTATTTGTTAAATATTTTATTCTTGCCATTCATTTTATATAAATAAACATATAGGTTATATATATATATATATATATATATATATATATATATATATATATATATATATATATATATATATATATATATATATATATATATATATATATATATATATATATATATATATATATATATATATATATATATATATATATATATATAAAATAATATAACAGATACACTGTATCCTGTAAAGTGATGAATACATTTATTTTAGAAGGTTAGTTCATCAATATCAATCCAGTCAAAGACTGTTACTTTTATTAAATCAGGCAGGTTAGGTTCTCTCTCAATCAAATATGAACGAATGCAATACAATATAATATTATTAATTATTGATAAAATAAATAAAATGATCGAGACTTATTGAGTTGCCTTACTATAATTATACACTAAATGTAATAATAATTAATGAGCCTTAAATGAAATGTAAATGGTGCCAATAAATAATATATTTTTTATATAATATAAATATAATTGTAATTATGTAGTTAGAGAAACTACTGACTACTGACTGTGCTGACTAGACAAATCAATTGTTAACTATTTTCTATACAACTTACAATTTGTTGTTGGTTAGTTTTAAGAATTATCATTTTTTAATTCACATAATTATTATGAATCATTCTTTAAAAATCTATATATCTATATTTAATGTATCTCAATTTGGTTGGAGGTGCTGAGAAGTTGACAAACTACAAAATTCTGCCAAAATAAAATTTGATTCTTAAAAAACGAACAAGTAATCTAAATTCAAATTTGCATACCTTTATATCAATTTGGATGGATTGTGCACATGTGCAAAGTTCGAAAAACGTCTAAATAAACAACAGTTTCCCCCTTGGAAATTCACTCTAAATTGCTGAAATCAATTACTCACTCCCCATGTTAGTAATATTATTTTGTCTGATAACTCGAACTGCACACAAATTCCATCTCATTTCAACGAATTTTTGGAGATGCCAAATAGTAGCTGGAAATATATGTATATATTTATACTGGTGACTTCCATACAATGTATAATAAGTCTATATTTTCATGAAAATATGACTAAAAAATAATAGGCTTATTTAATTAAAAGTGTTGTTGTGAAAGAATGATTCATGATATTTAGATATTTTACAGGTTATAAGAAATTATGAATTAAATAAATATTTAATGCATAAATTATTAATTCATCTCTCGAACAAATGCGCACACAGCACTGCCTCCATTCATGAACACATACCAAATGATTATTTTGATAATTAATTAAAAAAAGTAAATAAAATAAATAATTCAAATAATAGATTTTGTAGAAAGTGAAGATAAATTTTTTTTTAAAAGGCTGGTCGTGGCAATACTTTTTAGATAGACGTAGAAATTTTAGTCTATTTTTTTCCATAATTAAAATTAATATTTTTATTGTTTGTTTTTGTATTATTTTAATGTTTTATTTTCGTTAAGAAACAAAATTTTATATTTTAAAACTTTGATAATTTTGTGCAATTAATTACTCTCTCTCTCTTTAGTGGCTGCCCAAATCATATTAGTAATTTAATTCTATTTCAAAATTCTGGTAAGTGGAACGTTCTGCGTGCACTTTAACGTGGTTTATAAAATTATAATGTTTTTTTTTTTTTTTTAATATTTTAATCTTTGATAATTTTAATATTATGTATAAGTAATTAATATGCAATTTATAAAGTTTTGAAAGCATATCAAAATAGAATGATGATGATTCACTTAGCAGAATTTTGGTTGAGAAACAGTCGTCGTTAAACTGAATCTAAAAATAAATTGAGAGTAAAATAATTAAGGATGAAGTTTAATAAAGACTCATCATTTTTATAAATAAACCAATCAAAAGACTTATAATCAATGATGTAGTGAATGAATGAATTATTAATTCATACATAATTTATAATCTATTGTTGTTATTTATTATTTATATTCACAAATGTCTTTACTTAATTTAGATTGCTAACTATTTTTATATACAGAATCGAACCAGAACATAACAGGTGATTGTGTTGCTGTTTACAATTTAATTAATAATGATTATAAATAGAATCAATCATTGTTTAATGTTTGTTTGTTTTTTTTTATAGCAGCTTTTGTTTATTATTTAGATTTAAGTTGATCAATAATAAATATATTGTTGTTATAATTAGTTAAATTTGTTGTATATATTATTATTATTGTTCATTGATTATTAATAATACGAATACAATAATTTCGTTATTTTGGTAAAATTCATAAATTTTATAACAACAATTGATTGATTTATAAATTTAATATTCGTTATTTGTTGTTTGGTTGTTCTTTTCGTACAAATCATTCAATACTTTAATTTAATTTTTAAAATTTTACAATTATTTTAAAAATATTTGATTTCTATAAACGATTGAAGTTTTTTTGAAAATTTCTAAATTAATAATTAAAATTTGAAACCGTATTTATTAAGAAGTTTAAATAATTAGAATACAATTGAATAGAACGTTGGTACGTAATCATTACGACATTTAAAATTGTATTTCATAAATACATTATAATTTTAATAAAACAAATGTTATTAATTAATTAATTAATGTTTATGTTATTAGATAGATAGATGGGATGGGATGGGGTGGGCTGGGGTTGGTAAGTAGTACCTAGATTAGATAGATTGGTCGTCGGGTTGGTTGGTTGGTCGGTCTCAGGTGCTATTTTTGTAATATAATTAATAATATTTATATATACATTATATATATAATTAAATTGAGTAGGATTTAGAATCCATTTTATGTTCGTATTACAACATACATTCAGTTTGTATTGTTGAGATTCTATAATAAAAGTTGTAAATCGTTTGTAACTTCGACACTTAAATGTTAACCACTAATAATATGTCTTACCACTTACATCTTTTATTGTAGAATCAGAATAAGTTTTACAATTACAGCTAACTACTATATAGATAGATAGCTCACTTGAAGGTTGTGAATTATATCATTTATGATGATTTAATTAATCGATAATTTTGCTAATAAATAATATACTCTTCGTATAATAATAAGTATGAGTTTTGGAGTTTTTAAAAATGTGGACAAATATCAAACAATACAATCTTACTTAAAACACTTCACTTGCATCATCTAGTCGTACACATACATACATACATATCTATCTATCTATCTATCTTACGTCAACACAAAGTAAAATGCTATAGACCTTTTCATTTTAAAATTTGTTTCGTACTGTTGACAATAAGTTTGACAAAGATAGAAAATATTTGCTTCTCATTTTATTACATTAGTTTTTTGACATTCTGTCCGAAACAAAAACGAATCGAAAATTAAAATGAAAAGCCCTATTCATTATTCTTTTTTTTTGTTTACTTTTTATAGAGAGAGTGATGACTGTTAATATGATGACACTACATACAAATGATGCATTTATAAATGTTTATAAATGCATTATCATTTGTATAAATTATTATCATTTTTATGTTAAGATTGTATTGTGTTTTTATCATAATAAGATATATTTTAACATTATTTTTACTCAATCAAATACGTATTTTACAACGACCTGAGGGCGGCATATATTATTTGTTATTTTATTCAAAAATGATAAATATTTACATATATATATATATATATATATATGTAAATATATATATATATATATATATATATATATATATATATATATATATATATATATATATATATATATATATATATATATATATATATATATATATATATATATATATATATATATATATATATATATATATATATATATATATATATATATATATATATATATATATATATATATATATATATATATATAAGTGATATTTTGTTGTCTATTATTATTGATTAGAACATTCCTTTTTTTTTTTTTATTTAAATGAATAAATAAATATAATTAGTTATATTTATATAAATAAAATATATTTAAAAAGCAATAATTATATCATATCATATTATTATTATTATATAATAATAATATTTAATAAGTTTTAATTAATTGTCAATTACAAATAAAAATAGTATCAATAATTAATTCTAATAAATAATAAATTATTTTAAAAAATGAAATAAATATTATGTGATTGAATATAACATTTTATATTTATTTATTTAATAATTGTTATTAATTAAATTTTAGTAAATTTTATTAAAAATATATATATAGTATAGTTTAGTATAATATAATATAATATAATAAATATGTTATTAGGTATTATTATTAATTAATTAGTTTATAAAATAGTTATGGTTTTTGATAAAATTTAATAGTTAAAAAGTAAATATTAAAAAGTTTGTTTGTTTCTTACATTATTTACCAATTATTAAATATTATTATAATATAATAATAATAAAAACAATATTATTATTTTTATTATGTACAATTTTGTTTGGAATAAAGTTATTATTATTTGTTATATTATTATTATTTATTTATTTATTAACAACTATTTATTTATGTTATAGGCATGGTGGGTATCAAGGATCATCATCATTCATGTATGTGTTGTGTGTGTATCAAGCAACAAGTATGAATGTACGTCGTAATATCATCGAATTTAATCTTCTTGTATATTAATATTGAATGTTTTTGAATGAATCAACCAAACCTAATTCAATCCAATCCAACCCAACCTAATCATTACACACCATCTATCATCAATATATTAATTTTGGACATCATATGAATATTATTTGATAACGTTCAAATGAAAATGGTAAAAAACAACTGAAGACACATCAAACATCTAACTAAACAGTCTGAATTGTTTATATTTAATATGTAGTTGGATCATCAATAGAACTTAATTAATCGATTTGCTCATTCACGAACTTAAACTCACTTTTTAGATCTAGTTATTGAGTTATCTTAATGATCGATATCTGACGGGTGGAAGGGAATGAACTAATTCGGTTATTATATAATCAGTTACACCAGATTTTTGTTAGTTTCTTCAATATTGTCTAGCATTTACTTAATTTATATTAAATTCAATATATTCCTCACATATTTCATATTACAAGTCATATTAAAATTTTGTATTTTATTGGTTGCGTCAATAATTTAAATAACAATATAGTTTTTGCATCATTTTACCTAAATGTGTATAATGTTTTATAGTTTTATTTATTTAAAAAATAAAACATAAATAAAATAAGGGAATATTCATCCATCTGTACCTACATTTAAATAAAAGTGGTAAGTTTTGTTGTATTTTATCTGTTTTAGTAAAAATGTTGAATTATAACAATATAATTAATAAATATTGTTCTTGTAAGTGCATCCTGAACTCGTCCAAGTTTAAACATATGCATTATAGAACGCACTCAAATATTATTTTTAACTCCATCTATATATAAAAAATACAAATATTATTTGACAATTGAGAATCAGCTAACTGCCAATGTCATTGGATGTTTGTATGTATGTTGTGTTTAATTACATACAAAATATAGTATTTTAAAATTAAAAGTAAATTAAATTGTAATAAAAAATTATGGCAGGTAAAGCACGTAATAATATAAATCGATTAGAAACTGAAATTGAAAAAAGTAGAGAAGAATCAAATTGGAAACGTGTTATTGAATTAGCTGAACAATTAAAAACACGATCGAAAAAAGATGGTACTTAGTAAAATAAAACATTTTTAACTATTTATTTATTGAATGATGGTTTTTAGAATGTTTATCAAACTTTTTAATTGGTGAAGGACGTTTAGAATTATATTTAGATACATGTCCACCAATTGAATCAAATACATCAAAAGCTAAAACAGGTTTATCGGAAGCTAAACGATATTTGAAGGAAGCTGCTAATGATTTAGGTAAAAAAGCTGGAGTTGCATTAGATGCACATTTATTATTAGGTAAATTATGTTATGCATGTGGACAATATTCAGACGCATTAGAACATTATAATTTAGCTGAATTACATACATTAACTGAAAAACATCTTCCAATGTAAGTTCATCATACATATTACATTGTTTTAAATCAAATATAAAATAATTAATTAAATTTTAATAAAAATTTTAGTCGTAGTTTAAGAATCGTTGCTGAATCATTTGCAATAAAAGGACAATGTTTAGAGAAAGTAGAACCAGCTGGTAGTCGATTCAAACAATCTGAAAGAGAAGCTGAAATGATGCGATGCTATGAATTAGCATCGAATTTAAGTTTACTTTATTTACAAGAGATTGATAAACTCAACAATAATACTCAAGGTTCATCAATGACAGGTAATAATTTGATGTTTATAAATGTAATGAATGTAATAATTAATTAATATCAAATTTATTATAAAAAGGTTCACATAGTCCACAACCTACAACAATGATGATGTCATCAACAACAAATTCAACAATAATAAATAGTAATAATACAAATACAACTGGAATTGGTACTGGTACTAATAGTAATAGTAATGATACAAATAATGGCAGTAATAAAATAAGTATTATAATGGAATTGGCATTAAAACGTTCACCATTAATTTGTATACATAATAATAAATTAACATCAGCTATTGAACGTTATCGTACAATATTAACATCGATTGAATCAACACACACACATGATCTACGTTTATTATTTACACGTCAATTAGCTGAATTATTATTACATCATAATATTGTTGTTGGACATTTATATGTAACACCTGATAAACCACCATTATATCATCATTATCATCATCATTCTACTTCTAATAATAATAAACAACGTAATAATACAAATAATAATGCTAATAATAACACAGATACAACACCATGGAAACCAAAGCGTTATGTTAGTTTAAATCAAGTAAGTTAGTTTAGTAGTAGATTTTATGTCTTAAATCTAAACATCCATCAATCACTTAAAACAAGAATGTAAAAAATTAATTCAATAGATTCACTTTTCAATTTTTTTCAACTACCAAAGTTATATAGTGACTACAGTGAGTATATTCAATCTATACAACAACAGTACACAGCAATCCTAGATGTTCATCCCTATCCATGTTCTGACTGTGTCTGTTGTTTAACTTTGTTGATCGGTTGAGATCGGTAATTAAGTTAGTCCTGAATAGATTTTTAATATACAAAATATTATAATGAGAGAACATGAACCAATTTAATGCAAATGTGTATTTTACTTTTCTCATAAATAAATCAATTGTAGATATTTTACGACTGGCTATACACTGTATAACTGTCAACTGTTCACACAACATCTTTTTCAATATTAGAGCTACGATAAAATGTCGTACGCTTTCATATCACACGATACCATCAACTTTTATTTGAAATGTAACATGCAATAAATTATAAAAATCTTTGATTCCAATCTACCTACTATATATTGAATCTATAATGTTTTCAATTGATTTGTAGTTTGTACCAAAAAATGAAAATGAAGAAATCATATTGCTTTTATTGATATCAGAAGCGATGGCTGTACATAATGCTGTATTATCACAATCACCTGAATTTAAAGAGGCACGTATACGTGCGTATCAGGATGCAACATGCGTATACGATCTATTAACAATGGCAACGGTACGATGGAATCAAACTGAATTACTATGTGAAGCATTCGAACGTGCTATGAAATTCTCATTCGATGAGCCACATGTATGGCATCAACAAGCGTTATGTTTAGTAACGTTAGGACGTTATACACAAGCATTGGATGCATTGAAAGAAGTGAATCGTATGCAACCGACATTAGTAGCACCATGTTTACTAGCTGCAAAAATATGTTACGAACATATGTCATTACCACAACTGGGATTCAAATGGAGTGAGAAAGCATTAAAAATTGAAAAAGAAAATGGTGGCAGCAGTAGCTGCTCATCATCACAAGCGAATTTAATTGGTCGATGTTATATTTATGTTGGTATTGGCTATCAACTGCAAGCGAATACAGCTCAACTCAAAAATGAAAAGAATCAATTGAATGAGTTAGCTTTGGAGCATTTCATGCAAGCAATCAATGAAGATACAAATGATCATTTAGCTGAATATTATTGTGCTTTACAGCTAGCATTGATGGCACGCATTCATGAAGCATTACAACATGTACGTGTATCATTAGCATTACGTCCGGAAGCTGATAGTTCAGCTGCATTACAATTGTTAGCATTATTATTATCAGCATCAAGACAACACAGTGAAGCATTAAAATTAGTGAATACGGCATTAGATGAATATCCAGATTGTTTAAATTTAATGAATGTAAAAGCACATTTAGAACTGCATGAGTATGGTGGTGACCAAGCATTAACCACTGCTAAACAAATGTTAATGTTATGGAAGAATCAATATGAATCGTTAACAATCAATGAAGCACCAGAATGTGATCGTAAGAGTGATACACGATCTGTATTTCAATTGTATACATCTGAAATGTCTGATAAAGATTCAAGTTAGTATTTATTTGTTTATTAATCACTTTTTTATAATTATTTATTATTCAAATAATAATGACGTACGGGGCAGAACTTACAAATGTACTGTTTTATTATTATTATTATTTGAACAGTAGTCAGTAATTTTAAAATAAAATAATAATACAAACTGATAAAGTTACTACTATAGGGGCTTTTTAAATATATAAGAATAGATGTTAATGATTTGTTATCGTTTGTTTTAGGTTCATTACAAGCACACAGTGTAGCCGCATCACGTGTTGAACAAGCATTAAGTGAAGCAGCCTCATCATTGAGTAGTTTTTGTATACGTCCTGGACCACAACGTGCATGGCAACTGTTATTACAAATATGGTTACTATTAGCTGAATTATATTTAAATATTGAACAAATTGAATCAGCACAAGAATGTGTTAAACGTGCCCAAGAGATTTATCCATTATCACATCATATTATGTATATGGTAAGTAAGTAGTAATAATTACAATTAATTATTTATTTATTTTATTTTATTTTATTTATATAGCGTGGATTAATTCATGTTTATAAAGAAGAATGGAATGAAGCTAAATTATGTTTTCAAAATAGTGTTGCAGTGAATCCAAGACATATAAAATCATTACAACAATTGGGTTTGATCTATCATTATTTGGGTTTACAACGTGTTGCTGAGACAACACTACGTGATGCATGCAAAATAGATCCAACAAGTCATCAAACATGGTATTTATTATTATATGTTTTTATTTTAATTAGTTAGTAGTAGTAGTAGTAGTCGTCTTATTATTATTAATTTATAAAAAAAAAAAAAAAAAAAAAAAAAACTATATAATACTGTACCTAATGCTGAATTTATTTCAAGTATTTTTACATCAAATCACTCACACTCATTGCGTTTTTAAAACTTTTAAAGATGTCCGTCTTGTTCTCTGGTAGATTTGGTATATCATGATAATAATTGTCAATAACATTTAAAACATTATTTAATTGAGAGTTGAGTATTTAATGATGGCATACAAAACATCCCTTAAATACATATTTGAACAAAACTTGTTCATACAACTAATTCTATCTACTATATCATTTCATTTAATTGAATTAATTTAATTTTAGGTATATATTGGGTACAGTTTTGGAATCGTTAGAAGAATATGATTCAGCAAGTCAATGTATGGCTGTTGCATTATCTGAAGAAATGTGTTCACCTGTTATGCCATTTACATCTGTACCATTATGTTTTGAATAAATCAATCATTTAATTGTTTTAATACTTTGTATTATATAGATATTTATCAATCACACAATAATAATTTATTGATTATTATTACAGTGGATCGTCGATCGTCTTGTAACCCAGCATCTATTGTGTTGTTTTATTTACTAAAGTAAGTTTTGCGCATCAGAAGAGTACATGTAGAATCTTATCATTGGATCTTTAATTTGTCGGATTACAAGAAGGTAATCTTTTATAAAAAATTCCGGACAATAAAGGGGGGGGGGTCTTAGACAATACTTTATAATCTGACAAATTCGATAGTTCGACACTGCCTTGAATAAAGTTTGTTGTATTAGCGGGGGTCCACTGTAATTATAATCCATCGTTATCATTTAATTATATTTATTGTTAATATTTATTATTGTTAATTCTTATGTTTATTTTTTTGTTACTTGCGTAGAGGTTGGGTTTGGTATACAACAATATAAATAACATAGACCAACAATGAACGTACAATTTAATTTAGTTTTTATATGAATGTATCGAGGATTATCAGGCAGTGTAGTGCTGCTGCTAGATCCCAAAACATTAATATCAAAGTCGTACCACTTAACAAGTTTTTTTATATTTTAACGTTTAATAAACCATGAAAATTGAATTTTATCATTTCAATGTTTTTGAATTAGATTAGCAATAAAATTAAGTTAAATAAAAAGAATAAACAGGTTATTTATATTCGTAAAGATATTGAATTAATGTAAATTCATTGATTGATTAAACAAAATGATAATTGTATATAATATTCAGTCGTATACATAAAATCAAATAATATCTTTCTCTATATGAAAAAACATTGAATATGTTTTCAACGTTCAAACATCCAATACATTTTATTTTTAGATGTTCTTTCAGTTCTTTCAAGTATTATTTTTGTTGGTCTATGTTATTATTAATCTCATTTATCATTCATAGTAACGATGAATGATGAAGATCTCTGTACCCAATCAAATTCTACAATACATCTAATATTAATTAATCTTTTATTGAAAGTGATTTCCCAGTATAATTATAAGAAAATCAATCTGTATTTTGCAATTATAATAAAAGATTCAGTTTGGAGCATTTTTGTTGTTGTTGTTTTTTTTTATTTCATTTCATTATATTCTGATTGAATCAAATTACCACAGTATTGATCTCTGCATTTTAATAAAATCCGTTAGTAGAGCATAGATAGCTCTACTTAAATAAGTGTAAGTAGAGCCATCTATGTTCTACTTACTTATTTTTTCGCAATGACTATAAACTTTTATTTTGTATATGTAATGCCATCTATTAACGTTAAATTAAACTAAAACTATCAACTTTTAATACACGTACAGCCATCTATGGGCTTAAAAGCAAACTGAAAATTATTTTAATACATGTAGAGCCATCTATGCCGTAAAATAACAACTAATATACAAAACCTCTGTACAAGGAAATAACACAACAACTTTTAGAATTTTGATTGTTTTTCATGGAAAAAATGGCAATTTTACTAGGAGAACATGTTTTAAAATTTTTTTTTGTCGTTTTTTGATTTTTTCGATGTACATAAGAAAATTGAAAATTGGCTATATCTCAAAAACGGTTGGATTTAGAGCAAAAAGGACGAAATTTTCGTTGGTTCCAGAAGTTCCGCATAGTATAATCGTGCAAATAACATATATGATTATCATTGGAAAATTCCAAAACAAATTTTTTGGGCGTAAAAAAAAATTCGATTTTTTTTTATGGAAAAAATGGCAATTTTAATAGGAGAACATGTTGTAAAATTTTTTTTTTTTTTTGTTGTTTTTTGTTTTTTTCGATGTACATAAGAAAATCGAAAATTGGCTATATCTCGAAAACGGTTGGACTTAGAGCAAAAAGGACGAGATTTTCGTTGGTTCCTGAACCTCCGGATAGAATATTGATGCAAATAACATATGTGAAAATCGTTGGAAAATTCCGGAAAAATTTTTTTGGGCGTAAAAAAAAATCGATTTTTTTTTCATGGAAAAAATGGCAATTTTACTAGGAGAACATGTTGTAAAATTTTTTTTTTTTTTTTGTTGTTTTTTGTTTTTTTCGATGTACATAAGAAAATCGAAAATTGGCTATATCTCGAAAACGGTTGGATTTAGAGCAAAAAGGACGAAATTTTCGTTGGTTCCTGAACCTCCGGATAGAATATTGATGCAAATAACATATGTGAAAATCGTTGGAAAATTCCGGAAAAATTTTTTTGGGCGTAAAAAAAAATCGATTTTTTTTTCATGGAAAAAATGGCAATTTTACTAGGAGAACATGTTGTAAAATTTTTTTTTTTTTTTGTTGTTTTTTGTTTTTTTCGATGTACATAAGAAAATCGAAAATTGGCTATATCTCGAAAACGGTTGGATTTAGAGCAAAAAGGACGAAATTTTCGTTGGTTCCTGAACCTCCGGATAGAATATTGATGCAAATAACATATGTGAAAATCGTTGGAAAATTCCGGAAAAATTTTTTTGGGCGTAAAAAAAAATCGATTTTTTTTTCATGGAAAAAATGGCAATTTTACTAGGAGAACATGTTGTAAAATTTTTTTTTTTTTTTTGTTGTTTTTTGTTTTTTTCGATGTACATAAGAAAATCGAAAATTGGCTATATCTCGAAAACGGTTGGATTTAGAGCAAAAAGGACGAAATTTTCGTTGGTTCCTGAATCGCCCGATAGAATATTGATGCAAATAACATATGTGAAAATCATTGGAAAATTCAGGAAAAATTTTTTTGCGCGTAAAAAAAATTCGATTTTTTTTCATGGAAAAAATGGCAATTTTACTAGGAGAACATGTTGTAAAATTTTTTTTTTTTTTTTGTTGTTTTTTGTTTTTTTCGATGTACATAAGAAAATTGGCTATATCTCGAAAACGGTTGGATTTAGAGAAAAAAGGACGAAATTTTCGTTGGTTCCTGAACCACCGGTTAGGATACTGGTGCAAATAACATGTGAAAATCATTGGAAAATTCCGGAAAAATTTTTTTGGGCGTAAAAAAATTCGATTTTTTTTTCATGGAAAAAATGGCAATTTTACTAGGAGAACATGTTGTAAAATTTTTTTTTTTTTTTTGTTGTTTTTTGTTTTTTTCGATGTACATAAGAAAATCGAAAATTGGCTATTTCTCGAAAACGGTTGGATTTAGAGCAAAAAGGACGAAATTTTCGTTGGTTCCTGAATCGCCCGATAGAATATTGATGCAAATAACATATGTGAAAATCATTGGAAAATTCAGGAAAAATTTTTTTGCGCGTAAAAAAAATTCGATTTTTTTTCATGGAAAAATGGCAATTTTACTAGGAGAACATGTTGTAAAATTTTTTTTTTTTTTTTGTTGTTTTTTGTTTTTTTCGATGTACATAAGAAAATTGGCTATATCTCGAAAACGGTTGGATTTAGAGAAAAAAGGACGAAATTTTCGTTGGTTCCTGAACCACCGGTTAGGATACTGGTGCAAATAACATATGTGAAAATCATTGGAAAATTCCGGAAAAATTGTTTTGGGCGAAAAAAAATTCGATTTTTTTTTCATGGAAAAAATGGCAATTTTACTAGGAGAACATGTTGTAAATGTTGTAAAAACTCAAAATACAAAATAAAATAATATTTTTCCCATAAATACTTTCATTTTCACCCCTCAAAAAAGAAGCCATTAAAAATCGTGCGAGTGACATATGTGATTATCATTGGAAAAAATTCCGGAAAAATTTTTTTGGGCGTAAAAAAATTCGATTTTTTTTTCATGGAAAAAATGGCAATTTTACTAGGAGAACATGTTGAAAAATTTTTGTTTGTTATTTTTTCTTTTTTGCGATGTACATAAGAAAAATGGCTATATCTCGAAAACGGTTGGTTTTAGAGCAAAATTTTTAGAAAATTTCTTGGAAAAGTAGTAATTACTCGGTACCAAACGATTTTGAGGAAAAATTGGAAAAATTCGACAAAGAGATGGGCGATTATGGCAAATTTTTAATTACAAACGGTTTATATAAAGGAAAAATTTAATAATTTAACAAAGAGGTGCTAAAAGTATGGAGCCATTTTTATCGATTCGTTTTTTTTTAAGTTGTTATTGAGTTGCATAAGAGATGTCGTTATTTAAAATATTGATTTTGGTTGTATTCTAAGTTAAAAAATTGATTTAGTAAACAAACAAATCGATTTACATGTGATTTTATCTAAATATTAATAAAGAATTAAAAGAATGTCATTTCAACGAAGTTATTATCCAAATTATTATTCAATAGATGATATTTTCGCTTCACAAGAGAAAATCCCATGTAAATTTAATATAACTCTTCCAAGGTTAGGTAAGTCAAAACTACATATTTGTTGGACCTTAATAAATGACTTAAAAGTTTAATAAAGTGGTATAAAAGTATTTTATTTAAACAGGTTGCTTAAATGTATCATCGGAGAGTAATGATTTAGAGGCTGGAACAAAATTAGAATTGCCATTATGGTTAGCTGAAAATATAGGTTTAGGTCGTGGACCATACGTAAATGCGGATATACCACGAATTTATAAGGAATCGTATCGTGAAATTTTAAAAGCTGATGCTAGTACCGTTGATTTAAATAAATTATGTTCGCATTTTTATGAGTTTGGTAAATATGTTGCTAAATTTGATGAGCGTGATGATGTTTCCGATATTATTCTAGAAACATTTAAATCACGTTTTCGACAATTAATGAACATTGCACAGAATTCTGGAGCGGATCCAACGATATTAAATAAATTGGATTTGTTGGAACGTACTATTTATCAAGCTGCCCATAAAGCACATTTACAATTAGAGAAATGGTTAATGCATGCAGACGCACCGATGCAAGCTGCAGAAATGGTTGTCAATCATAAGAAACGGAAGCGTGCTGCGATTGATGTTTATGACTTATGATTATTTATTTGTATTTATTATCGTGTCTTTTTTTATAAATAATTTATTAATTTTTCGATAATATTAATTTTATTGGATTGTAGAGGGTTTACAACTTTACAAACTGTTCCTGTTGATGTTCTGTTATTATGGATAAAATTTAATTTAAAACTTAATTTTACTTGACTTGTTTATAATAATCGTTTCACAATGTTAACAAACACATTCGTCAATTTCGACTCCCCTTCAAAATAAAAATATTTTTCAAATTTACATGCATGATTGGTACCATTCGGTTTTTTTTATTAAAATAAGAATCATCAAAATTTCACTATTCATCAATCATCGTAAGTGCAGCAGCAGACATGCATAAATGTGTTAGATCTTCCATCACTGCTAATAATGGCAGCACAAAGACCAATATTCAAATCATCTACGAGCTTTTAGACTATTTGGGTTGTATGAAATAAATAACTACGTGTAAGGAAATAACTTCAGATTCATGTTAGTGAAGTACAGAAGCTTCAATCGAAACAAGTATAAAAAAATTTAGTCAACTTCCATCCCAATTGTTGGAATATTCGAACATTAGATATAGTAAGTAGGTATATAATATTTATTTATATTTATAGATACAATCAAAACATATCAAACAGTAGCTCAGTAGTTGTAGTATAACTGTAACTGTGCTAGAGCTTGTTAGCTATTATATAAGTATTTGATTTAATTTTCATTCACTTTTCGTCCATTGCACGGCACGAACGCACATTACTAAATATCATTTTAAATACCTTTATTCTATTTAATTCAATTTAAATATAAATTTTATTTTTTTAAATTAAAATTTAATAAAATCAATAATGTTAAAAATAAATATATTCATAATAATTATAATAATAATAATATTATTATTAATAAATTATAATTATTGTAATAATAATATAAATATAAATAATAATATTGTACGGTATTATAATGTTGGTGTATTAATGGCATCACATTTGGATTCACCATTTGATTTAGAACGTTGTGGACCAGCTGTTGATTTAGCTTTACAAGAAGTTAATGAACACTTTTTAAAGCCGCATCATATACAATTACAAAAAGTACAAGGCAGGTAAGTCGTAACAAATGCAATCATATTATTATTATTATTATTATGATTTATATTTAATTTAGAATAGACTTACTTGCTTATGCTGCAATATGTATTTAAACGATAACGTTCTGGAAAAAATATACTTCTGTTATATCTGTTGTTGTCCGTCCATATGTCATACAACTTTAGTTGAAGTACTATCTATACATTACATTTTTAATACAAATACCTATAATCTATTTTATTTGTGTAAACAAACAAAACGAGAACCAAAACTAATAAATAAAAGTGAATATAATTAGTGTGTGTATTGTAAGCTAAATATGATTAATTGAATTGTCACAAAGAAATGTTTCAAATAAAAGTTGAAGAACTTAAAATATTTGGAGAATATACGAAAGCGTAAAAAAACATAAGAATCACTTCAACATAAAGTGTGGCAACAGTCGGTATGTCTCGTCTTTGGATCACCCCATCCTTAACTTAAAATTTGGTAATTGTAGATTTTTTGGGTTGAATAGAATCTTAAAACATGTATTTATGTTCATAGATAATATAATAAAATCTCATTATAGGTAGTTAAAATTGGATAATAATAAGTATGTATTATTATTTATTGTTTTGTTTATAATATGTAACATAGAACATATTGACCATTATATAATCAAATCAAATTCAATCAAGCATTAATGCATGAATATCAAATCATAAATTGTATATGTGTAAATAAAAGTACAACTATCACCTATTTTATATTCATAAGATTTGGTATATGATCTCAAGTTATCCTATCCTATACATATATACATTATATCATGCATGCTCATCTATACATCTATGAGTAACATACATCATAGTCTACCACATAGGTTACAATCACTGCATATAATAATATTAAAGGTTATTCATTTTAGAGTGCTCAGTCAAAAGAGTTGAAACATCTAATGTAAATTAATACTCCTATTACCTATAGAAGAATGTCTTCATCATTCATCTATCCTATAATAATATTATGATGAACAATTCAAAAAAATTATTATGACATTTATTACGCAAAATCTGTTGCCAAGGTGCTGCTCCCTTTGTTATCATATTTTAAATATTATATTATTGAAATTGAATTGAAATGATTTATCTGCCATACCAACAATATATGTAAGATAATAGTATTTATTTTATTAAATCTTTTCGTTTTATCTTTGTATAACACACACACACATGCATATATATATATATATATATATATATATATATATATATATATATATATATATATATTTATATATATATATATATATATATATATATATAAATAATTAAATAACATTAACAATTTAATTAATATTACTTACGACCGGCGTCTACTTGTATATTTAAACATTATGTATAGGTAAAAATAATAAAATAAACTTATTTATTAAAATGATTGTTGCCATAAAAATTAATTGTTTGTAAAATTATTACATTACATACATTAAAATGTTAATAAGGTTATTCAATCACGTACTTATCTACTGTACAATAATAAATATATAAATTTATAAGGTATACATTAACATTAGTGTCTATAGAATTATCAGTATCTATATCTATAGATGTACAACAAACCAGCTCCACACCAACATGCAGGAACACCAAAAATTCAAAAACACCTTTTGTTTCAAACATTTTTTCGTAAACAGTTTAAATTTGTCACAATTTTTGTTGAAAATTGAACTGGAACTCGCATTAGGTAAAAGTTAATTTTATTAATTTTTTAATGCTAATAATTTTTTAGTAAACTTAAGTTTTTTATAGTATAAATGATAATGATGAGGTAAACAGTTTTTGAAATGCATTTGGATGTAAAATTATTGATTGTAATTTATTGTAGTGAAAATTCTTTTTCAGAAATTTTTTTAAATAAGTAACTTTAATTTAAAAACATTAATTTAATATTAATACATTAAAACTTAATTTAAACTATATAACTTCAGAACAAATATAAATATATTTTAATTTGACATTCACAAATAAAATGTCTTGACAAATTTATCGATATTCAATTTTTTTTCTTTAAATTTGCACTGATCTGACCTCTATTAAAACAATGTAGAAGCTATTAGTAATTATTTTATTAATAATATTTTGTCTTATTTTTTTTTTTTTTATTATAAAATGGATTTAGGATAAACGTTTAAAACTTATACTTACAAACATTTGTAAAATTATTTTTTTTTAATTAATTATTATATTATAGTATTTTCTACCAATGCTTTCAGTCGGGGATATAGCTCAGTGGTAGAGCATTCGACTGCAGATCGAGAGGTCCCCGGTTCAAACCCGGGTGTCCCCTTTTTGATAATAAATTTTTTTTTTTTAATAGTTACCCGACATGTTCTGCTGCAAGAGCTCCTGGTTTAGCTGCAGATATGCATTTTCAAGATGATGTTATTGCTTTTATTGGACCAGCATGTGCATTTGCATTAGAACCCGTAGCACGACTAGCTGCATATTGGAATATTCCAATTATCACTGGGATGGGTGATCAAGTAAGTCATATTATTTATTTATACTTTTGAAATATGTTTCTGTAACAAAAAAAAACACGAAATCACTTGGCTGTATTAAAGTTTATTCGATTTAAACGAATCAAAAATATATTAATTCTATAATTATATTGAACTTGTTAAAATTAAAATGTATAAAAAATATACTAATAATAATTCATTGCGTAATTATAATTCACAGTAAATTTAAATAGTTATTTGAAGGCGGTAGTCTCGGTAGTGTATCTATTCACTAAATAGATCCAAAATAATATTACTATAGGTATAATATGTATCTATAATTACCTATAAATGTATTATAGGTATCTATAATTATGTATATTATATTTATAGCCACCATCTGAAGGTGAATTATCGGTAACGTCTGGTATACTTGGACGTTTACATCGATGGAAGAATGAATCGTCTGTAAGTACTTACTTAGGTAGTTAGTATTCATAATATTTACAATGATATTATATTATCATATTAATTTTTTACACAATTATAGTAAAAACTATAATAGTCATAATAATAATTATTTTTATTCATACAATTAATTAATTGATTGAATTTATTGTACTCCACTCACTATTCCGTATTATATTCTTTAATAAATAACTGTATGTAAACAAGATAGATTCTCTACTTTACAAATACAAATAGATATTTGTTCGAGTAGAATGATAATTATTAAAGTTTTAAATAGTTTTTACTGTATGTAGATAGATTGATAAATAGTTAAATAGATATTCAATCTATGTAGATACGTACGTATTTTATTATTTTACAATGACATGATGATGATGAAAACTTTTTAATCAAATTAAATTTTCAATATCTATATACTTCATAATTTTTATGCATATAATATTTAATATATATTTGTAGGAATATATACAACTTTATGTACATAGATGTTAAACAAATTGCCTATCAAACAAAAAATACCACATAATTATTATTGGAAAAATTAATCAAGTCAAATCATTAAGTTGTTTTGAATAAACAATTTTGATGACATTCCATTCTTACATAAAATGATTTTGTTTATTTCAAATAATCTACCTATCCCTTACATATACATGGAATGGGAGGTCTATGAAAGTATATGCAATTTTGGATAAAGTTTGTGACAAGAGCTTAAAAATATTGTAAAATTAAAAAAAAAGAAAAATTAGAAAATATAGAAAGGTATTTCATACCTACTGTAGGTTTGCGCTCATTTTCTTTATGAATACAATTAATAACGATTGTTTACAAGAGAGAGCAACATAATACTAATAAAAGTTTGGGCGGTAAAATTAAAAAAAAAAAAAGTTTATGAGTAAATTATCTTGAATTTACTGAATTATCGTGTAATGGTGGCGTATCGTGAAGGCCATATGGTCAATTGTACAACACTCTGAATTATGTGTTAAACACTGTCAGTCACTCATGCTATGTAAACGAATCAATCAAACCAAATAACGTAGATGACAAACAACACCACTGATTTTTTTGTGATGAATCATCACACATAATTATTCATTTTTTTGAATGTAACATCCGTTATTTTGATTTTATTCTAATAAAATATAGACAGGCGACTCATTTGATATTAAAGATTTTAATCTCATAAAAATTCTTTGAGTATTCTAGATATTTAGTGATCATTTTATTTATTATTGAACAACTTATTCTAATTTCATGATTAATTCATTTAAACAATTAGTTGCTCTGGATTTTAAAACTGTTGGTTGTAAATACTTAATATGTAAATTATTTAAACTTGATTTCCATTCTAATTCCTGTTCATTTTGTTGGCCTACTCTTTCAATTATTTTCTCATATAAATAATCCAATTTGGTATTAAATTGTAATTGCGGTGGTAACATATTGATGTAATCATCTTCTTTAAGTGTCAATTCTTTTAAATAATCGTTCACATGTTCTTGTATTTCAGCATTGATTTTATTTTTCGAATCCAATTGATAATCTTTGCTAGGTATTTTCCATAATCCAGTAGTTCCATTTAAAAACTGTATTGGATTCTCACAAGTATTCTTAAATGGTAGCAGAAATGATTCAATCATCATTTCATCTTGAAGTTTGTATGGACGAAGAACCATCAATTTTGGAAAAGTACTTTTATTATAACATTTTCTAGCAATGCCAATCAAATTATGTTCAATTAATGCATGCACAAATGCGTTGAATGCGTTAATATTTTCCTCTTTTTTTGGGTTTGGTTTTAATAAATAAACAGGTTTTTCACAATGAATCTCATTCACTTCCATTTTGTTCATTGTACATAATAAATCCAAACATCGTATTGTTTTTGACTTGTGGACGGCTTTTTCTTCTTTTGTTAAATAATCTTTATCTTCGTTTGTGTCAACAAAATTTATTTCTTTTTCATCGATTTCCCCCCATTCATCTTCATTTTTTGGGATTTCTGTTTCACTTTTGACATTTGACTGCTTCCAAATGGACGATGATGTATCTGGATTGATAGTTTGGTTTGTTCGGTTGTTAAATACCCAATTTGGTTCTGAATACGGTACAGTTTTTCGATAAGCACACACTGGTATTTTCAAATTATTTCCAATATGAAAATCAACGTTCCACGCTTGCGGAAGTTTTCGAATTTTAACATTTTCAAATAACGATGCAGCAAAATTAATATTGCCAATAAAACCATTTGATTCAACAATAAGTTGCTGGAGTGGTCTCAATTCTTCAGAGACCAACGATGGACCTCTTATAATATCTGGTAAATAATCGTCGACAGTATTTTCTGGTATCGGATATGAAATATTCTCTGTAAAAATATACATTTTAATATTTTCATTTTTTAATTCATCTATCATTTTTTGTGAAAATGTATCGGAAAGCTTTGCATTTTGTAAATTTGTAAAAATAATAACCTCGTATGAATTTGTTTAATAAAAATAATAACATGCAGATGAATTTGTTTCATCAGTTTCCTTTTCTTGAATGTTGGCAATCATTTGTAGAATAAATTGAAATGCAACTTTAAATTTGGTTTCCTGATATTGTTCATCCATTGATTCACTTGATGTTAATACATTCTCAATTAATTGTTCTATATAATCAATTAGTTGTATCGACGGTAGAGAAATATTTTCTGGTTCTGTATCAACTTTATTCTCTTTACTAACCGTAGCAATTTGTAATTTTTCGGCAGGATTTGTGAACAATAATCGACGTATAATAGTTTTTGCACAGTTTAAATATTCCAATTTTTTGCTCATAAATAAAAATAGCAGCATCTTCTTGAATTTATTTTTAAAACACAAAAGTATATTTATTATAAACGTTTATTAATATTATTTTTATTTATTTATTTATTTTTTAATTAGATCTAACCTAAAAAATTATATTTATTTAAAATATTTTAAAGGAACTTAAGTTTTCCGAATCGGACTCATTCAAATGTTTTTGCGAGCAAGGTCTGACAAAAAACATAACATTCATTCTATAGCAACGAAATTAATTTATTTCATAGATAATTTCAACGAAATACATATTCAAAACGATTCCATGATGTTCACAACCGTGCTTGTGAGATTAAGCCTCCGAAAGAGAAGAGATCGTCTTTTTTAAATGATCCTTGAGTTCTATAGAACTATCATTAATGTATATGCAGATCCATACGATTTTTTTTTTATATCTGACACTCGGCATAGCAGCCAATAAAATTTGGATGAAAATAAAACGTTTCTGTAGTTATAAATAAATATAGATATGCATTTTATTTATATGTCTATGATGAAATTGATTATATTCTTGATACGGTTCATTTAAATAATACTTTACTTATATTGTTGTTATTTGTAATTAAATTACAACATAATGTATATAATAAAGTTAGAATATACTAGAGGTAGGTAATTAAATAAAAACATTAACATTATTACATTATAGTACTACTATATATTACACCTATTGTACCAAGAGCCAGTTAATAATTAAATTTAGATATTATATAGTCATAGATAAATATTTTAATAGGAAATTCTCTACATCAAGCAAATTAAAGATTTTCATCACTTAAATACTAACTGCAAACGGACATCAAGCCAAATTTGGTAAAGTGCAGCCAAAGTATGAAAAAAAAAAAAAAAAACCGATTTGATTTTTGGAAATTACAAAATTATAGACTGGATAAAGTTATGAAAAAGAATTTTCTATTAAATGAACAATTTTTTTTTGTTTATAAGGTTCATAGATAATTAAAAAAAATTTAATCGACATTTATTGAGTAGGTTTTTGAACGCGGCGTGATACGCAAACAATAAAAAATCTGTATCATTTTATTTATATAGAACTTTGATGTAATACAATACAATACAATATAATATATTACATGAAGTTAAAGTAGGTATTTAATTATTTAATAGTTAATTATTGTAAGTAATAAATTAAATATAAGAGGTTCGTGCAATAAAATTGTCTTGTAATGTTATTATGTTATGTATGCCATGTTATATACTTATTATTCTTATTAGAATAATTAAATAATTTTGAAATTCCTTATTATTTCTATCTATTTATCTATGTTTGTTCCGTTCTAACATTCAATCGCATTGTCTGATTTTTATGAAATTAAATGGTAAATATGTTTAAGTATTCGCATTCAACAAATTTACTGTTTGATTTTTGGAATAATTTCATTCTCCTTAAAATATCCAAAAATACCAAATCTTTTCGATACATAGAAATCTCGAAAAAAATCACACAACTTTATTTTTACAAAATTGAATAATTTGAAAAAAATATAAAAACTAAAATTTTGTTAGTGTCCCTTCTCCCTTTTGAAAAATAATTCTAAAGTACCAACTTTTTTTCTATGTAAGCTAAGAAAGTGGGGGGTTTTTCGTATGATGAGAGAACATTGGAAAACTGTATTTTGTTTTTGGACTCCATTCTCATTTTGTATTGAATAGTTGTGAAATGAAATAAATGATGAACACAAATAGTTTATTAGTATTTGAATGTTTTCTTTTGAACTGCAGGCAACCAGCTATTGTTGTCTTTAGTGCAATACATCAAGTAAACGGTTTTTATTTTATTTTCAAGTGGGGTCTTTAGTACACAGCTCTACAGTTACACTCACAGCTGTTACAGTCAGTTACAGGTCACAGAGTTAATTACTACCGTATGCTATATATATATAAAATAAGTTATACCTTTCTACAGCTTCTACACACTGCCTGCTACATAAATCAAAAGTTGTAGGTGAGGTGTGGTAGCTATTTGATTTGTTATTAATAATTATAATAATATAAATGAATATATTCAATAATAAACATATAAATAATAATTATGTATATATATATATATATATATATATATATATATATATATATATATATATATATATATATATATATATATATATATATATATATATATATATATATATATATATATATATATATATATATATATATATATATATATATATATATATAATGTATGTAATTAGTAAGATATTATTGATATTGATATCTATCAATGTATTCAGTATTATATTATATTGTATTGATTGTATCAACATTAATGAATAATATTATTAAATAAATTAATTCTTATGATTGTATAGATTAAATATAAAATCTATGTATTTACATAACATACAACCTGTACTAGTACACTACACTACACAGACGACTGATTGATGGTATGAAATGATAACAATTTGTTCTAATTCAACTGTATTATTATTTTAAAGTAAGTTATGTATATAAAATTTATGAAAAATAACAGAAAGGTATCGTAAAAATGAATTAATTACATATCACATATATAATGTTCATGTGATATGCAACAGTGCAGATTACAGTTCATTGGTCGGTTCGGTTCACACAATCTATTATCAGAAGTAAAAAGATTATTAACATTTGGAAGAATGATGATGATTGCTTCTCATCAGTAGATACACATCACATCAAATAAGAACATAGTAGAGGTAGATGATGTATCGTATCATGAATGGCAAGAATTCATTTCATAGTCTATAAAAATGTCAATTATTAATATTGTTAGTTGTTTTGGCTAATAATTACAGTTACATTTGTTAATAACAACATATAGCTATTAATTTTAAATTATATTTCATAAGGAATAAATAACATTAAATAGCATACATAATGTATCCACTACACACTAAATGAGTTGTTTAACATTTTTTAGTAAGTGTCTACTTTGTGGTGATCAACAATAACTATTATAAGTACGAAAAACAGTAACCGAAGAAAAAAAAACATTTTTGAATGAGCAGGGGCGTAGGAACGAAATTTTTGCTGGGTGGGCAGGTTCGAAATTTTTACACCCCCCCCCCCTAAATTTTCGATGATAATAATTTTGTATGAAAGATGTTTGTGATTGTTTTGCCCTTAAAATTATCCTACACGAAATTGTAATAGAGCAATAAAATTTTTAATCTCTTCAACAAAGGGGCATGGCCCACCCAGGGAAATTCCTGGGTGGGCAGCTGCCCACCCTGCCCATACGGCTCCTACGCCCCTGTGAATGAGTTAATTAAAAACTATCCGCGTCCGTCAGAAGTCTAGTATAAGTACAGAATAGGTATTTAAAAATAGCGTGTATTGTATTGTCTTTTCATTCTTCTGCATTTTTAAATAAAAATTTGTTTCATTTACATTTCTAACAAATGATTTAAATAACAAATATAAAATAGGTACTTAATTAATAATATCCAGAGCTAGTAGAGTAATTAATTATAGGACAGGATAGTTCTAAATTTATATTTAGGTAAGGTAGATATTAAATTTGCGTGATATATTTGAATTGAATAGGATTCAAATTAAATAGTTGGTCAACAAAATATATCAATCTACATATATATGCAGGTACATAATACCTATACTAATATATAGGTAGCTACTAGCTACCATAATATAATAATATTAATATATAATAATTGTATAATTCCATAACAAATACCTACTGAACTATAGTTTGTTGTTTATTTCATAACTATTTACTTACTATTTATTATATACTTACATTATAATACAAACTTATTGGTTTTTATTTTAAATGGGTAGGTAGGTATCTAAAATCAAAAATTTTAAAGCTTTTACAAATATATAGATAATAAATAACTACTATAAATAAATTAAATAATATTTACCTAATATCAATTTATATCCTGTACGTACGTACTTATTGTATTCAATAAAATAATACATAATTATAAAATTATAACTATTTCATTTCATTATTTTATAATATTTTTGTTGTAAACAGGTAGGACAAGGTTTTTTTAAGGACAAAAGTAAATATCAAACTTTAACAAGGATGTCGTACTGTCAATGTCGTTTAATTTTGGTCTTTTCAAGCATATTTAGACAATTTGGTTGGGTTCATATTGCATTAATATTAGATCGATCTGATTTATTTTCATTAACGGTTGGTAAGTATTTATTTACTTAGTAAAAAATTATTTTTATTATTTAATAACTTTTTCATATTTTTGATTATTTCGACCTTGTCAATAGCCGACGAGGTGGCCGAGTGGTTAAGGCGTTGGACTGCTAATCCAATGTGCTCTGCACGCGTGGGTTCGAATCCCATCCTCGTCGATTCAATTTTATTAACATTAAATATATTTTTTTAGATATGTTTAATGAAGTTTGTTAAGCAAAAGTGGAAATCGTATTTACGTGCATAATAAATTAATTAAAAATTATCAATTTTGTGACATAAAGAACATAAATATTTCTGAAAAATTATACAAATTAAAAATATTTTAAAATTTGTAAAATTTAATTATTTATTCGAATTCTTAACTAAAAAAGAATGAATAAATAAATGAAATGTCTTCAAGTATTCATTATTTATTTATCTCTTTTTAGCTATCTATTATTTATTAAAAAATAAATTTATTTGTGTTAAAAATAGAATCTAATAGTTTATTCAAATACAATAAAAAAGTCGGTGTTGTAACATGTCAGGATGGCCGAGCGGTCTAAGGCGCCAGACTCAAGGAATACCTTGCCTACTACGTAGGTTAATGAGCAATTCTGGTCCTCTCTGAGGGCGTGGGTTCGAATCCCACTTCTGACAAAATTTTTTTTATTAAAAATTAAATTTTAATTTTAACATATCGCAAATATTTTACAAAATTATTTAAAAATTTTAAACATTAAAAAGAAACCATTAATGTTTTTTTCGACCTTTTATATAATTGAAATTTATTATAGTGTTTTTGATCTCAGCAACTAGTAAAGTCTGAGTATAATTTGATTCGATTTTTCTGTACGTACAAAATAAGTTATTATACGCTTCTTTCAGAGGGCTTTATATTCTATAATACAAAAAGATATGCCCCGGGTGAGGATCGAACTCACGACCTTAAGATTATGAGACTTACGCGCTGCCTACTGCGCTACCGAGGCTTGTAATGTTAATCAACTATTACATAGTTAAATAATTATATCGCTAAATAAAAATTTAATTTTTAAAGGTAAAAATTTAGAACATGGTTTGAAAAAAGAAGGTCTTCTACGATTTGTACGAGAATTAGATGGTAACGATGAAGAATCATACGATCATTATTTAAAAGATGCAAGTATGTATGCACGAGTCGTCATTCTGAGTGTTCGAGGTGTACTTGTACGAAAATTTATGTTAGCAGCTCATGCGTTGGGCATGACTCGTGGTGACTGGACGTTTTTAGATGTCGAAATATTTCAAGTATACATTTAAATTAAATTTCTGTTATTGTTTGAAAATATTATATTTTTAAATATTTTCATTTTAGGGCTCTTATTGGGGTGACCATGATTGGGAAGTTGGTGACATTTATGATCCGATTGCACGTAAAGCGTACGAAGCCTTATTACGAGTATCTTTACTTCAACCAACCAGTCCCACATTTAATGAATTCGCAGCAAAAGTTAAAGATTTGGCCATGCGAGATTACAGCTATAATTTTTCACTTGGCGAAGAAGTCAATTTCTTTATTGGAGCATTTTACGATGGTGTTTATCTGCTTGGAATGGCGCTAAATGAAACTTTAACGGAGGGTACCGATATTCGAGATGGTGTTGCAATCACTCGCCGTATGTGGAATCGTAATTTTCATGGAATTACTGGTCATGTTCGTATTGACGATAATGGAGACCGTGACGCAGATTATTCAATTTTAGACTTGGATCCGATAACTGGTAAATTTCAAGTAGTAGCACATTACTATGGTCTAGATCGTATATATGTTCCTGTGCCAGGAAAGAAAATTCATTGGCCAGGCGGACGTGAAGGACCTTCAGATGATGTACCCAAATGTGGATTTTTGGGTAATAACCCGGAATGTCAAAATAATGGTAAATGTTTGTTTTATTTTCTAGTCACTTGTAATGCATAGCCCTCGCATCATAGATTATTAAATTAACGTATTACTTAATAAGCGTTAAATTCCAAACCGTTAAATATCCAGGTAACGTTAATCTATAAGTATAATTGATAATTAAACTATATGGTTATGCTGTAGGTACCTACAGTGTATAGTGAGTGTATAACAAACTATAAACAAACATAATATATCTTTGAAATATTATTTTTTTAACGCTGCGTTGCACTTCCTCTACATTAATAATGTATTCAAGAAACCTATGTCATGATTCTTTATGGACTGTTTGCATTTGCAATTTTTTTGGCATTTACCGCAACTCTAGCATGTGTTGCATACAAGTAAGTATTAAATAAAATGTCATAGATTTAATATTATGATGTTTGTAATAAATTAAAATATAATAGTAAGCGATCTATTATTAAGTAGTATAATAATAAAATCTACTATTTATATAGAAACAATAATTATAATATTTATATATTTATAGTATGTATAGTTGTGTTTATATTTTATAGACATATGAGATTAGCAGCCGATTTAAATAATATGTCATGGCGGGTACGACCTGAAGAAGTATTATTAGAGCCATCTGCGGCATGTAAACCGTATGGTTCAAAATTAGGTTTACAAAAAATAAATGAAACCTATCCAGGTTTAACTCAATTACAACATAGTGCACGTGCATCAATTGTATCATGTAATTCTTCATTAGCTGCTGGACCTCAAACACAAATCTATACGACTGTTGGCATTTATAAAGGTAATCGTGTTGCAATCAAAAAAGTAACGAAGAAAAAAGTTGATATAAATAAAAAATTATTATGGGAAATAAAACAAGTTCGAGATGTAACGTATGAGAATACCGTACGATTTATTGGCGCTTGTATTGATTGTCCAACCGTTTTAATTCTAACTGAATATTGTCCAAGAGGAAGTTTAAAAGATGTTCTAGAGAATGAAGCATTACAATTGGATTGGAACTTTCGTATGTCATTAATTCATGATGTTGTTAAGGTAATCAACAAACTTCATTACATTTTATATATATATATATATATATATATATATATATATATATATATATATTCAGCCTGTTGTCTTAATACCTTATTAGTAGATGCGTCATGGGAAAATTGTAAAGGATCATCCATCTATCTCTATGTAGTAAGTAGTATACATGCAAATACTAAGCAAGACTGACTCTAACTACCCAATTAAAACTATGTAGAAATACCCAGCAACATTTAAACATTATAATAGAAAACTATCATAGAAACATTATAATTACAACTTATTAATTAATACCTAGATTAATTTTCAGTATAACTTCAAGTAGATCTTGTTTTTTTTTTTAATTTCAGGGAATGGGTTATTTACATGCAAGTGAAGTTTCTGTCCATGGTAAATTACGGTCGTGCAATTGTTTAATTGATGGACGCTTTGTACTAAAAATATCTGATTTTGGACTGCAAACATTAACGACACCTAGTGACATTGTCAAAGATTTAAATTACTACACAAGTATATAAATTAATCTCTGTATTTTTATTTTATATCATACGTATCTGTAAAATTATAAACACTACAAAAACTTAATGGAAAATCAATAAAAATTCAACAACAGTTTATATCGTTTTCCATTCAGTTTCTGGAGAGTTTGCTTTATATTTAAAATATTTATAATTTAGGTATTTGACTGATAAGTTGCAATATTTCACATTAAAATGTGCAACTAGACCTCACATAATAGACATACCATAACAAAACTCAAGAATTCAATTAAAAAATTATTCGAAAACAAAGGACGTCTCAAACATTATTTATTGAAAATCAAAATTTTACATTTAATCTTTCATGGAGTTCAAGCAAGTGACGTCATACATATCATATCTCCCACTAGGTTTAACGATTAATAAAAAAAACTTTCGTTCCATATTGCTTAAATAAAAACGCTCCAATTGAAGTAATTTAATCAAAGCCCAATTGACTAACATCTAGACCTAGTGCACATCTAAGTATTTATAAGATAATATTTTCAGAACTGTTATGGGTTGCCCCTGAATTATTACCATTAACAATTGTACCTGGGACACCAGCAACCCAAAAAGGTGACGTTTATAGTTTTGGTATTATTTTAGAAGAAATTATTGTACGTGGAGGGCCTTTTGAGGCTGCTAGAAAATTTTTAGACCCACAAGGTAATTCATATATGAGCGTCAGTGAATAGCCGTTTAAATTTGCTTCACGGTGTATCTAGAACAGACCTGCTTATGCAAACAAAAACACTTTTTCTATGTTTAGAAATTATAGGTCGTGTAGCTGGTAGAGAAAGTCCTGCATTTCGTCCGGCTGTAGAACGTCGTGATTGTCCCGATGATTTAATTGAATTAATGGAA
Source organism: Chrysopa pallens (assembly GCA_020423425.1). NCBI lineage: Eukaryota > Metazoa > Arthropoda > Insecta > Neuroptera > Chrysopidae > Chrysopa > Chrysopa pallens. The sequence goes on along the minus strand of CM035595.1, from coordinate 153,553 downwards.
AAATGTTGGTGTGATAATTCCGATGATCGACCTAGTTTTGAAACAATTCGATGTAATATTCGTCTAATAATGAAGTAAATGAATTTGTTTTTAATTTTATTTGCCAATTTATAAGTATGTTTAATACATATCGACTAAATAATGATTTATATTCAGTGAGTGCTCTTTTCATTTAGACTCTAATATAGCAATCAATTTACAATAAAATCACATGATATTAAGTAATCATTTAAATTCACAAGTATTGCCGAGAACAGCTAATTAGCTAAAGGCTGGAAAGAGCCACTTGACCTCGCCTACCGCATTCAAATCAGTTCCTATCTAGTTTCTATTTCTGCAATAATGATTGATTACAGATCATATTTTGATTAGGGGATATTGTGAAAATTTAATGGACGATTTACTACGTCGTATGGAACAATATGCAAATAATTTAGAGGCTCTTGTGGAAGAGAAAACTGAACAATTAAGTCAAGAAAAACGTCGTTCAGAGGAACTGTTATATCAAATGTTACCACGACCTGTTGCTCAACAGCTTATGATTGGTGAACTTGTGCAACCAGAACAATTTGAATGTGTCACCGTTTATTTTAGTGATATTGTTGGTTTCACAGCTCTCTGTGCAAACAGTACACCAATGGAAGTCGTTGACTTTCTAAATGATTTATATTCGACATTTGATCGAATTATTGGATTCTATGATGTGTATAAAGTGGAAACAATTGGAGATGCTTATATGGTTGTGTCTGGTCTACCAGAACGTAATGGAGATGATCATGCTAGGGAAATTGCGCTTATGGCATTGGCTATATTAGATTCTGTTAATAATTTTACAATTAAACATCGTCCAGATTCACAATTGAAAGTACGAATTGGAATACATTCTGGTAAGTAGTCATATAGTAGATAAATCATATCTTTAACTCTGAACTTGATGATTGATGAATGATGTAGATCTTTTAAATTGTAGGTACCTAGACCTACCTATCTCTATAATTTAAAGTGTTTTATACTTTTAGGACCAGTATGTGCCGGAGTTGTAGGTCAAAAAATGCCCCATTATTGTTTGTTTGGTGATACTGTGAATACTGCATCCCGAATGGAATCTACTGGTCAACGTAAGTTTATCAACATACTCCACAATCCATTGTTTAAATAATCGATATAAAATATATACAGTAGTAGGTAGTAGACAGTACTACAAATTGGAAAGATATTATTAAGGCCTACGACGTTTGATCGTAAGGAAATTTTGTGATATGCGTTTGTTTGAGGTAAATGATGCACAAATTTAAATGCAATTTTTATATTCCGTCAAATATCGATTAAAACTTTCAAGAAATACTTCGAAAACTAATAGTAACATAAGTGTTATATATTGTATTTCTAGGCCCAAATTACTGTAGAAAAACAGAATTAATAAAAATAAACAATACCAATACAGCGTCCGCTGACTGGAACTTTACAAAATAAAACTTCTTTAACAAGCAAGTACCTACAGTGAGTGGGTGGGGCTTGAATAACTTTCAGCTTTGGCAATTTTATTTCTTGAATATAAGCTGAATTACATTGAAAGGCTACAAGAAGAAAATTTCTGTTTCTTGAATTCTTTTTATTTAATTTTAATCAAGGGACAACGTTTGTTTTTTTTTTTTGTTTTTTTATGAATAAAATCATAAAGTCTTCCTATAAATAGAGTATGGACTATATATTTATTACTTACTATTAGTTTTGTTTGTCTTGGGCCCATTTATCTTTCCCTATCTGCTGCAGTATATGTTGTTGAACTTAACGAACAAAACTTATTTTTATGACAATGTTCAAATTCTTGAAGACTTGAACTTTAATTAGTTTTAAACGAATTCAAAACAATTCTAAGTATATTGTATTCATCTATTGAATTGTGTTTATAGCATTAAGAATACATGTTAGCGATGCAACAAAGTCTATTCTTGATAAATTTGGTACATTTAAAGTAGAATTACGTGGTCAAGTCGAATTAAAAGGTAAAGGATCTATGATCACACATTGGTTAATTGGATGTAGTGAACCGGATCCAAGACCACCAACACCACCGCTTCCAACTCACATCCATGGTCATGGACATGGACATATACCAGATTCAGATACAACTTTATATCCATTATTGGTTATTGCTAAATAAATTCAATTCGATTCAATTCGATTCATTCGAAATATATTTTTACAAATCAAAATCAAATTATTTTTGTTCGAATGTCTTCCATAGTTATTTATTTATTGCATACCACCCACTACTTTCTAACTATTTAAATTGAATAGTATTATTGAAACTAATCAATCATTATTGAAACTAATCGATATTGAAACTAATCAATAAACTTGAATGTGATCTATCAAATTACGAAAAATAAACTAAACCATAACCATTATTTTCATCATAGTTAATTTCGAGTAGATAGCTACATTATTCAAATAATACATTCAATTCCTTTTTGAAATATTATTTAAAATTCGTTTAATTTGAAATATCGAATTGATAATAACGAATTATTTATTTATTTTTTTTTAAACAAACGCGATTCCATTATTTTATCGTTTTATCGCTCGATGGAATATATATTGCGATTTATATTTATCGTGATTATAACACACATAAAATTATAGATAATTGTCGTTATGTTTTTTTTACAGAATAAGAGAAATGAAACAAAATATACCTATACATATCGATCGATATACGCGGATAAAATAATGAAATCGCATTCGATTTGTTTGTGACTTGAAATATAAATTAAAAATTCTTTTTAACCTGCAATTCCTCCAATACAGCTCCAAAATTAGTTCAAAAAAGAATTGAGTGTATTTGATAAAAATGATTGATAATTGTAACAAAAATGTGAAATCAAACGACATACAAACAATTTAATTTATAATAATTATTTATATAGAGTTTATTTTTATAAAAAAAAAATCTACAGATTGTATCTTAAAAATGAAATAAATAAAATAAACTAAACAATATAAATGAATTCTATTTATGTCTACTATAATTATCATTTATTTATTTATTTATTTACATTTTTTATCATTTTTTCAGCTGCTCGCTTATAAATACTTTTATTTTGGGCCACAATTGATTCCAATAAACTAATTTGGGTGTCACTCAGTTCAGCAGCTTTTATACTTTTTAAAATAGTTAATAATAACTTTCCATATATTAGTGACTTTGAAAATAAATCTGCACAATCGTATAGTAAATGAATTATTCGCAATTTTAAATTTTCATCTGCTGTATCGTTTTCGAATAATGTGTGAACTAATTCAATGCGCTCTTCATCGAATTGCTGCTCGCTTGAATTTAAAAGTTTGCTATAAAACAAAAAAAATTTGTAATTATTTAATTATTTTTAAGATGTCATCAATTGAAATGATTTTATTAAATAAGATATTTAAATCAAAACAAACCTTAAAACTGTATATTTATTATTTGTAGTAAGTTGATTACAGATTACAACTAACACTTGTAAATTTTGATTTAACTTTTGTTCCATCAATTTTATTAACAAATTTTCACATAAAATATTTTCAAAGTTTATAAATAATTTTTGGATTGAGTTTTGTAAACTTGTATTAATTGACGAATTCATAAACTAAACAACATAATAAATTTATTAATTTTTTGTTTTGTAATTATTTATTTATTAATTTTTTTTTTAACCTACTCTTGGACAAAGTATTATAGTACAAAAACTTTTTAAAATATCATTTTCGATATTTTTCAATGAAGCTAAAAACATACAAAATTTACATAATTCTTCTGAGGAAAAATTTTGTTCTAAAAACATAAAAACTTTATCCATTTTATTTGATTTGATAATTTGCAGAAAAGTATTTTCTGTTAATAATCCATTTTCATTACGATTCAACAAAAATTTGAAATCATCAGAATTCTCAATAACTCTTCGCTCTTCGACAACTTCAACTTTAACTTCATTACCATTCATTTTTTCCTCTTCTTTCTCTTCATCACTTGAAATATTTATAACAGTTGTTGTAAAATTTGTAGTATCATTTATATTTCCCGGTGAATTTAAATTCTACAAACAACAAACTCATTAAAACTGTACTGTACTGCTCAAACTGTATGTCATTTACACACACAGAATTCATTAAACAAAACAATGAAAGTCATCTATATGTGAAAAATTGTACTTACATTACGAAATAAAGTTTGTAAATGATTTTGGATCTCATTTTGAGGACAATTTTGTTGACTTTTTTCAATAATTGAATTTAATAAGTGAAGATTTTCATCAGAAAATACCCAAGTCTCCATAGTTTTACATTCGTTTTCCAAATCATAGAATATATTGTATCCAAATAAACCATGTGAAAGCGATAACTATAGCGCCGGTTACGATTATACGTGGTGCATGATTATGGTAAACATAACTTATTTGACAGTTCTTTTAATTCTAACCTCAATCGACAAATAAAAATAAATTAAATTTTTGGTTGGGTTGACTGGGATGGTAATAGTATTAAATATGAGTTTGGACACGAATCGTAACGCAATGGTAACACGATTCCATTCGTATCATGGAGGTAATATATTATTAGCAGATGATAACACTGTTGCATATCGTAAAGAAAGTTTTGCGAATGCATTAGCATTTAGTGAAAAACCATTACTACCAAACGAAATATTTCTGGTAGAAATTGAAAAGAACGAACAAGGTTGGAGTGGGCATATGCGAATTGGTTTAACACAATTAGATCCACAACATGAAGCGATCACCGATGAAGGTCTACCGCAGTATGCACTACCAGATCTAGTGAATCGTGGCCGTACATGGGTGTATGCTATCACAAAAACACATAATAGTGTATTAGAATATACAAATAATTATAGTAAAACTTCGTTACAATATTGTGATGAAGTGTTTGGTAGTCATATAAAAACGTCACGTGGTATTATACCAGCTAGTTTATTACGATCAACAACAGTATATGGTGGTTGTACAGGACGTGGTATTTTACCAACAGATCAAGGAAGTCGCATTGGTGTTATTTATATTCCAAATGAATCAAAATTAGCTGATATGCATTTTATAATAAATGGTGAAGATCAAGGTGCTTGCATGAAGAATATACCATATAAGGATGCACCTCTATATGTTGTTATTGATGTGTATGGTACCACCAAGCAAGTTAGAATTGTTCAATTATATGGAGGTATGATATTTGTATTTGTTAATATTCATTCAATGTCACAGAACGTAGCTATCTAGCTATCTAGATAAGTACGGCTAACTAATATTATAAGAAGTAAGGAGGAAGTTAGATCACTGTCTGTTACAAATATTAATAATAGTACTTGCATCATGTGGCCGACATAGACATCACATTAACAATTAGACTGACTGGTGGTCCAACTTATTATAAGAAGAAGTAGAAATCTCAAATGATTTTTAGTTGTAATTCTTGTCTTTTATAGTATTTAACAATTGTGTTTTAATTGTTTGTTTTTTGTTACAGTTCCTACATTACAAAGTGCATGTCGTGATGCCATTCTACAATTAACATCACATAAATCAATATCATCACTTCCATTACCAACTATGTTAAAAGATTATTTATTATATAGGACGTAGATTGTGACTAATTGTAAGTTTTGTTTATAGTTAGACGACACGACACTAAAAAGGAATGGTGGTTTACTATAGAAGATTTTATCATAATCATCATCATCATTATACATACACATCTATCTATCTATCATTCATTTCATTTTGATTCACTTTACAATACATACATCATTTATTATTTATTTAATTATTATTTAACATTTTTATAATTAAAAAATTATACATTTTTATATATACAAAAAGTTATTTTATGCTCTATGTTACTGTCTGTCTGTTTGTTTGTTTTTTGGTGCTGTTACAGTCGGATGTTTTTCATGTTCAGTGGTCTGTCATCGACATAAGTTTCAGAGACTTATATAACCAAAAATTCTACTAAACTACCTGTAATTGAAAAATTAACACTAGAAAATATAATTATTTGTTCAATTGTTTGCATGTAAATTATATAGCAAATGTCAAACAAAAATTATTGAATAATTACAAAACATGACATTAAATTGTAGTTTTTGTTTTGAAAATTGAAAGAGAGATCGAATTTTGAGTAATTTTCTATGTTAAATCAATCACAGACTTGTTATTCGATGAAGAATTGTATTTCGTAACTATTGAAACGAACGAAAACATTTTGATGTACGATGTCCACAGGGAGTTTGGATATCAGTGGATGAAAACCAGTAAAAAACAAAAATATTAGCCATGATTGAATTTAATTAAAGTTAATAAAAATTATAAAATTTAATTGATTAATAAAATCAAAAACATTAACGGCGTAGTAAACTAAAAGCGATGAAAATTTTTAATTTATTTTATATAGGTAGGTAATATAAAAAATACTGATCAACATAATTATAAATTAATAATTGGCAACTAGTTACGATTTGTTTGTACTGTTACTATTAGAACTGTAACTCCATCAATTTAGGATAATTGTTGTTAACATGTTAATCAGTCAAAACCACTTGGTGCTGAATAGTGCTGATCGGGATATAATTTATATTTTCTAGACTTGCCTTGCATTTGCCCTAAAATTATATTTTGTTCAATATATTAAAAAATAACAATTAACAGGTAACAAATGTGATGATTGGATACTAGACACATAGTTTTGAACTAGAAGTAACCTTGGCAACCCAAACTCGTGTTGAAATGAGGTAAGCACAAAGAATGCGTGCCCAGAAAATATGAAATAAATTCCGATCAAGATTGCATCACTAGTTTTTCTGATTGGGTAACCTATTAGCAAATGTTATACTAATTTGAAAATGGCTCTTGATCCACAATTGTCTAAATCTGATTTATAATTTATAAATTTTAAGTGCTTGTAAAATAAAATCAAAAATATACGTTTATTATTTGTATATTTTATCAATATGTATATAACGATATCGATTAATAAAATTTATATTATTTTAACTCGAATATAGAAATCTAATTTTTACTATCTTTTATTTATACTTCTTAAAGGAAGTATTGTTATCAAAATATGGAGTAGATATGGAGTTTTCACCGGAAATATATTCAGCTCTACAACTTTTGAGATTTGAAACATTTCTCAGGGAAAATTCTACTAATTATATTTATCTATACTCATAATAAGCAGGTAGGTATTTAATATTATAAGAAAGTTGAGAAACGGGTCACAGCAGATTTTTTTAAATTACGAATAATATTCCATAATTTATTCTATTGACAATAAAAAATTGTTCAGAATTTAATTTTAATCAAAATATTAGCAGCGTTGCCAGGCTCCCAGTTATAGCAAGAGATCTCCCGCTATTTCATAAAATCTCTTGTCTTACTGTATTTTTTCTTGATCTCCCGCTTTTTTCATATTTTTATACATATTCGTAAAATATGTAAAAATGCGAATATACTGTTTTTTTTTACTGAAACTACTTTTTCAAAGGTGTCATAGATTGCTTTTTGAACAAAGTGATCTCTAGCAACACTGAGTCTTAGATATTAATTTATTTATATGATTTATTATAATAGTTTGAAATTTTTGAATTAACTTTCTGCGATTAAAATTGTGTAAATACCCATTAGTAATGAACACACAGGTATAATTAATGGGTATAAATTGAAAAAATTTTCAAATACATTTGAACTATTTTTTGCAATGTATTGAACAAGTTAGTTTTGTACTTATTGAGATTATCGAATCCATGTTCCTCTCAATAGCGTTTAATGAAAATATTCTTTAACGGATTTTACGAAAGACATTCACGTTGATAAAGCGAAAATACTAATCCTATTTGAAACATTAATTCAACAGTATTTAGAATGGATCATCTAAGTGGACATTATATGAAATCTCCGAAACAATAATTCATATTTCAAAGATTGTTTTACCAATATTTAGTTTGATTTATCACAGAGAACAAATGCCCTATAATATCTCAATTCCAAAACTGAGAAGGGAAAGTTAAAGTACTTTGTATGAAGCTTCCGAAATAACTTATTCGTTTTCAAAAATTCGGTTATTAATATTTAGAATAGCTTTCAGAATAGTTGTATAGTAATAGTATAGTATCCCTTTTGTGTACTATTATTTATTCTATGATATTCCTATTTTAGTGCCGAACATAGCTAATAAAGTAATAAAAGTAATATGACTTGTTTCAAATTTCAATACAAATGGTTGTCTAGGCTTTAATAATATAATGTCAGATTTTATAAAAATAAATAAAAATCAGTTGTATCAGTGTTAAGAATTAATAATAAGAATACATATAAATTTAATAATTATTATTTTGTTTCATTTGATTTGTGGTGTTCAGTTTGATAGACCATTTGTGTTCTAGTTCTAGTGAGCAGGTCAGCACTATCAGTCAATTCTAGTTTGACATATAACCACCAGTCATACATTAAAACCATGTGTGTTTGAAGGTGATGGCGTGCAAGTCAATGTTATTGTCTACATCTACTAACAGTAACATCTATTCACCTTAGTTCAGTCAGTTCAGATTCAGTCAGGATTTATTACATCACAAAACATTACATTGAACACAACAACCATATAATTAATTAATAGTTTTTATAAAGAAAACAATATATTTATTCATTGTTTCTTAAAAATAAAAATTATTAAATTCAGTTAGTAGTACTAGTGACGTTGACTATGGCTGAAACAGAAGAACAACATATACCACAATTATCTGTGGGTGCAACAACAGCTTCATCATCCTCTAATCCTAATCCTACGATACCATCACATCCTAATATTAATATTAATAATCCTATTGTTCCTAATGTGATCATACAAACAACAACTGCTGCTGCTGTTGCTGGTGTTGTATCTGCATCTAATAATACAAATACAACTGATACAAATAATAGTGCAACAACAACAAATGCAGCTGTTAATGTAAATGTTGTTATTGAAAATATAAAAAGTGATTCGGACTACAATGAACCAGACAAAAAACGACGTAAATTACAAAATAAACTATCTGATTGTAGTACTGGTTCTAATAATAAAACAGATAAATTGGAACATAGATTGGGTGGTATTTTATGTTGCGCAGTATGTTTGGATCTACCAAAGGCAGCTGTTTATCAGGTATACTTTTAAATACATAATACTTTGGGCTTTATGTTTTCTTTTAATTCATGGCTATTTAAATCATAATCAGCTGATCAGAACTGATTCACTGATAATAAGATTACATCAATTTTTTATTATAGGTATTATTTGTTTTTGTTGCTAAAATTTTTACAGGATTTTTTTACAGAAATTTTTTTTACAGCTTTAATAAAAACAGTTCTTTTGTTTATTATTGTTATTATTTTTTTTTTGTTCTTTCTTTTTGTAAACGTAGTCAACAAATCAAATAAGTATGTAATGTAATATAATACGCCTAAAGGATTCTATTTTTATTATTGCGCATCTAATTTAAAACCATGACCCAATTTGTTATTTACGTTTATGAAAATAAATAACAAAAAAATATTATGTACCATATTTAAACAAAATATAAATGAAATAAAAATCCTATGTAACATAATTTTGACACAAGAGATAATAACAATAATCAGGACATTATTATTATTATTATTATTAAAACGATTGTACATTACAACATGTAATTATTGAGTTTTAAAAAGAGAGCCAGCCTCCATTTTGAGAGAATTGAAGGTACATAGTAAAAGACTAAACTAATAGAATACCATATGACATAGTAGGTACATAATTGTATTTAATAATTTTATTATTATATTATTATTAAATTATTTAAAAAGATACATATTTCTTATATTTAAATTAAAATAAATTATTGTAGTTTTGTGAACGAAATGAAATGAAAAACTCTAATATTGATTGATTTTTTTATTTTATTATTATTATTATTATCAATAAAAATGAATTTATTTTTAAAATAAAAATAAAAATGGTTCTCATTATTTATTTGAATATGATCATCAACTCTTACAGATCCTCCCTTTCTATAAAACTTCAATCAAATTTTTATTTGATTTAAGTTTTTTTTTAATTTTATTTTTTGTATTTTTAATATCTAAAGAGTGGTGCGCGTGCAATCTTTCTATTTATTTATAATTTGGATAATTAATGTAGTTTTAAGAATCTAATTGATTTATATATATATATATAAATAAATATATATATATATATATATATATATATATATATATATATATATATATATATATATATATACTTATTTTTTTATTTATTATAAAAAATATGTACATACATACACTTTAGATATTAAAACTACATTCATTTATACTTATAATCCTTACTTAAATGTCCTTTGAATCCTCCTGTTAATAATTGAATTGATTATATACATGTATTAAAAATTCATAATTATATAGGTATTTATGATTATTATTGATTACATATTGATGATTATATTATTATTTACAGGACTTTAGATTTATAAGGTATAAAAATACTTAATAATTAATCATTATTCATTATTATTAAGTATTACAACAAACTGGTGAGTAATTCCATGACTAAAACAAAACCACGACTTTATACCTATGATCAAATAAAGTCATTACTTATTTAAGGTAATAGGGCGACCTACGAAAGCAATTTTTAGTAAAAATAATCTTTTTTTTTTTTGTATTTAGTTTAAATACATTTGTATAAATTCTGAAAATTTGTGTTGAGTAGCTGGGGGTGGGGGGTATGATTGGGTAATCAAATTTTTTAAATAAATAATTTATTAAATTTATGTAAATGAATTTAAAGTATACATACAATGTAATACCTACATATTTATAATTTATTAGAAATATTCTGAAACATCCTTTGAATTTTGTTAGTCCTAAAATTGCTTAAAATACATTTCAAATAGAAATGTAATCGTCCTCAGACATCAATCAATATTTATTATGTTATCCAAAGCTAATTTAGTGATTGATTGTTTCATTTCAAACATTAAAAATAGATGAATTTGAAGTGTAACAATATATATATATATAATTTGAAGTGTAATTATATATATATATATATATATATATATATATATATATATATATATATATATATATATATATATATATATATATATATATATATATATATATATATATATATATATATATATATATATATATATATATATATATATATATATATATATATATATATATATATATATATATATATATAGTTTGATATTGATGATAGCTACAATGTAGATCGAAATAATGTACCCACACTTGAAAGGTATTTTGATTATTTTAAAATGAACATAAGTATTAAGCAGACACCATAATTAAAAAATAAAATGTTTTCACTAGAATTGCATAATAAAACTACATTGTATTTTTGTGTTTGTTTTGGGTGGGATTGTTGTTGACTGGAATGAAATTGAAATGAAATGGTCACAAACAGTGTACAAATGGCCACTTGATGTGTGCTGGTTGTTTCACACATGTTCTAGCTGATGCCCGTTTACGAGATGAAGCAGCCACATGTCCAAATTGCCGTGTTGAAATTAGTAAAACATCCGCATCACGTAATTTAGCTGTGGAGAAGGCTGTCAGTGAATTACCATCAGAATGTCAATATTGTAATAAAGAATTTCCACGTAATTCATTAGAACGTCATGAAGAAGCTACTTGTGAAGAAAGGTATATAAATAACAACATACACTTCTTGTCTGAATCTGCTGTCTTGTTAGAGCTAGCTAGTTAGTTATGTCGAAATCATCATTTATAATGAGTATATAGTATAATTGTTTTTAACAGGATTACTGGGTGTAAATACAGCCGTATTGGATGCCCATGGCGTGGACCAATCCATGAGAGTGTTGCACATGAAGAAGAGTGTGCACATCCACATCGAACTGGCGCCCAAGTGATGGATGCATTACAAGTGATCGATCAAAAAAATGAAGAAGAAAAACATTTATATGATGCCATTTTTGAATTACTTTCGTATGAAAAAATTACTTTTAATGGTATGTATGTAAAATTCATTAGCACTAGCACTAGGAGGAGGACTGACTAGCAGACACAATACTATAAGTAATAACTAATAAGTATCTATAAATGTTTAATTAATCTAGGTAGTTTTTTTTTTTTATATATTATTTATTATTTAGATCTACAAATGAAACCGTATCGTACAGATGAATTTGTTCATAAATTATTTTATGAAACGTCCAGATTCTCTGCATTCAGTCATCAGTGGGTGGTGAAAGCACGAATCAATAATAGTCAACGTGACCCAACTCAAAGTTCAGAACGTGATATGTCATATCAGGTAATTGAATGTTCAAGAAAGATATTTTCATTTTTATTATAAGAGCTACTAGCGCACGTCCTTAAATATTCGTATAAGGATTTTTAATCGGCAAATCTGATGATCAACTCAAACTCAAATTAGACAGTACTATAATAATTTTTTATAAGAAAATCTAATACTTCAGGCAGCGTCTTAAGTCTTGATAAGTGTGGACTAAAATCAGACAACTTATTACATTTACAGTATTTCTATATATTTATTTACAGTTGATATTAAAATCTAAAACAACGTATCCATTAAGTTTACATTATGTTGTACTTCGTGGACCATTTGGTGATATGAAAGTAAAACCACGTATCTATAAGTTTGATTTCTGTGATCAAGAGAATGAGAGTCCATACATGCAACTACCATTACCTGACACAGCTGAATGTAATCGATTATTAGCATCGAAGGCTGTTAATTTCAGGTAAAAAATATTATATATATATATATATATATATATATATATATATATATATATATATATATATATATATATATATATATATATATATATATATATATATATATATATATATATAAGTAAATTTATTTATTTCATTCGAACAGACTTATAATATTAAATTAATTATGGAAGCGTTTAAAAATATTAACCTAAAATAAAATTATTAGCACGCAAACGATTCCGAATCGAAAATAATCAAATATCAATTATTCTCTCAATTGATAATACGACGGACGGACGATACGTCTAGTATTCATTATGTGATTGATAATATTAAATAAATGAAATTTGATTTTTGTTTTTCAGACTCATCATGTTTTTAAATTTCAAGTAAAGTATAGAGTTTAGATGTTTCAGTACAATATTTAGTGAGCGGTATCAACTATTTATATTTTATTAATCTTTTTCATTCAAATCTGTAATACAATTTGATTCAATGCAATGAATCCATCTTCTAATCAAATGGATGTATTGCAAGTCGTTTAATACAAGTTCATTGCCATTGCCATCGTACTTTAAATAGATTATTTGTGACAGCTTAAAAAAAAAACAATAAAAATCTTCGTTTAGAAACATAAAAAAAATCTCACATTCAAATCTTTTTTATTTTTACTACTTGTTTTTTTTTTTTTTTTTTGCACAAAAATTATATATATATTTTAATTAGATGAATTTATAGAATTTTTTGTTTGCTTTTTTTTTTGGTGACCATCCATAATAGACCCATAATTTTTTTGTTTATATTCAGTATCTATTTGACAAATTTAATCGAATTATAAATTTTATTTAGAATAATTTTAATAAAATTTTATAAAATTCTGTGCATTTTTCTAATTAAAACAATAGTAATTAGCTGCTAATTAATTTAATTTGTATTGTTTGTTTGAATATACCTACTTCTGATGTATCTTGAACAATACAAATTTGAATTGAATTGAATTGAACATGATGAATGAATGAATGCACAGAATACGTATAAAATGAATCAAATAAATATTACACAAGTTGAAGATTTATTTTATTATTATTATTATAATAAATGTATATTTTTAATCTGACATTATCTATCTATTTATCTATCTGTCTAATATAAATGCTGCGGTGTGACTAACAACAAAATTAATTATATACTTTAAGGCGTTAATTAATACCATACGTAATATTACGGATTTAAAACACCATTTAATTTTGATCTAAACAATCATATTAATAGATTTATTATTGGTCTCCATATATAATGAATATTTAAATTCTCTTTCTATATTTTATATAGATCTAGATATAATAATTATGTTGAAATGTTTAGTTATTTAATAGATATAAAATAATTATTTGTGAGTTAAGCAGCTACATTTTATAGATATATATTGTCAATAATAATGCAATAAAACAAATTAGGCAGATAGATGAATGTTCAACAACTAAATTATAAGTTTATAGTAAATAAATGATTGAATGAAATGTATTCTTTAATTAAAACAGTACTCGTACATAAATAATAATGAATGATGCATGTACGATGAGGTGGTGGGTGATACTGATACTGATATTTGATAACATCACACCATTCAATTACCTATATATAATAAATTATTAATAATTGACTTATAAACAAACTCTACGTTTTCTATCTATATTTATATAAACAAAATTCATAATAGATAATTGTTTTTTGAGTTATTTGTGTTCTAAAAACTTAAAATTAAATAAATGCTAGCTACCTATGTAGGTAGTATATTATTTATTTTAGTATACATATATTACAACAGTGTATTGTGTTGTGTGTGTTTTATTACTTAGTAATAGAGGTCTCATATTTTGTATCGACTTCTCATCGTTAATTATCTAATATTCAAATCGTATGAATGTACCTGTACTGTTATAATAATTAATATATTTATAATTTTTTTTTTTTTTTTTTTTATATAATAGATTGATATGAATATTATAAAACAAAATGATGAAAAAATACCATTTTATTTATTTATAAAATATTAATAAAAACTAATTATATATTATTTGTATTAATTAAATTAAATAATAATAATAATGTATTTAATTTTTAAAATATAAAATTTAATGGATTCATTCATTATAAATGCAATACAATCAAGGACTGATTGATTTATTTTATTTTCATATTAACTTCTCTCATCATTTAGTCCAATTGAATTGATGTAATTCCTTATTATATTCATTCTCATTTTATACAAAAATCACATTTTACAAAGGTATGTTCAAGGTGTTAGATGCCCTTAATTGGGTATTAACAGATATAATATAAACACCATGAAGTATGTTACAGACTTACAAACGTCTTACAAGGTATATCATCATAATTCATACCTACTTACAGAAATCTATAATTTTATTCTACGAAATAAAAAAATAAAACAAATTTATTTCATGATTTGAAATTTTCAGTGAATTCAGGGATAATCTAAAAAAGACCGGAAGATATCGAAACATTTTTTCAAGAATTTTATTTGATGAGATAATTTAAAACACAAAATTCAATTGTAAGTCAACTCCCTCTCTACGATTGTCTTTTATGAAAACTGGGTAATTGAGAACCAAGTGCTATTATTATTTTTAAACCGGTCTAATAATATAAGTGAAAAAAATCACTCCTTGTAACTTAGAACCGAAAAATTGGATTACAAAAATACCATCCAATATACATTTTAAAAAAATCTGTCGCTTTTAATCAGATTTAAGTGTATTAATTTTTAAAAATAATAAGATATGGTAATAAATATTAGCAGACCCTCGAATTTATATATTTCCACCTAAAATTGGAAGATTTTCGAGTTTAAACGATTTTGGGTAAACCGTTTACATGCGCTGCTATTGTACTTGTTTATATAAATGTAAAAACTAAAAGATCTAAAATATTACTTGAAAGAATATAAGAAGCTAAGAGAGTATTTAAGGCAGTAACAGTTGATAATATTATTGGATTTAAAGTAAAATGTTTGAGCATGTTATACTTTTTTTAAATAAATAATAATGATAATATATTAATTTTTTTAATTGTTTATTAATATGGTTTTAATTTACTTTTATTATAATTTTTTAATTTAGATATATTCTTTAACAGTTTACTATCTGATGATGCTGAATCAGTTTCACTGTAATTGATTTGTTCTGTTGTTGGCCTAGGTCTTGGTCTTGATCTTTCTGACCGCCGCCATACACTTAAAATACTACATTCACCTCCGCTTATTAAAATTTTATTCTAAAAATAAATATATATTCATTCATTCATTGATTAAAATTAGACTATGAGTCTATCTATCTATCTATACGACGACATAACACATACCTTAGAATCAAACCAAGAACTTCGAACAATTTGTTTATTACCAATAAACAATGAACGTGGTGAAATCGAACCATCATCTTTATTCATTTGTAATGACCGTAAACATTCTCCACGTCCTTGATTTGACCCAGCAACAATAAATAATTGATTTTGATCATCATCACCATCATCATGTATATTTGCAATGTACACATCTTCTTTAGATTTTTTAAACATAGACTGTGATATCTCATCTCTAGAATACTTTCGATAAAAATCACCATCTTCTATATTCCATAAACCCACACATTCTGTATGTGTGATACAATGGATAGCATCATATTCATGACCATCTGGACCATGATGAATGAACCAATCAATTTTATCAACAGACGATTCGGTATTTAAGGTATGAATTAAAGCTTCATGTTCAGATGTTTCACTGATATCGTAAATATTTATAAGACCATCTGTTGAACTGGACGCTAACAGGTCTTTACTTTTATGAAATCTTACCTATCAAATAATTAATTATTATTATTTATTTTTGATGATTACATCAATAATAGATATAATATATATATATATATATATATATATATATATATATATATATATATATATATATATATATATATATATATATATATATATATATATATATATATATAAACCAACCTTTGTGATATCATCAGTGTGTGATTGCCAATAACCGCCTAATAACTGTGTCTTTCGTAAATCCCAAAACAATAGAAATGCATCTCCACCGACTAATTCCGTTCCCGCACATAATAAATTTCCATTTTCAGATATATCAAAACATGTTATTGGTTTTGGTTGATTGTTCGTATCATCTAAAAATAAAATAAATCATGATTGTCAAGTTAAATTGGGGTTTGAATCTTTCAATTCAAGATCAATAATCAAAAGAAAGACTACAATATAATACAAACCTTTGAATGTATGAATTGGAGCAGAATCTTGTTGTCGTAAATCCCAAACATTGATTGTTCCATCTAATGATCCCGAATAAAATAATTGACCGTTGGTAGGATTAAAACGTATGTTTGATATTCGTTTTGAATGTGTTTCACATAAATTATTTACTTCAATTATTGATGATTCAGTTATCGTATGAATAAAACATGATTTATTAGATAATGCGGATCCAATTTTATTTGAATTCGTATCTCTAAAAATGATCCCAA
The DNA here is from genome assembly GCA_020423425.1 of Chrysopa pallens. Classification (NCBI taxonomy): domain Eukaryota; kingdom Metazoa; phylum Arthropoda; class Insecta; order Neuroptera; family Chrysopidae; genus Chrysopa; species Chrysopa pallens. The sequence goes on along the minus strand of CM035595.1, from coordinate 136,176 downwards.
CCTCCTTTAATTATAATCTGTACACTAGGTATTAATAATATTAGTGACCAAGTAAAACTTACCCATTGATATCAAGAATATAAACTTTATTTAAACTGATAGCTTTTTCGCAAGCTAAATCGTATGGAATAGAAAACACCTTTTCTAATTCACTTTCACTGCAAATATCTTCATCATTTTCATATTCTATTGAATCGCTATCAATTTCCAATTCTGATAAACGAATGTCTAAAAGTGATTATAGCTTTAAATATTAAATATGTTTTTTTTTTTCAATAATACTAACGTATATACCTTCATTAATTGATTTTTTGGTTTTCATTTTAATAAACACTTTAAATTCAAATTTATGTGAATAAAAGATACACGTGTTTTTTTAATAAAATAAAAACTTATTTATTTATAACATCAAATTGGGTGCGTTCAGTACAACTCAGTCCTGATTAATCTTATTACAAAGAGTAAATTAAATTGTGTTCTGAGCATCTGAATTCAGCCGGTTTCCGCCTGGCACTCTTTACATATCAAAATATATCTTATAAATAAGATTATTGTACTTATTGTTCTGCTTGTTTAATTCGTTAAAATTATTACATGCTACAATGGCCTCGACGTACCAAGTAAAATGGCGGCATAGAAAAAGTGTCCCGGACGATAACTCAATACTAAGTTCTGCCGAACACACCCATTCAAAGAATAAAAATTCCGAAGTCTAACAATATGCACGAGCAATGACACTCTAGGTAAACTATTTTAGATATACCAGGTAAAATAATTTAGATAAAACAGATTTGCACCTAGTAGAAACCGTTAATGATGGAAAAAAAAAACTAAAATTTATTATTTCTTGCAAATATCTTCTAACATTATACTATGATCTTAGATAATATATTGATTTGTAATTGATAATAATATTTGAATGTTCTAGAGCAGATAGGTATCTAACATTGAAGGAAATTTGATAAAATTAAAACAACTAAAATAATTAAATGTAAAAAAACAATTTATTGAAAGAACAATTTAAAAAAAAACAATTGAATAAAGAACAAAATCCAAAATACGATAATAAATCATCAGAGAAATAATCGAATTCGACTTGTTTTTGGTACATGTCGAATTGTTAATGAGATGCGTGTAGATCTTGTTAAATGATCACCAATTGAATATTGTGCAGAAGTACATTGTTTTAAATTAACACATAAATCATTAATGATATCATAATAAATATCTGTATCAATTTGATGCAAATATTTATGATACATATCATCTTGTAAGATTAATAGACTTCTTGGCTCTAATAATAGATTACAAATATCTTGTTGGCCATTATCTAAATCTGTTTTAAAATTTAATATTGTATGTGAGCCACAACTGATTGTAGTTACTGTTGGATAAAATAATGGTCCATCTAAATGCGATAAGATTCCTTGTCCTGTAATTTATAATTTTCAATCATAAAAAATAATCATATCAATATACTTATACCATTACTACATTAATTTCGACATACACGACAACAAGTTTTCTTGTAAAATGAATATTAAAAAATGATGTTATGTAGTAATTATAATAATTATTGTAAGCTTCAATATATCTACCACTTACCAGGTAAATATTCATTGATTAGAACATGATTTGGACTTTTATCTTCCATAACTTTTAATTCAGATATTTTATCCATATATTTTTGTAACCAACTTGGTATACTTTCAGCAATCATACCATTTTTATGTGGTATACCACCCCAGTTTTGTAATCGACGATGTGATAATTGAGTCCATTTTGGTTTTGGAACAGAATTTACCATATTTATAATATATTTTTCATCTTCTTCGGTAATGAAATTAGGAATGTAGTAAACAGTACGTGGAGCCTTACAATACAATACAATACGTATAATATTTATATAATTATTTATTTGTATGAATAATGCTTACACTTAGAATTTTGAATTCATTTAAATTGATCATCATTCACAGCTTAATCAATTCTTTATTGAATTCAATTAAAAAAATAAAATAATTAAATTCACATAATATGTATTTATTTTAATAAATGGCAAACATTATTTTAATCACACGCCATTACAATACATACTACACTTGTATGTAACACATGTATTATTGTTAATTTGTCAAATGTCAAAAGAATTTCAAGTATGACAAAACATTGAAGCAATTCATTTTTTATGAAAAGTCAATGAACTAAATCTCACTTTCATATCCACCATTTTGAATCCTACACTATGCTACGTAATTATTTGGATAATTTTTTAAGTTAATTCCCATCTTTTGTATAATATAGTTTTAATAAAATGAAATAGCTGTTTGTCTTAAAAGACTTAAAAAATCTTTAAATGATTATAATCAAAATTTAAAAAAAAAACCTGATTATAATCTTTTATAAAGAAATTGAATGAATAAAGTATATTTGTAATATCATGGAATCCGACTCCATTACGATATCCGAGGCGCCTCGATTTTTTGATAAATTTTGGCAAAATTAGACGAAAATGAAGAATAATAACTTTTCGCCTATTTTTCTAGTTATTAATGGGTAGTTTAATCTCAGGTTAAACGCAGGAGCCAAAAACCAACCCGACCCGTACAAACTACATCCCAAAAATCCATGGGTTAATAACCATGTGCTTGAATTGTGTTTAAATTATAGTCATTTAACAAAAAATAATTATTAAATCATGTGACATGTTTTAAATACTGGTATTTATGTGACATAAACACGATAATTAAAAAAAATGTGGTGTTCGAAAAATGGGCGAAAACTCGAAAATTGGTATTTTTAATTTTTGTCTTACTTCGGCTTGTTTCGCCAAAATTTATAAAAAAATGGAGGCTGTCGTAATCAACACTGGAGTCCTTTTAAATTTCAGTATGTTTTAAAAATTTAAGATGATTTAAATGCATAAATTTTCAAAATACAACAGTCTGGTTACAACAAATATATATAGACTGATAATGGTTTCGAATTATTAATTACTTAATAAGAAAAAAAAAAGAAACAGAAAAGTTTACATTTCATAAATTCTGACATTCTTTATTCATAGGAGGCAAAATGGTGCTGAAGAAACCTATCAACATACGTCGTATGGTGCTGCCGATTGATTATCATTGCCCTTCTCTATATTTTTCAAAATATTTTTTGCAAACAAAATAAAATAACTATGTATTACGTATGTATGTACATAAATATACAAAAGTAATATGAAATATTAAAATATGACTAATAATATTGTTAAATAATTATGAGAACTTAATTTTAAATAATATTTTATTAGTTTTCAATTGCCTAAATATCGTATTTGTATTCGTATCATAAGTTCAAAACTTATCAGATAATAAATATTCAGTTATCATTGTTTAATATTATTAATTTAGTTAAGTAATCAATTGTACATTGTAAGTTTTTATAGTAATGTAATAATATGTTGAATAATCCCCTCATAAAGATTATTAATTAAAATAAATAAATGTTTTTGAATTTAGATAAATAAATAATAATGGTATCGATACCTTTACCAACTGAAACCGATTTAAGATTAAGCATTGAACAATTAATGGCTCATAATAATCAAAATCAATTACAATCTCGTTCGTATCCACAAACTCCTTTACAATCACAGGTTCATGGTATTGATTATGTGTCATCTGTATCTGCAGGAATACATTCTTGTCCTTATTATCCACAAATTCGTAAGTACTAAGTTCTAAAGTTTATATAGTTTTGTACCTAATTAGTGATGATGGTTTGTGTTAAAAATCATATTTATAACATTAAATATCACACTTAAATACAATTTACATGCATATAATATGTATGTGAGTGTAAAAACTATTAGACGCCCTAGATAATAGTTTTTACACACACATACATATCTAATAGATACGGTGCTGGGCCGATTGTGATTCCTACCAGAACATGTTTTTCTTACAATTACGATATATATATTAGTACGATTCATCATTCAAAAAATTAGAGCCTTTACAGAAAAAAGGAGTCAAATCGGTCACGAACTGTCAGCCTATTTACATACAGTTTTCTAGATTTATAGATAAACAAACAATTTCTAATTAGGTGTATTAATTTATAATTAAAAATGAAATGTTTTCAATTAATTTGATTAAAATTATTTATTTCTAATATTATTTTACAGCACATTCACATAGTTTAAATACGATAATAGGAGGAGGAAGTCGTACAGGTGCAAGTGTTGTAGGTGTTGCTGGTAATCGACCAGAATATGTTTTATCTGAAGATTTCTTTGCTGGATTTCGATATAACGGAGCAATGTCAAATGTTCGACGATTTTTCTGTTTATTTATAACATTTGATTTATGTTTTACAACATTATTATGGTTAATTTGTATTATTGTATGTATCATTCATCATTATTGCTATCCATTATCTCTATAATTTAATTTTCCGATTGGGAATGTGTTGTATCCATGAGTTTTTTTATTTAAAAGTTTAACTTTTTACTCTCTGGAGATTGCTGCAGTGAATTTACATAAATATAAATTACATCATCGTCCAAACACGTTCAAGATGATTACAATCAGGGTCATTCGTACAATGCCTTGTTAAAAGACACTCCTCACAAACATACTCATACTTTTCAATTGTGGTTATATGAACTTGCCTGTCTCATACCATTAATCGAAATGTTAGACGGTCGGGCGAGATTGAGGTTTGAGGCAATCTGAATCCGCTGCTTCGTTTTCTTTTACGCTAGAGAATCGAACAGTTTGATCATCTCAAATAATACAGAACAGAGACATTCTATAGAGTTGTTTGAAACTTTCATGGATATTCGATTATGGTTATCGATTGGAAGTATTGTTAATGATTGATATTGAATATAATTAATATCGTACTCGATGAACGTAATCAATAGAAAAACCTTTTAAAATTATTAAAAACTATATTAAGTAGTATAATTGTGCAGAAGTTGAAATTGTTTAATAATAACATATAATGAATATAAGCTAATCAAATAAAATAAATTAAATATTACAATAATAAATGATGGTTAATTTTTAGTTAAATGGTAATAATTTAAATACAGCTATAAAATTGGAAATATTTCAATATAATATTACTAGATCATTATTTGATATTGTAATGGCTGCCATATGTCGTTTTACAATACTTTTATTATTTTATGGTCTTTTATATATTAATCATTGGATTATTATTGCTGTAAGTTAGTTATACTATTTTAATTCATTTTAAATAAATTCAAATATTATTATTTATTTATTTTTAAGCTATCAACATCAGGAACTTGTGCCTTTTTAATAGCAAAAGTGTTTACATTTGATGTAAGTTCAAACTATAATTACAATAAGTTACAATTTTATATATGTAGTCAACAAATTTAATGTTTGTTTGATGCAGATTCTGATGTATCTGTTAATCTAATTCATTTTATTAAATATTGATAATGAATTTGGTTATTATTGGGGTAGATATCATGTTGTAAAATATAAAATTAAAATAACTTTGCATACATTATTCATTTATTATTAATAATAATTCAAATTAATTAGGGTTTAAAGAATTAATTAAATATGATACTATAAAATAGATGGATGATATTATGTTATGTATTTATTTTAATTTTATAGTGGCATCAATCAACAGCTCAACCAATTTTTCCAGTACTTTTAATATTAACATCATTTATATTAGCATGGAGTGAAACTTGGTTCTTGGATTTTAAAGTGATACCACAAGAATGGCTTGCTAAAACAATGTTTTCACCATCATCATTATTATTGCGTACGTAATATTATTATTATTATAAGTATTAAGTATGTATTAAATATTAAAACATAAGTAATATTTATTGAATCAATGATTTAGTTTAGTTTCTAATTTAAGAGAAACGTTCGTTCTCTTGATATATCTATCTATCTATCTACAAATTCAATTATTTAATAATATCATTTACGAATTTCTTCGTAATAATTTTGTAAATCGCGTGAATTACAGACATAATCTATCGACATCAAGTAAAAATTAATTTTAATACCCTCTATTTTATATAATTATAGATAGGATCAAAACCTAAATTGTAGTTTAAAATAAAACCGAATGTTAAACTTAAACATTAAAAATAAATTGTATTAAATTATTAAGATTTAAAAATAAGTACGATTAATTGATTGATATAAATTTTAGCACAAGAGGAAGAAAGAGCACCATTAATTCGTTCGTATGTAGAAGGTTTACATTCAACGGTTGCACCAACTGAAAGTAATTTTTATAGTCCATTAGATAGTCTGAATCCATCAAGTTCAAGTTCAAATTCAAGTGTTCATTTAGATTCAGATCAGATCAATGTGCAGGAGTATAAAATTATTGAATCCAATTTTCAATTGAAATCATATGAATTTTCTGAATCTGAGGTAAGACCGACCACATTTAAAATTTAACTAAATTTATCATACTTATATCGCAAAATGTCAGAATTTATTAATAAAACATGAAAATTTATAGGTTTACTAATAGCCATACAATCTTGTTATAAATATTTGTGATAATAATTGATCATGGTGTCTGCCCTTAAGTACAGCAGTCATGATCTCTGATTATCGACCACCCACTCTGTTTATCGATTTATTTTATCGCGAGATAAAGAGAGGAGTAATTATATTAATTTCCTCTCAAACTCTTATTACTATGAAACATTAAAATTAATATTTTAGAAAATAAAATTAATTGGACAAGGTAAACAAAATTTAATAGCAGCTGAAGATAGAGCTAAATGTGATGAATGGAGTGTTTTGAAAACAAATAAAATAGGTGATGTGATTTATGCAATTAAAGTACCAAAACTAGGAAAAATTTATAAAATTAAGGTATTGATTGAATTTTTATTAGCATTTTAAGAACAAACATACAAATGAACGATATTACTTACCATTTAAATACCGAAATAGTAGTCTAGGTCTAAAGCTTTTAAATGTTTAGTCAAGTAGTTTAATAATATTCTATTTTTTATGTGCAAGTAGTTTCCATCCCTACTAGGTACTCTTCAAGCACAAACATTGAAGGAATCTGTTTGAGACATTTAATTGTTGTTCCCGTCACAATCACAGTCATATAATATAAATATTTTTGTGATATGAAATTAATTGTATTACATGACTGGTGGTGACTGTTTATACAATTTTAATAATTTATTTGTTGCTTGACTAAATTATCAAATTACGTTAAGTGTGAACGATTTTGGATTAAGTGTTTAGTGTTTAGTACTCAATTACTTGACTAGATTACTTGATCAATGCTAGCTAGCCTTATTAAGTTTGATATTCTTGATTTTGAATTACAAATGAAGTGGTTGATTTTGAAATTTTAAAGGGAATTATAAATGCTGATGCTCATGTAATATTTAATGAATTAAGTGAAAATGTGAATGATCTACACAAATGGAATCATTCATTAGAATTTTCAAAACGTATACAGAGAATTAATGATAATACAGATATTACATATCAAATAGCAAAAGATACTGCTGGTGGAGGCTTAGTGACACCTAGAGATTATGTTAATTTACGACATTGGAGTCAAACAAATGAACAATCATTTATTATATCTGCAGTGAGTACAACACATCCAAATCTACCACCACGTCCAGGATATGTTAGGTAAGTAATGCTCTTACTGCAATTGAATTATATCTAAGAAGTTGTTTTAATTATCATTGGTTCCAAGTTACCATTATTCATGATGATTTGTGTTCCATTTAAAATAAAATTAGTGCGTTTATTATAGATGCAGCATGTCTTATTTTGTATTACACAGCTAGTAGTTAAAATAAGTTTAGTTTTATTTACTTATAATTGAAGATTCATCTATTTTTACAATTCATTTATTAATTATTTTTGTTTATTGATTATTTACAGAGGTGAAAATTTATTAGGATGTTGGATTATAAAATCATCAACATCAATTGATACTGATCATGATAATGAAAATGTATGTTGTAGTGCAAGTGCAAGTGCACACTTTGAATGGATCTTACATTCACCTGTTAAAGTTTGGGTACCACAAAACTTTATCGATAATGCATTCTCAAATGTTATGTTTGATTTTATGCAAAATTTACGACATCATTTGAACAACAATTAATTAATTACACTTATTAATTAAAGTACTGACTCCAGTACTAATTAATTAATAATTTTGAATATTATATACACACGTGGAATACAAACAAAATATATAAACAAATAGATATTGCTGTATCAATGATTCTAATCTATCCAGTCGAGTCTAGTCTTATGTAAAAACAAGAAATCTAAATATGGTTCTTTAAGCGGCTATGTGTTTTTTATAGAGACCTATACAGACTCTTTTAATCAAGTCTATTTGGGATCTAATATTTTTTTCTGGTTTTTTCTCTTCAATTTTCATAATCGATTGTGTTTTAATTATTAACAAATATATATATATATATATATATATATATATATATATATATATATATATATATATATATATATATATATATATATATATATATATATATATATATATATATATATATATATATATATATATATCACACTAGCTAGAATCAATGTATCAATGGCTGGTTTCTATTTATTTATTATTTTATTTGTATTAATCAATAACTTGCTAACTAACAGACGCGAATATAAATAAAACAAATAATATTATAAGTGAAGTTATAAGTTATGTATGTATGTATGTTTATAGATACGATTTTGTGATTTAATTAATTAATAAAGTTTAATTCCTAAATGTGATTTAATTAATGTAATGAATTAATATTAATTTGTATTGTATTTTATATTGTATTGTATATATGTATTAAATTTTTAATGAATTTTATTATAATTATTATTACATTGTTTGTTTTATTTAATGAGTATCGATATTTTAAAAATTTAATTCTCAATTTAATAATTATTATTACAATTAAATGAATATTAATTACAATGATGATAATAAATAATTACACTAAGGGGGTCTTCTGGTCTAGAGACATGAATTTTAGGTAATTTTTGAAGTGCTGTAAAAAAAAAAAACAAGCAATATTTTTTATACATTATTTATTCACATTAGAAGCATACAAAAAAAAAAAAAAAAAAAGTAAAAAAAAATTCAAAATTCCGTTAGTTATTAGCTGATGGAGTGGGGCGTCTCAAAAATTTGGTGCGTGACCATACCCACGATTTTAACTCTCCTAGCAATCTGAAATCAAAAAATAAAAAAGATTATCAATCTACAATAATGTCGCAATGTCTGGAACTACGGAAAAGTTACAAAAAAATTTTTTTACAAAATGGCGACTGCATAATGAAAAAAAAAAATTTTGTACCACTTTTTTGAACATTCTTCGATTTGTTAAAAATAGTAAAAATGAATTTGAGGATGGCCGTAGTTCCGACAAAGTAGACAAGTCCCTAAAGAAGACTCTCTTAAAATTTCAAGTAAATCGGTTCGACAGAACCTGAGAAATCGTGGGTATCAGATTCAAAAAGACAGTTCTGAGAAAAACGCGTTTAAAGTAAAATTGTTGCAGTCTAAGTCATAAAATTATATTTTTAACTTACATTTATTCAATCTGCCATTCCTGCTTCATACATCGGACCTTCCTCGACTTCGAAAAAACTATTTTCGGCGTTTCTGTTTTCTATTCGAGCAGTTCTGGCCTCCTTTGATGCGCTGGATGCTCGTATCTCGGAGCGGTCAATCCGGGCGTTGTCTCGTCTGATAGCAAATGCATGCGCTTCTGGACCAATTTTCACTCCCATAATCGTCATTATCTTCAATATCGGTATAAAGCCTTCATTAAAAATACATACAGCAATAAATGTTGCAATTTCAATGATCTGAGACCCGGCATGGATATGCTTTGGAGCGAAAGTCCATATCAGCGAGTTTAGAGACTCATTATTATTTTGAGTTTCTGAACCCAAACATCGAGTCAATAACTCTTCTGATGATAAACTCTCGTAAATTGGCTTTATAATTTTCAAAACTTTATCACACAGAGGAGGATTTTCGTGGTCAAACTCGTCTAATGTTCCTTCAGATGCAGCTTTTTGCCACTTACACCAACTCTACGCACCAGGTGGGCAATACATATGTTGTGGGTTTTCATTTGTAGAACTATTATGGTAGTACGTTGCCCAAATTGCATTTCTCATGTTTTCAACAGAATCAGGATGCCGGCGAATCGCTAAGCCATAGTATAAAGACAATTTATTGATGACTTTATCAGTTAATTTGCCTTCACCTTTTCCACCAACCCCTTTATTATCTTTTTTCGCTTTTCGTAGCCTCGCAATCATTCTTTTCTGGACGTGTCCTACGCACTCTTTTTTTTGAACAAGTGGGTCACCATCGTAAGGATCTATATCAAGTATACCCTTGAACGTCTTAGTATCACCATCTCCAATATACTTTACGTATTTTACGCCGTGTTTTTCCTCCGATCTACAGAACATTTCGACGATAGCATCAACTTCCATTTTGCCCGCACTTCCTTTATGGTTTATTGTACAGGATTCTTCATGATCTTCATACCAATCGTTGTATGCAGAAATATCGGAATTTTTCTTATTTTTCCAAAAATAGCAGTTATTTCACTTATTTCTCCGAAAATAATTTGAATTTGGGAAAATCCTCTCGTATATTCTTAAATAGTTAAACTATGAAAATATGAAAAAAAAAAAAAAATCGATTTTTTTTTATTTCTAGACCAGAAGACGGCCCTAATAAAAAAGTCATAATTAATCCAATAGAAATCGTATAAGAATGAATAGGAAATCAATCGTTAGGGTTTAATAAGAAATTTTGTTTCATATATTCAATGATTTCCTTCCAATAATGAATGATTCAATAAAATCATTTACTTATTTCCTATTAAATTAGGATTGAATAGAATTTTTTATCAGGGTAATAGAAACTATAAATAATACGTAATTATTATTTATAAGATTCAATAATATGTATTAAAATGAAAGTGTAAGCTACAGTCTGCACTTTATAAATGGATGCAACTAAAATACTCTAAAAAGGGATGAAATGTAAGAAGGATTGGGAAGGAATGAATTAGTTTAAATGGACTTAGTTTTTGTTTTTTTTAAAGAATAAAAACAATTGATTTATATTCAGTACATAATTAATAAATTTATTTATTTATTGATAGACATATTGATTAAATTATAGATAATAAAATATAATATAGATAGATGATAGATTTATTGTCATCAAATCAATATCAGTATCAATATTAATTAAAAGTATAAATAATTGATGATTTATTTCTCTTGTGATGGGAACCATGATTGGCATGCTTCATTTGCTATTTCACACATGGCAGTCAATGCTTTACCAGTTGAATCATATTCTGAAACAACAGGAGATCCACCACTTGCAGCAGCACTTGCCGTACGTTTACCAAAGATTGATCCATTGAATGGTGGTTTACGATAAGCACCATCAACATAATGTGTAGCGAATGCAAATACAACAACAATGCTGATTAACAAAATGGCTGATAACTTGAATTGCATTATGATTGAATGTGGATGGATGCTTGGTGTGTTTGTTTGTATTGGATACCTTAAAATAATAACAAAATAGTTCATTGAACATCGATAAGAGAAAACCTAAGTACTGCAAAAAACATTTATTACAATACAATTGAAGAATATGGAATATGAATATGCAAAACTTCACATATACATAAATTCCACCATCCGTGTAGATAGAATTCAACACTGAGCATTCTATATATCACCGCCCCCCAAATACTTTAGCCCTCCTATTTGCACAACATTAGTAGACTACGTTTTGCTCGCAATATATTATCATTATTTAGAAATTCGTCTTTCTATATACAACCTTCTTTTCCTAAATTACTACGAAGTTTATGAAGCGATAAGTAGCGAACCCCATCCTACCGTTTACTAACAATGTATTTTGTATATTGTTCTATGTATTAGTTGCGTCATCTGTATTTTATTTATTTATGTATTATAAATTAATGAATAATTTTATAGAAATATTCTTATACAGGTAGGTAATATGAATGTGTGCGAAACGCTCTGTACTGTCAGATTATAAGAAGTTCAGGAAGATGTTTTGGACCTGAGTCGTTTTAAACAAACGAATATAAATAATAATAATAGTTAGAATAGAATATGTAACAATGAATTGAATGAATACTTACTTGTAATTCTTGTGTTGTGTTCTTGTAAGTTGCAAACTTGAACTGATGATTTTTCACTAGCATTGTCGAGCTTATATACTATCTACATTCTACACAAGCTATGCACACAGGTCTAGAAATGTGTTCGAAGACTATAGTGTGTACGTATGTTTTATTTAGTTGATTTAATTTAAAAACTAATCAAAAATAAATTCAATATAATTATTATTTCCCAAAGGTATTTTTATTTTACCCTTCTAAATATGACATTCATAGTTGATGACATCGAAAAATTAGAAGAAATGAAATTGAAAAACCTCAATAATTGGACAGACTTCTACAATATATAAAATCAATATTGTAATATACAATTGCATTTTTTTTTTCAATTTTCGGGCACAAATAACTCAAAAGAATAACTACAATCCAAATGTTATGAACTTTGATAAGCACAATCTTAACTTAAAAACGGACAGCACATGCACATAACGAATTAATTTCGGAATAAAGTTAATTTTGGATCTTTATTTTATAATTTCTTTTTTGAAAAAACTATAACGGAGGGCTTGTCGCTCCGTTTTCATGTCTAGATTGTGCACATAAAATTTCATAACATTTGTATAATTATGTTTTGAGTTATTTGTGCTATAAAATTGAAAAAAATACAATGTATTTTACTGGAGAGATTGTATTTATTCTATATTGTATAATAAGGTTTGTTATTACAATTAACAATTATTAAATGCGATAATTTTTAAATTTTAGTCAAAAATCATAAATCAGTGAGATGAAATTTTCATATTAATAGTGTGCTCTCTTAATCTGAGTGGCTTTTAATTTGCGAATATATAATATAAAAACTGAACAGTTAACAGAAAAGTGTAAATCTATCATTGCTCAAATCAAATTTAAAATGTTTTCTATTTGAAATATTATAGGCATTTTAGTTAGCATTATTTAGGCCTATTAGTTATAATATTATTTATTTTCACTTTTAATGGAAAACTATCTATAATAATTATTAAAGTTTTCTTTGTTATTTTAATAAGTAAAATAGGAATAAAACTTTTAAATCATTTCAGACGAGAACATTTAATTGTTTTTACGTATGTCGATAATACAGATCACTGTTGATCATTGGCTACGATCTACAACAAATGGTTCTAACCCAAACTCTAAACTATTCAAGGCGCCCTCTCACTGTTTTCAAGTTGTAGATTGTATTAATTCGAATTTAAATTGTTTTGGGATTTAAATATCCAAACAATTATTTTTATCTATTCAATGAATATAACAAACACAGTAACAATATTATTGTTTTGTATACAATATACCTATGTTGTAAATATATTGATTGGTTGATTGATTATATATTAATGATACAATAGTAATAGCCTAGTCCATACCTAGCCTCATAGAATATTGCCTAGCCTCCTTCTATATTTCATCTCTGATTCTCATTTAATCACATTTATATTGTTTGGTAAGCTCATTTTTAAGAACACACACTAATTAAATGTATTTCACTCATTAAACAAGCATCCATCCATCCAAATATTACGATATTTAACAAAATGATAACGGGAATATGGGCCGTAAATAAAAGAATCAAACTTTTGCCTTGTAGTGCGACGATTCGTCTATATTTATTAATAAAGACTTTTTCAAGTTATTGTAAGAAATAAAAATAATATAATGAAACGTTGTACTATTAAACGATTCTTTGATTTACAGTCCATATTCTCGTTATACTTTTCTTAATATTACACATTGTGCGTAAACATAATGCGGAGTTATGAAATTTGTTTAGTAAAATGTTGACATGAAAATGGAAAGTTTTTCGCGAAAAGACATTTTTAATTATTATATAAAAGTTTTGATTTTTACTTTAGAAATTTTTGTTTCGCAAAAAACCCTTCGGTCTCTGTTCTCATGTTAAGATTTTTGCATGCCAGATTTCAGAACATTTGGATAACTGTGTTTTTAGCTATTTTTGAGTGAGCTCATTACTTTAAATGCGCGATAGTTGAAAAAAATACAATGTATATTACATTAGAGATTGTCTTATATTTATGTCCATTACTCTTAAATATAGCTAAAACATCCATATTTATATGTCATTTGATAGATCTAGTTCTTTGTGTAGTACATTTTAAAGTTGGTAGATAGTGTTGCTTTTGTTATCTATTATTTGAATATTTAAAACTAAAATGAATAACAATAAAATTTAAAGCTAGTGTTGTATCCACAGGCTGTGTCCATCTATGATTTGAATATAGAACTAAAACAAGTTTAAAGTACGGTTTTAAACACAAATAAAAGAAAGACTGTTTAATCGTTGTATATAAAACGTTAGTATAATACATTTAAAAAGGAATTTTGTAATCATTTAATAAAATATATTATGTGTTCGTTTGAATGTAGACATTGAATAACATAAATGTAAAAGATCAGAAAAGAGATAGCTCTGTCTTTTTTTAATGACAAGACCGTGGTAAAGTAAATAAATTCAATTTAAAATGGCGTTATTATGTAGAGTGTATTGTGTACGATTACGATTATGATAATATGTTATTAATTAATTATTATTTAAGTGAAAATGGACATAAAAAGTTATAGTGAATGCTCTGTTTAGTGTACTAAATGTTGAAAGGATAAAATATGTGTCCAAGGACTACAATACAAACTTTTTTATATAAAAAATGTATCTTTTATACATTAATGGCCTTAATGTTTACATTTATAGTCCAAGTCCAAGGTATGTTGTGTAAACTAAATGAAGAAGTTAAATTTACATTAGTGATTTTAAAATTATTTTTTTTATTATTATTAAATTAAATTAACCTCTACTCTTTTTATAAATGACAACTATATTAATTTTTCTGGATGTATGTTTACAGTTGGATATAAATAAATAAAATAAAGGGCTTTCATACTTCATACATCATCTAAAAATATAGTAAACTTCTTGTCAATGTTCTGCCTCTGCTTTGTGCTGTGTTTTATAAACAAAAATATTTTATTTCTCTGTTATTATGGTACAGAAAAACTTCAAATTATTTAGATTCTTGTAAAAACATTTGAAAAATTATTTATTAAAAAAATTTTTCAAGTTAACGTATATTAAGGTATAAATAAATATGTACATAAATAAGTTTGGAAAAGTTAAAATAAATAAATAAAATGAATAAACTAAAGATTGGACCGATTTGATGTTATTGCCTTTTTTAGCTATTCCCTATGAAAAATATCGGATCCAGAGCATCTAGAAGTTTATACCAATGTACACATAGAATTTACAGGTATATCAAATGCATGTGAAATGTATACATGTGTGAAAACTTCTCAATTTTCTGGCCTCGTTATTTTTAATAATAACCAAAAATGGCAAAGAACTTTTATATAAAATTGGGGGCCATAAAATTTTATGCTCTACAACTTTTTTTTTTATCTAAATCTTACCGTCTCATCCCTTTCAAATGTATAAAAGCTGAGTGCAGCAATGATTTCTGCCAGAATGTGGTTTCTGTACCAAACATATTATGGTTTATCATTAAAAATTGACAGTCATACAGAAAGACCGTTACTCAAATCTCCCACGACCTCTTGTGCTATTAATATGGGTACATAATACATATAGTTCTAGTCTTACATACAATTGAAGAGGTTTAACTGTATTTTACTTAAAAATTTGCATTTAAAATTTGTAAATAATTCAAAATAAATGTTAGATTATATTATTTTTAGTCTAATCTAAAGTTTGTACTTAGAGCTTGCAAACATTGACCGCACAAATAAAATTTTGGTATGGATGCTCTGTGTTCAGGGAATCACTTTAAATTAGACTTTTTCCGTTTGTCCGCCAGTCCGTCCACCATCAAGATAACTCAAAGTTTACGAATCAGCATAATTTTGTTTATATAAGTAAACAATGTGATTTAAAACTGAATAAATTATAAAATACACCCTATAAAAATTGTGCTTCTTTTTTTATTGAGTTGACTTAAACTATAAACACATACAAAAAGATTTACATTAAAAACATAATTACAATGTTCGTGTTAGTCAACTTAAACACTGAACACAAATGTGTTGAAACCAAAATTATCCTTTTCAAAGGTCCTTCTTGTAATGTTGTTAATGAACATAAACATTGTAGGCATGTTTTTCAATGTATTTTATTAGTTGATTATCAATATAAATCTTTTTGTATATGTAATTGTTATATTCTATTTAAACATTGTTTTCCGTATTGTAGTATATAGTAGTACCTAGTAGACCTTTCAAAAACGATGATCTATGTAATATGTATGTATGTATGTCTGACCAGATCAGACCAGACCAGACCAGACCGTACATATAAAGATATATATTATATTACAAATTTTATATTAAAAGAAACCATTCAATTCAATTACTATTTAGTTGATATTTATTTACAATAAAATAATGCATATTGATAGGTACGATGTTTATTTGTCAGCTGTTGGCTGTTATACTGTTGTTTAATTCTTAATTTAATTAATATTTTAATATAGATATCAAATAACACCGATTCAATATTAATTCGTTTGTGTGTAGGGTTGGTTGTTGTTTATCAATGAGACATCTATTCATTTATTTCATATAAAATAATTTATTTATTGTATTGTAATATCATTGGATAATTAAATAAGTCTTACGACATATATTTCTAATCTAATTATGAGTACCTATTTATCTTGAAAGTCCAATAAAGATCGTCAAATGGCTTTTATTACATGGCGGTAACCTCTTGGTATTAGTACTCTGGTGGTTCATTATTGTATTGTATTATGTATTACCTTAACTATATATTAACTATATAAAGTTAGTTCTTTAAAATATAATCTACTTACTATTAATTAATTATAATATTTAATCAAATGTAGATGTAATAATCAGCAATCATATTATTTATTAAAAATAAACTCAATTCACTCTTAATGATCTATTTATTGACTAACTTACTTACTTACTATTATAATAATTGATAACTTATTGACTGTTTAAATACTTTAAATAATAGTACATACTATATTGTTCATGTAACAATTAGTAAGTATTATATAATATTATTTTTATTTATTTAATTGTTCAATTAAACTTTTTATTTTATTTGATATCTTAATGAACAAATGAACAAACGATGACGAATCTCTTTTTATTTATTAATTTGAGACTATTAATAAGTACATTAATATTATTTTATTAAGTCAATATGTAATTAATTGTTTTTAATTCAATTCAATTACTTCCGTTATTTTTATACATTTTTATTATTATTATTATTGTAATTGTTTATTTAATTTAAAATTGATTTAAAAGGATAATTAAAATACAATTTCTAATGATTCTAAATGAATGAATGTATTTTTACGTTAATCTATATTAGTACATAACGCTCTATATTAGTACATAAAAAACAATAAATTCTTTAATAGATTTCGAATAATTTTTCGATCTGGAGGGGGAGGAGGTCTACTTTGGAGATCGATTTTAATTGTTTGATTTTTGATTGATTTAAGGACATCGTCTTGAATTTACAATTGAACCACAAGATGTAGTCGTTTATCCAGATAATTCAGCAGTATTAAATTGCCGTGCACAATTAATTGATGGTGACTTAAGTCAACCGATCTCTACTGAACATATATCATGGCGACGTGATTTTGGACAAATATTAACACCAATTGAATATAATGGTGAAATCTATCGTTCACAATTAAAAAATGGTTCATTATATTTTAGTTCTGTTGTTGAGAATCAAGATTTAACAGGTCCATATCGATGTGTTGCATCTATTGAAAATGTTGGTTCAATTGTTAGTCGTAGTGCTACAGTTCGTATTGCAAGTAAGTATTATTCGTATCTATATATATATAATTCGTCGTAATTATTATATTATAATCTAATTAATTAATTAATTAATTGACTGTAGGTTTATCTGGATTTGAACAAGAACCAAAAGATAATATGTTATTTCCTGGACAAACAGCATACTTTACATGTTTAGTAAACGCTGATCCATTAGCAACAATACGATGGCTAAAAGATGAACGACCATTTACATTAGATGAAAGTCGAATGTTAATTCTACCAAGTGGAGCACTAGAAATCGATGATGTACAAACATCTGATTTAGGAACATACAGATGCAATGCATCCAATCAATTCTATCAATATCGTTTAAGTAATAAAGCATTATTATCGTTTAATGACGATTTAGGTTTAGGTGCGATCATGTCTGGTCCTAAATTTATTGCTAGACCACGTTCAATGGTTGTAACGGAAGGTGATACAATCACATTAGATTGTGTAGCAGTTGGTAATCCAAAACCATGGATTACATGGCTAAAAAATGGTGTTACTATTGATATGGCGTAAGTACTAAATAAATACTAAACTACAATTATTTTTATTTTCTTTACTATTCTTCGATTATTATTTGATATATTTTAATACATTAATTTTAGACATTTGGATAGCCGATTTCGTAAAATTGGTACTGGTTCATTACAAATAACAAATGTTGAAGAATCTGATTCTGGTTCGTATCAATGTCGTGCGATCACAACAGAAGATACAGATGATTCAACTGCCATTTTAGATGTACAAGTTCCACCACGATTTATTAAAAAACCACATGATATTAAAGAAGTTGCCAAAAAAGATATTGAATTTGAATGTGAGATTTATGGTAAACCAGAACCAATTGTACAATGGTTAAAAAATGGTGAAATTATTAAACATAATGCTTATTTACAATTAGTTAATGGGTGAGTAAATGAATGAATATAAGATTTAGCTTTTACTAAATAAAATAATTTCATGTTATAATTTTTAAATTTTTTTTTATTTAAAAGGTATAATTTAAAAATTTTGGGTCTAATGCAAGTTGATGCTGGCATCTTTCAATGTATTGGTTCAAATCCAGCTGGAAATATTCAAGCATCAGCTGTTTTAACCATTATAGGTAATGAATGAATCTTTATAATATTATATTATTTATTATTCAATTAATTTTATTTTCATTGATTTTTTTTTATTATTTACTATTTAAATATTTATTTATTTGTATTAATCAAAGTGTTTCAAAAGTAAATCTTCTTTTATACACTTTTCTACAAAATATATAATCAATTTAAATTAAACACTTAGTTATACAAATTTCTGTAGTACCACCACAATAAAAAGTAAAAATTAAAATTTGAAGCACTTTGAAATTTAAAATAGTCTTTTTTTGTTAATTTTTATTAATTTTATGATTTTTTTTTTGTTTTTTTTTGTTTTTTCTTTGTATTCTTATAAAATTCCCTTTTCTAAATTAACAATTAACAACAATGCAATGGAACGCTCGCTATATTTTTCTTACTAAAAACCAACCAAACCCTTTAAAATTGCACGCTGTAAAATCGTTAATAAAAAAACTCCAACTGTCAATCATTAAAATAAAAATAAAATCAGATCAAAATCAAACAACTCAAACTCAAGCGACAACAAAAACTAAAACAGTAACACGTTTTCCACGTAATAAATTATCACGTACACATGCGCATAATTATTTTTCACTGTTAAAATCAAGTGATTTAGAAAGTAATGATAAAAAAGTATCGAATGGCTATGGTGTTGGTGGTTCTGGCTCGATGGCATCTATTGATGATTATTTTGATGATCCATCATCAGATCAAATTGAATCCTCTAAATCGTCGTCAATCGTTGGCACTGCAAACTTTGCATTTGCAAATAAAGATTTTGAAATGAATCTGAATAAGCATGAAAATGATAAAAAACGTAATTTAAAATTTGATCCTGCAAATATTTTAACAATGTTAAAAAGTGATAAAACAGATGCTGATACTGATGCGAATACAAATGATAATGATGATCGTTTGGGTCAAACACATTTTGCTTTTACTGACAATCCCCCATTTCTTCCATCCTTGTCACCACAACAAACAGGTGAAAGTTCGGTGCTGACGGATGCGGATCGTGAACGTGGTCTTCCATCAGAACCAAGGAATTTAACAGCTGTCATTGTACGTCAACGATTTGTTACACTCTCTTGGAAACCGCCAGAAGTTACAAATGGTGAAATAATATCATATTCGGTTGGCTTTCAACAGGAAGGCAGTAAAAGGTATGCAATCATTATTTTTATTCAATTGAAATTTGATGATAGTCTTGATATGATGATAGCCACCAGCTCCAATAATCTATTTTACAGTGAATTAGTCCTAAATCGAATATAATCTAAATACACTAACTATATACTAATAGTATAAATAATAAATAATATGAATTGTTTTTTTATTTAATATTACAGAGAACGTATGCAATTAACAAAAAAACCTCGTTTAGAAGAAATCAACATTTCTGGTTTAAATCCTGATAAAAAATATTACTTTCGTGTCACTGCATTCACACAAAAAGGTGCTGGCAAACCATCCGAATATTTAGAAGTGACTACAAAAAGTGAAGAACACGTTCCAAGTGCTCCATTAAATATGAAAGCGTATGCTGTGAGTTCAACATCGATTTATGTTAGTTGGGACGAGCCAGAAATTACAAATGGTATTATTCAACGTTATAAAGTCTATTATATGGAAGGGAATATGGAACATCATAAAGATACAGTGACTGGAACGATTACTGAAATGACATTAACGGAATTATCGGTTTATACAAATTATAGTATATGGATAGTGGCTATCAATCAAAATGGACCTGGTACTGCGACTAATGAAATTACAATACAAACGTTAAGTGCACATCCTACAGCACCACCAAGTAATGTTACTGCTGAAGTGACTAGTAGTTCAGTAAGTTAATAAATATTATAAATAAATTAATTAATTAATATTCAATAATATCTATTTTATTGTTACAGAGTGTAATAATAAAATGGGAAGCACCATCTATTGAATTTCAGAATGGTGTATTAACTGGATATAAAATACGTTATAAAAAGAGTGGCGGTGGTGGTGGCGGTGGGGGTAAAACATTTGTAACGGATCAAAATGTACGTTCAATAACATTAAATAATTTAGATAAAGCTTCCATCTATCAAGTGAAAGTTCAAGCGTGTAATATAAATGGAACTGGTCCATGGAGTGATTGGGTTACAATTGAAACATATGAAAACGATTTAGATGAAACAAGTGTACCTGGTGAACCTGGACCACTTAAATGTAATATAAATATAATATAATATTAAATTATTATTGATTTGTATTTTTTGTAATTATTTTATTTATTTATTTATAGTTCGATCGATGCAAAAAAGTATTCTAGTTATGTGGAATCCACCAAAGAATAGTAATATTGTTGTACGTGGTTACACATTAGGTTGGGGTAAAGGTGTTCCAGATATTTATATGGATTCACTGGATGGTAAAGCACGTTATTATGAAATCAAAGATTTAGAACCAGATTCAGAGTATGTAATTAGTTTACGTGCTAAGAATGATATGGGTGATGGTCGTCCTGTTTATACAGTGGCTAAAACAAAACTCGAGAATGATGAATTATTAATTGATCCACCACCATTGGATCGATTAGATCGTTTACATCAACAGCACCAGATTGATCAAATACCAGCATTATTTCCACCAGTTGGATTAAAAGCAATTGTTTTAACATCGAATACCGTTGTATTATATTGGATTGATACAACGTTAAGTAAATCACAATATGTTAGTGACAATCGTCATTACATTGTTAAATATACACCAATTTTAAATCGCAAAGATCGTTACTTCAATGCAACCGATTTAAATTGTATGATTGATGATTTACGACCAAATACTCAATATGAATTTTCTGTTAAAGTTGTTAAAGGTAAGAAGTGTTCAGTTCACTTCAGTTCAGTTCAGTTCAATTCAAGTCAAGTCAAATAATTAAACCTTAAACCTTAGTCTTACTATAATAATCAAAAAGAAGACAATTAATTATTTATTTATTATAAATAATATCACATAGCTTATTATGTTTTTTTTTTTTTTTTGGGCTACTGAATACTGAATATAAATCACTCTAAAGTAGAAACGACGCTAATAATGTATGCTTGTTCAATAGATTTAAAGATATTTATGTATTGAATTGTATTGTTGTTTTATAGGTCGTCGTGAAAGTGATTGGAGTATGGTTGTAACAAATACAACATTTGAAGCAGCTCCAACATCATATCCACGTGATCTTGAAGTGATGCCATTCGATAATAATCCACATATGGTAATATTAAAATGGCAACCACCAAAACAATCAAATGGTCAAATCACTGGCTATTTAATACAATACACAACTGATAAGAATAATAAAGAACGTGATTGGATCGCTGAAGGTGTTATTGGTGATAAACATCAAACAATTATACAGAATTTAGAAGCTACAATGACCTATTATTTTAAGATACAAGCACGGAATAGTAAAGGTTATGGACCATTCTCACAGATTGTATCCTTCACTACTGGTATTAGTAAGTATCTATCTATCTATCTATATCTATTTTTTATCATCTTATTATTATTGTTATTGTTTGTTGTTCAATCGAATTCTATTTTATATAATTATTTTATTTATTTGTTTGTGTATATTATTATTAATGAATGAATGAATGATCAACAAAATTCATTTGATCCATTTAAATTTTGTTTTTATCATCTATATGACAAGGTTTATCAAAACAATTATTTAATTCAATTGTATATAAATGTCTCGTCATACAAATCTCGCAACTAACACTTAATTTATGTGTGAAAACAAATGTGTACCAATAAATAATCATGACGTATCAATTGTTTTAAATCGGTCCGTCCGCCCGTACATTCATTTATCAACAGGAATAATGTTTGTTTGTAAAATAAGCTAAAATACTGACTGAATCAGTCACTATGAGTTTCCAAATATTTTTTACGACTTTTCTAATATGAGTTCAAGCGTCGCTGATGATGTTTAGTTAACAAAAAAATAAGTTTCATCTTTAAAGCTAGCTCAAAGCTATATAATATTAACAAAATTCTGAAATCGTTCAACTTTAATCTACTGTCTCAATTTAAAATGGATCTAATTAATTTGTACATCCAAGCCCAATATATTATTGTTTGTCTTTTTAATTCGAAAAAATTATTTAATTCATTTGTTTAAAAATATACTAGCGAAAAAATAGACAGTAAGGCAATAGACATAGAGCAGCTCGTAGGTGTAACGGAACGGAACGGTATGGTATATAACGGCCGGTAATAGTAAGTAACGGCGTCTAATTAACGGACTAAACAATTGTTTAAGTAAAGTGTAAGTGTTATAGTAACTGACTTGACTGTAGTACTGTCATCTGTGCACGTCATCAGTTTGTTATATATTTTTATAATTTGTATGTTGAATTTGAACAGTTGCATTGAGTCAGTCAATTCAACTGAATTCAAATGTTATAAAAGAAGTTTTAAATAAAAATTGTGTAGCATAAAATGATAAATAATATAGTTAAGAAGTTTATTCACACATGCATAAATTGTTTATGTTAATCTCAACTAACAACACTTCACTAATTTCAAATGTATAAAAGCTGATGATGATGATATAATGTGTGCTGGCAATGCTGATTATCCATACTTTACTTATCTATACTGTAGTAGTTGCCATATTTAGCATACATACTATGTTAACTATGAGTTATTACTAAAAAATTGTTTTTAGTCTAATAGATCAACCGTCCGTTACTTATAATATAATAAATAAATTGTACACAAGCTGCTATTATTGTATTGTGTATTTTACATTTATTTATTTATTATTGATTTGATTTGTAAATGAAGAACAACTTTAGTGACCTTTTTAAAAATTTACATATTAATTCAATTATTGTTTATTATTATTATTATAAGTAAAAAATTTAATAAATAAATTTTTAAGACAATTAAAAAGATGAACAAAAATAGTTATTAAATACAATTAGATGATAATAATATAATTAAAATGAATGTAATTGTTTTAATAAAATATTATTTAATAGTTTTAATAAAGCATGTAAATAATATTTATTTATATATTATTCATAATAAAGGTAATGGAATGCATTCATTGCATGAAAATCATGGATTTAATATTCATGGTACGTATTTTTTATTTTATTTATTTATTATAAAAGAAGCATGTTTGTTTGTTTTCTGTTGTTCAATTGAAACTTTTAGAATAAAATTCATTTGATTTTATATTTAAAAAATAAGACATAATATTTACTACATACAAAATACAAATAGAATCAATCAATTAGAGTCTGTCATGTATGGTCACTTAGTATTAATACAACAGTATTAAAATAACAACTAATTATAATTGATTTTGATATGTGTTACAGATAGTACGAATCCATTAACAAATCCAATGACATTATATTTGATTGTTGGTGGTTCCATATTGATTATAACAATTATTGCTGTCATATTAGTTGTCATTTGTTGTAAACGTTCAAATGATCCAAATATGACACCTGATCGTAATAAAAAAGGGTATGTACTTATTTATAATTAATTTATAAGTATGTTATTTATTTATTTATTAATTTGTATTTATTAATTAATATTATTGATTGTAGCTATCCAAAAGTACAAAAGAATCAAAACATTAAACCACCTGATTTATGGATACATCACGATCAAATGGAATTAAAAGCAATGGAGAAATCATCACATCTATCTGGAGGAACAACAGTATCAAATGATGGTGCATCTAGTAGTGGAGCAACAACATTACCACGATCAATTGGTGGTGGTGGTGGTCATATTGATTATGATACAACATCTCATCATCATCATCATCATCATACATTAGATACCACTACTTCATCAGCATGTCTTGCACACCAACAACAACAACATACATCGAATTCATTAGATAAACGATCATATGTACCAAGTTATATGGGTAAGTACTTAGTTTAGTTCAATTCAATTATATCAATATATATATATATATATATATATATATATATATATATATATATATATATATATATATATATATATATATATATATATATATATATATATATATATATATATATATATATATATATATATACTGCACTACTGCACTGTATAATATCATTGCTAATTTTTGTTTTTTTAATGCACTGCACTTTTGTTTTGTTTTGTTTTTGTTATCGCTTTTATATTATCTCCATCTTCATCTGTATCCGCATCAACATTTACATCTTCTGCTTCTTCATAAATAACTAGGTGGTAATAATATTAGTACTAGTAATAATTGTAAACAAGATGAATCAAATCGTCGTATTGTTAAACCAAAACCAATAATGTTACCAGTCGATTCAAAACCACCTAAAGAACGTACGTATTACATACATACTTACATACATACATATATACATCATTTATATAATTATATGTATAGGGCTAGCTACAAGCTATACGTTACAATTATTTTAACAAGCTCAAAAGTCATTGAATAATCATATGGCAAATTATGCCAATAGCCAGAGAATTGTGAATTTTTAAAACTTAATTTGTTAAATATTCGTAATCATTATTAATATTGTATTGTAATAATGAATGATAATGAATGATGCTCACTCATGAAAGAATCAACGGAAAATCCATTTTATTACCTGTTGGACAAATTGATTTATGCATTTGTTGTTGAATGATCTTGCAAATACAATAAGAAAGTAACGGATATCATCCCCAGAGTTTAAAGCTTTTGGACGTAATCGAACATTTTACGGACTTCAAATTTAAACTATAGCTGCTCACTTCTTAATAAAAATGTTTTTTATTTTTTGTTGTTGTTATATTTAACATTTAATTTGATTTGTTATATAGCAATTGCAACAGCAACCCCAATAAATAATCCGGCTGCATCATCTGTACATCATTTACCAGTAGCACCTAGTGATAGTCCAACGATTGCATCAACAATAGTTACACCAGCTGGATTAATAACAACAAATCGTCCAGCGTATCCACGTACACAATATACAATATCTAGAGCACATGTTACAATCGATCAGAATGCAATGGTAGAGAATCCATATGCAATACAACAACCACAACAACCTGGTGCTAATAATGTACTTAGTGGTACAAATAATGCTTATGATACTGGTTTAGGTCTTATATCAAATTCATCTGCTTCATCTAATTATGCAAGGTATTAATTATTATACAAATCTTTTGTTCGTTTCTCGACTGATTTCTATCATTATTTTGTCCAAATGTCCGTAATAGTTTTGAAAAACTAAAAGTGCTTTTGTATAAGAGTTTTGAATGAACTCAATATCAAAACTCACGAAAGAATGATTGACATGCGTAATTTTTTTGTTCGTTATTTTCAATTACAAAGAAAAGTCAGAAAATTTAGATTTTTTGGATTTTATATTCTTTTTTCTTGGGAGTGGACTTATTCAATTGACGATTTATTTTTAGTTAAAGCGTATAAAAAAACTCTGCGTATGTTGTGCAAATAGTTGGACTAAAGATTTTGGGAAAGCTTAGAAGAAATCGATGTACATATATCGATTTTCATGCTCTAGTTACTAATTTGACTAAAATACTACTTTGATATTAATTAAGGTACTAAATGTGTCGCGCTCGTATACAAATACATAAATGTAATTCGTAAAGACAGACAGACATCTTGTTTATTAGTGGTTTTGTATCGATGATTGATTTGTTTTTTATTCGTATCGTACACATATAGCTTACCACAACAACAGCAACAACAATTAACAACATCATCAACAGCACAGAATACAACAAGTACAAGTACGACGGTAAATATTGGAAGTGGAGTAGGAGTAGGAGGAGCTAGTAATTCAACACAAGGACATCCATTAAAAAGTTTTAGTGTTCCAGCACCACCACCTAATTCAGCACCAGGTACACCAGCACATCAATCGAGACAGAATTGTAAGTACTACGACTATCTATAAATATTATTATTATAAAGTCTCAAATTAATATTTATAACATTTGTTCAAAATTTACGTATTTTAAATAGATGATTTATCTTATATTTATATTCTGACATAATTTATAAAATAATATGTTAGACTATATTAATTGTATTCTATAGTTTTTGACTTTTATGAGGTTAGAAAATATTAAGGGCACTAACAAAATTATAGAATGATCAATTTAATCGATTTCCGTAGATGTACGTCATAAATAGATGGTGAACTGTAATTTTAGAATTAAAATATGTTAACAAGTCAATTCTGTCAATTGGATCCAATAAAAAAAAATTGAAATATAAGAAATACATTTATGACTTTAAAACAATCAATTACTGCAAGTATGTTAACTATGTAATGTAATTGTAATTAATACTAATACTTACTCATTCAATTCATATGTAATCATCGTATATTGTTGAATATCTAAACAATTTGTAAGATTATTAGATTGATTGATCTATTGACTTGTTATAAATTAATAATAATAATACATAATGAATTTAAAATGATTTTAGCTCAAGTAAATGTTAGACCAATAACATCGTCACCATATAAAAAAGGTATTACACCATCATTACAACAGAATACATCATCGTTATCAACTCCACATCTACGTAGTAATCCATTATCATCATCAATAACATCTGCTGCTACATCTGTATGTGATGAAACACGTCCATTATATCATCATCAACAACATCAACAAGATAATTGTTTAGATAGATCTGATAATAATTTAATAATAAATGAAGGTACACATTTATTATTAACAAATAGTACATCAACAGAAGAATTAAATCAAGAAATGGCTAATTTAGAAGGTTTAATGAAAGATTTAAATGCTATTACTGCATCTGAATTTGAATGTTAATTCAATAGAATTGATTAGAACATAGGTCGTCAGGTCAGTCAATAAAACAGACACATAAATAATATAAATTTACAAAATTTGTTATATATGTCTTTTTTATTTTAAAGTGAATACAACAATCATCAGACCAGCCAGACCACCGTTCATTTCATTTCAATTCAATTCAAATCAATTCACTAATAATAATAATAATAAACTGTGACCACTGTCTACATAAATGTACAAATTTTTGCAACACTTTTATACAAAGGTTTTTTATTATTGATGTAATTGTAAGTACACTACAAATATTAATATTATATAATATTATTAAATTAATATGGTGATGAAACTCAAACAAACACACACCACATTGTAACTAAAATTTATTTATCTTAATTAATGTATGAGTATGAAATTATTAATTAATTGACTGCTAACAACAACCTATTCATGTCATGTACCTCCTACTTACCTACCTACGTTTATCATTGTAAATCAAATCCACACACTTACTATTCATAATTAATTGTGTATGGTAATCAATAATTTATTATTTTACAGTAAGTCTTTGAATTACAGTTGTTCTGTGCTACAACTATATTGTACAAGTGTTATGAAATGAATCATATGAGCGTAATGGTTGGTTACCACTATTACAATATTACACTACTCATATATGCTTATACACACAACATATACTGACTGTTTAACTAGAATATTTTTAAACATTCGGTTACTTAACAAAACAATCAAATTTATTTTAATTCTAAAAAATAGTTGTTAATATTTTATTAGTTTTTCAAAAGTTTCTGACTGTTAGTTATTTATATAATTGATTATAATCGCGAACGTTACCTCGTAATGTAAATTTCCTAGAACTTTGAATTATAAATAATTCGAATTTACGACGGTCGGTCAATCGACGAACAAATTTTAATGGTAATTGTATTTTATTACCGTTAATGTGTATACAAAAACATTTAGAATGTTCTAAAACAATGATTTCAACAGTACAACACACAACTACCTTAAATATTTATGTTACACGTTATTGTTACGTGTGTTACAACACATTATCCACCATTCAATACAATACTGTCCATCCATTACTACTGTACTCTTCTGTATATCGATTGTTTTGATTGAGAACAGTGTTGAAATGGAATGACTTCAATTTTATTTTTATGATACATCGTTTAATTAATGCTTTATATGACTTCAATTAAAGCCCATTTTAAAGTTTCTTTTAGCAAAAAATACTTTTTATAATAGAATTAATAAAAATATACACATACATACACACACACACACAGATAGATTGATTATAAAAATAAAGTATTTTAAAATTTAACATTATTTAATTAATAATTATTATTAAATTCGTACTAATAATAAATAAATAAATATATAAATTATGAATTAATTTGTAAATAGTAGTAGTAGTAGTAATATAATAAATATAAAACATAATTTACAATTAAGTATTATAATATATATTATATTCTTGCCATGCCAATTAATCATTTATTTTTTAAATAATATATAATATAATCAATTAATATTGTATCAACAACCAATTATTAATAATAAAATGTGCGTGAGTACTATATATAATATAATATATTATATTATATATTATTATTGTTAATAAATGAATAAATTTAATAAAAGCATTAATGACTCAAACAAATAGCTTTATATTTGTATAGCTTTATAATGATTATATATATAATAATAATAATAATATATTATTATAATTATAATTAAGTATTATTAATGTATGTGATATGTATGATATATGAATGGAATGGAATGATGTATGAATTATAATAATCATTTATATTTATATACTAGATAGACTAGCTATGCTATGCTATGCGTTGCGTGTAACGTAAGGTGTGCACTGTGCTTAATTAAATTCATTATTTATAACGAATAATTCTTTAATAAATAATAAAAACATCCCCTAAATAGTATCAATTTCATGTCACTTGACCTTCCAATTATAAAAGAACAGAAGCCAATTCATCGTAACAATTATCTAGGCTAGGGGTATATAAGTACAACAAAAAACTAAGCAGCTTACTCCGATAGTGATGTAGTTTACTTCAGCAATATTTTTTTACACATAAAATACCTCAAGTATACCTCTATAAAAATTATTGATAGCAATGTATGTGTTCAAATATTACTCAAATTATTTACTATATGGTAATAGTTTCATACAAAAGTTGTTTGCATTCACAAAATGAAGATTTTTTCCTCACTTAGAGTGTTTTTTTTTTATCTCTCACCGTTTAGAAGTTGTTTTTTTATTTTAAATGCGAGTTACGTGGATGAGTAAATGAAAAATTCATTTAATCTACAATATGCCTTGGATGATTCTTAACTTTAGATATTGATAAAATTTTCTATCATATCTAAAGTCTTTTATTTAGTATAGATTATAATAGAGTTGAATTGAGTAACGGCTTTTTTTTGACAAGTTTGGTATCAATATATTCCCTGATTTATCATAATATACTTAAAGTACGGAAGACACGTTTTTGTTGGAATCATCTCTGCATATTATTGGGAGCTTCTTTTATATATTTGAAATGGTTGAGTGGAATCAAAAAAGGATTAATTTATGATTAAAAAATGTTTCAAATATAAATTGTTGAAAATAAAATTTGACAGAAAAAGGGGGAAAAAAGTTTTTTATTAAAAAGAAGGATCTAGACAAGTTTATTTATTGTATGTATGTATGTATGTATTATAATAACAACAAATTGATTTATAAATAAAATAAAATAAATTGACAATCACAATAATAATTTTATTTATATTATAACAATTAATTATAATAACAAAATTTTAACATTTACCATCATAGACCAACAGCCAGCAGCTCTCCTACAATACTATTTATTTATATTACATTAATTAATTATCATTAGATATTTAATTAATATTATAATAATTTACTTGACAACAATATCATTATCAATCAAATTGAATGAATTTATAATATCATAATTAATTAATTAATGAACTATCAAATAAACAAAATAAATTACTCTATTAAATGAGTAGTTGTTAGTAAACATTTTAATTTTATATATTAATCAATCAATCAATGATAATATGAATGAATGAATGAATTACTAAAAAGTATATTATAAAATACATTATATTAAATGTAAATATAATAATTAAGTTTTATATTTATTATTAATTAATTATAAATAGCTTAGCTTTAGTTTGTTTACCTTAGCTTATATTTAAATAGAATTATATTTAATAAATAAATAGATAGATAGATAGATTTTATAACATAATTAATTATATTATTATTATGTTATTATTTAACTAATAATGACAAACAAACAAATCAATTTTATACAAATATTAATAAAAATGATTCTTTTTTTTTATATTTAAATAAATCTGTGACTGAATTATTAATAAATACAAAAATTAATACCATTTATTTATTTAATATTCTTATACTCTACCATATATATATAAATATATATATATATATATATATATATATATATATAATTACGAATCCCGATACTGTGTGTAACTGAAGACTGTGATAGACTGAATGAATATGAAAGAAGTTGTACTGGATGACTACGAAAGAAGGATACAAAAAAATTTCTTTACGATAATGATTACATAACTTTTTTTTTTTTTCAAGTGATTTTCGAATAAAACGTGTATGAGTTAAAACTACTAAGAAAACCGTCAGTTTGGATTCCGACAAAAGGTAGTGACAGTAAATAGTTAGTAGTGTAAATTTCGATTTTTTGCCCCAATTTCCTAGATTAAATTATTTTGTTTTTTTATAAATATGTATTTCGACTATAAAGTAGTCATCAACAGTATGAATTAGATAATTGTAATGATTCTCTGACGAGGTGTTACTCGTTGCTAATTTACGGTGCAAACGGTCACCAAATTAGCAACGACTATCATCTTGTCAGAGAATCATAACTAGCAAATTCATACTGATGATGACTACTTTGTAGTCGAAATACGTATTTATAAAAATACAAAAGAATTTGATTTAGGAAATTGGGGCAAAAAATCGTAATTTATTCGAAAAATCCTAGAGTTCTCATTAATTATTATAAAAGTTAGTAGTGTGTTCAGTAAATTTTCAACAAATATTTTTATGCCCCTGAAATAGTCGTCGTGTTCATCAGTCAACCCTCCAAGAAAAAATTTTGTATTGAATGTCTTTTCAATTTTCCAATTATTCCTTGACTGTTTGTTTTCTCTTTTGTATGATTATTAAATTAAGCCTTGGTATTCAGTACACGCAACAAAAATTTTACACTGTTTTAATATTATTTTAAATTTAATAACAAAAAATTATTTAAATGCTGCTCTGTATAAAATAATTTATATTATATTTCTACCACATCTTTATTACTTTTACCGTATGTACCGTTTCCCCCGCATAAAGGACATTTACAATTAAAACATCCTGATACTACTATAAAACATTATAATGATATGATTATAATTATTAATAAAAACATTTCAAAAATACGATATATAAGGAAAAACATCGTGAGCAGGAGAAACATTAAAAAAAAAAGTCTATCTTGCGCTAAAATTGGAGATCTGGCAACACTAAAACTATAATGTCAATAGTCGCCATATTTATTACATTAGCGTGTGGTGTGTCTTGTCTATGATTAATGAATTACGTTGTGTTGTGTTGTGCTGTGTTAGGTGTTTAATGTTAGTCTGTTAAATAAAGTTGGAAATGATCTAATTTTAAATTTGACATGTCCTAAATTCAACAAACAAAATAATACTTATGGTATATAATATGAAAACATTTTATATTTGAAATAAAAAAATTATTCAATTAAATTAATTATATTTGTTTGTATTACATTTAGGTACAACATACATACACATCACATATCTATTGAATAACATAAATATCTTATGAATCTATTTGTACTAATAGGTATCCATTACTTAAACATGAATAAAATACAAGAAAATGGATTTCAATATTAATGTAAATGCAAACTCATCTAGATTGAATCATCATCATCATTTAGAAGTGAACATAGAAGAGCTACAATTAGATGACGACATTGATTTTACATTGTGTTGTAGACTTTGTATACAAAATAAAGGATCTATTGAATTTTTAACAAGTAAAACTTTGTGTGAACAAATCAAAATGTTTACAAATATTGATGTAAGTTATTTATTTGTTATGTTAATATTTTTTTATTATTTATTAAGAAATTGATTTAAATAATAAAAATCATGTTATGTTACTCTGTTAATAAGTTAGTTAACGCGATGAGGTCATTGGATCTTATGATCATTGAAATCTACACAAGTGGTTGATAATACTATACTAAGTTGAGATCTTTCAATTGTATTTGTATAATAATCATAACTTTATGAAATGTTATTTAACGTAGTTTTAATTAATAAGTATCTTTTAAATTTATTTTGTTTTTTAAAGCTTGAATATAATGCTGAAAATTATCCAAAATCAATTTGTGAAAACTGCAATCAACTGTTAAATGATTTTCATGTTTATCAACAAAATTGTTTACAAATCAATCAACGATTAACTGATTTACTAATTTCAAAAAATGATAATAAAACCTCGCTAGCCTCCACCTATTTAGAAAATATGAAATTGCCTATACTTTCAATTAATAATAATTATAATAATGATGAGACGCATGAAGAAGAACCAGAATCAGAACCAATACAAATTGATACAGAACAGAAATTTAACTTTATTCTTATGGAGTATGGAGAATCACATTCAAAATTTAATGATATTTTAAAAGATAACGATGAAATATCATCAGACAATGTATTAAAGTTGTTATTAAATGATGATAAGGACTTGAACACGATTGAAGATAATGATATTGATAATGAAAATGATATCGAAGAGTATCAAATTGAATATTTAAATTATTCAGATTTGGAAGAAAATGATAACACAAGAAGTGGTAGTAGTCATGCTATTGAAATGGATGATGACGAAGAAAATACAAAAAGTGATGATGATGTTGATGATGACAAACAAAAGAAGTTGATGATCGATATAAAATCAAAAAGTGACAATGACCATGACAATGAAATAATACAAGAAGAAAATAGATCATGTAAAGATATTCAATATTATATTTGTCCAGAATGTAATAAATTTTATACACAAAAGCGTTCATTAAAACGTCACGTTCTAAGCGCACATCCTGACAAGGCAGATTGTTGGCGACCTGTAAAAGCATTTAAATCATGTTTATGTATTGCAGGTCGTCGTAAAGGATTTCATGATAAACATGATTTAAAAGCACATGTATTATCAACAGCACAACATCCAGAAAAAGGTCCACATGCTAACGAATATCATATGAATGATAAGAACATTGGACCTGGTTATGTGTGTACCGAATGTGGCAACTCATATACAGAAGTACGATCATTAAAACGACATGCAATTAGTAAACATCCAGACATACCAAATATATGGAAACAAGCGAAAATAGCATTGATGGCAAAACGATGTAGACAAAGCATACAACAGAATCGACGAGATCTAAATGATACGTTTTATTGTTCAGATTGTGGTAATACATACTTATATTTTACATCGTTACGAAGGCATGCGTTCCAAAGTCATGGAATTAAACTTACAGGTATATATAATAGATCCAATATACATCTCTTATATTCTTATCTCTCTTAGAGATTAGCTCTTGTATTTGATTGTTGTATTATGTAAATTAGTAAAAAACAATATTTTCACATTCATTGGATTGAATTTAATACAACAATCATCATATAGTAAAATAAGAATTTAAAAGACTATTGTTGTATTTATTGTAGCTAGTAGTGTAGTATTCATAGATAATAACAATAATATTTTTATTTTTAGCATCAGATAGTGAAAAAATGAAATTAAAATTAGTAGATAAAGTAGACAAAGATAATAATAATAAAGTAGAAGGTCAAGAAGAAGTAGATGAAGATAATAATAATGATAAAATAAAATTATTATATGATTGTAAATTATGTGGACGAATATTATATGAAAAACATTGTTTAAAACGACATTTACAATTAAAACATCCTGATGCTATTACTATGAATGATTATAATAATGATGATGATGCTTATAATAATATTAATTCACACACACAACAAACATCATTATTAAGTGGTCCAAAATATACATGTGATATTGATAAGTTGAATTGTAATGCAACATTCTCAAATAAAGAAAATTATCAACGGCATAAATCAAAAGAACATAATTTTAAAGAATACTTATGTTATACGTGTGGCAAAGCATTCACAAATATTAAAAATCTTGAGTCGCATGAAACATTTCATTTAAATATAATGCCATACAAATGTATGAAATGTGATCAACGTTTTAGATTTACAGCGAATCTAAAGACACACTTTAAGAAACATCATGAAGGCCATCGATATTATTGTACGAAATGTGGTAAAGCATTCTTATCAAATTGTACGCGGAAACGGCATGAATTGATACATGATGGAATTAAAGATTTTAAATGTGATCAATGTGTTGCTGAATTTTATACATTAAAAGAATTAAAATGTCATCAACGTTATCATAATGTAAGTACAATAATACATATGTAAGTATTTGTAAATATATTTATTAATTTATTGGCTTGATTTATTTAGGATATTCGACCACATTTCTGTAATATATGTTACAAATCATTTGTTGCTAAAACAGTACTACGTATACATATGCGTTCACATACTGGTGAGAAACCATTCCAATGTGATTTTAATCAATGTAATAAACGTTTTGCAGAGAAAACCAAATTATATCGACATCAAAGAAATGTTCATCATCTTAATCCAACATTAATTACAAAATAATTTTATTTATTATTATAAACAATTGTGTATATGTAAATTAATCAATTTATAAAAATAAACTAAACTCATTATACAATACATACTTACTTTTATTTTATTTCCTTCCTCTATCATGGAATTTTCACATACTCTTCTACAAAACATACATACAATATGTTTTTTAATATATTCTTTTTTTTTTAATTGTCCATTTTTATGCAGTAGAACAGTTATAGTAGGCCAACTTATTATTAGTTTAAATCTATTCAACGTAGTTGGATCTATAAATCCAGTCGTTTTCATGATATAACCAATTTTCTTAACACAATAAAAAATGTTATATTATTATTATTAGCTTCATCTAGTCAAATTCGAAAAATTTCATGTTGCATATTAAACAAAAAAAATTAATAGCAATTTTGTTTAAGGTCCAAAAATAAGAAACAGCGAAAATTTCGTCCATTTTGTACTATAACCAGCTGCTTTCAAAATATAGCCTATTTTTAACACCTTAAGAAATGCAAAATTTTAAATTATGTTCTAATAAAAATTGTTAATTTCCTTTCCTGATATTAGATTTAAAAAAGTCAAGGGTCAAAAAGAAAATACTTATGATAAAAAGTTTTTTTTTTTAAAGAATTTTTGAAAGTTGAGTTTAAAAAAGCTTATTGGTTGCTTTAAATATATAATTTTTTGTATGTAATAAATAAATTCAATCAAATTCAATTAAAATGTTTATTAATGTTCCATGAATAATAATAAATATACATTTATTTATAATATATACTATAACTTTATAATTTTATTTTTGTTTTATTGAATTAACAAAATAAATATATTTCTTTAATAATATAAAAATACTTTTTAATATTCATTTATATTTATCTATAATATATAGAGATATTTTATAATAACATACAATTAATTATAATATTTTTTATATAAATATATATAATAGAGTAGAGAGTAGCATCAATAAATTTTATTTGTAATTCAATTATAATTATAAATAATTGTAGACAATATCATTTTTTATAATAATTATAAGTGTAAACAAATAATAATAATTATTATTATTGCAATTACAAACTATCAGACTAGATAATAAATAATATTGATTTATGTGTAATTATAATAATTAAAAACAACTTTATTAACAATTTAATATTTATCATTAATTAATTACATAATATTAAAATTTATAACAACATACATACAAAATTAAACATAACAGTAGGTAGTATGGCAAGCAATTATTTAAATAAATGTTTTATTAAATAATATTTATATTTGTATGAATTTATTTATTTTGGCACCATAGTAGCACACACAAATGTTAATAATTAATACATAACATAATTAAATATAAGATTTAATAGTTTATTATAATGATTATTTTAATAGTAATATTATAAACTATAGTAAAAAAAGTCTAAATAAATCCTATTAAAATTGTATATGTATGTATCGAATCCAATCAATCAATAAATAATTTCATTGGCTGGCCTTTTAAATAATTAAATAAATATATTTGTTTAATTATTAAATATTATATTATTATTATGTTATGTTATGTATATAATTTAATTTAATTAATTATTTATTATATTCATTTAATATCTAATAACATAATAACAATAAATTAATTAAGTATTTTAATTTGTATAATAAAAAATAAATATAATTTGTTATCTTATTATTTATTAATTACAAAGTTTTAGTATTTTTGTACTTAAAAACAAGAATAATAATTGATTTTTAATTAAATTCAGTGATGGATGATGAATGAATGATGTTTAATAAATATTAAATGAATGCTAAACTTTAGTATTATTTATAAATTCAGTATCAGTTGTAGTTGTATTATTACGTACACCACGTCTACGCGCTAATTCAGACATAGCAACTGGTAATAGATGAGCTGTATTATGTGGAGATGATGCTATTGCTCTATATGTTGCTGCAACTGTTTCACGTAAATGATCACGTGCTGCTGTCTGCGTTGTTTGTTGTCTACAATCAATTAAATAAATTTATTAATATTTATTTGTTTATTTTAAATAATATTGGTTGATTCTATATATCTGCGGTTATTTATTTTATTTATATACTTAATAAAAACATTACATAAATAACATTTTACAGTTTTTATTTTAATTTTAATATCAATATCATTGATCTAATCTCAACTAGAGTCAAGTATAAAAATTTGTTTGTATTCATGTTTATTGAATACCATTTGAATACAATGATGGATGAATGAATTATTTAAAATTTTAATTGAATTGTTTTTTAGTGTGTCTTTTAGTTTGAACAAAGGATTACGGATGTGTAATAATGTAGCAAGCGTCTCAAAATTCACAACGTTGTATTGTACTGCACTGCAATCAATTGATCGATCGACCACGAACGTTGACAACCATCAACCATAATAATATAGACTACTATTGCAAATATACAAAATTAATTATGTATATCATATTATGAGTATGAATGATGTACACAATATACATATTCATGTATGTATTTTGATTAGCTAAATCTGAACTAACTATTGTGTGATGACGGTCTCTATACAGTAAAGTCAGTGTGTACATACACATCACATACACCACACGTTCTTATACTTGTCTATCTATTTATTTAGAATTTAGATAGGGTGGTCATACTCATATTTTACGTTGTAAGTTGCTCAAAGTTTAAAAACAAACAAATACTTACTTATTAACATTTCTATGTTGTTGTTGATGATGATGATGATGATGATGATTTTGTTGTTGATGCCATACTGACGCAACAGCTGCTGAAGAGGAGGATGTCTTATGAAAATCATTTTGTAACCATGGATGTTGTAAGAGTTGTTGAGCTTTTGGTCGTCTTTGTGGTATAATATGTAACATTGAACGTAATAATTCTTTCGCTTCTTTTGTTATCGTTTGCCAACAACCAGTTTGTAAATCTAAATGACCAGAACTAATACGATTTAAAATCATTTCACATGAATCATGTGGATGTGTTGCAAATGGTGAATAGCCACTTAACATCACATACATTAATACACCTAATGACCAGATATCGCATGCAGCATCATATCCTTGACGTTTCAACACTTCCGGAGCTACAAAATTAGCTGTATAACATGGTGTCATCAATAAACCATTATCAGCACGTAATTGTTTTGCAAAGCCCATATCACACAATGTTATACTATCTGACGTACGTTCTACAGATGCAAATAATATATTGGATGGTTTTAGATCACGATGTACAACACCATGTTCATGTAAATATGCAACCGCTTGTAACAGTCGACGTAGTATGCATGCTGCTTCATATTCATGTAGTGAACCACGTTCAGTTATATAATCTAATAATTCTCCACCACGTAACAGTTCTGTCACTAAATATACATAATTATTATCTTCGTGTACGGTACGTAAACCAACTAAACCATGACCACGTCCACCATATCGTAACAGGATTTCCACTTCCTCACGACAATCACATGCACTTTTATTTATTATCTATAAATATAATTAATTAATTTAATTGTATACAAATATTCAAAGAAAAAAAAAACCACAAAAAATTCATTATGGTTTTGTTTCTTTAATATATTATCAAATTAAATATTAATATACGTAAATATCGACACATGAAATTTGATTTGACATATTAAGAAGAATTGACAAAAAAAAAAGTGTCTAATTTACTTAGAATCCTTTAAATAATTTTACAAAATGTTATGAAATTGAATATATACACAATTTTGTAATGAAAAAGATGGTCGTGTCAAACAGTTTTTGTTAAAACAAACATTTCTAAATATAAAATAAAACTTTAATTTTGATTTTAAAAACTCTACTGCGACCGACGACCAGGCACATTCTTACTATAGCAGCACAGCATAGATTGTGAATACCACCAAATAATTTCATAACATTCGAATGATTATTTTTTGAGTTATTTGTTATAAACAAGTCAATGTTTAAGTAATAGTGTATTACATGATTAAATAATATTACATGATGATATATAAAAGATTGAATGATTCATTTTGTGTAATAATATACTATACACCGTCGTGTACAAGAGGTGTAAAGTATTATAATAATATGTCTTGCATGGATGGATGTAGATGTACTACGTGTACTAAGTTTAAACAAATTGAATATGAAGAACCAACTAACTAACAACCAATAATAATGATTATAACAATAATATTATTATTATTATTATTACTGTATTCGTTGTATATAATAAATATATCAAATAAATAATGTAATAAATATATTAAAACAACTTACTTTAACAGCATACTGTTGGCCATTTGTACGATGTTGACATAATTTAACAACAGAGAATGAACCACGTCCTAATTCACCAAGTAATTCATATTCATCAAAGAATGCTTGAGAACTGATACCAACTAATTTTAATGAATTTGTTGTATTTAAAATTGTTGTAGTTGAATCCATTAATTGTTGTTGGTGTTGATTCATATTATTTGTAGTTTTACCACCATTAACAACATTATTAATAATCATATTGTTCTCTGTTGTAATACCACCACCAGATGATATTACTGTTGTTGTTGATGATGACGATGATGATGAGGTTGGAACTGTTGTTAATGACGATGTAACAATTGCTGCTGCTGCAGTAGTTGTTATTATTGAATCATCTAAAATACATGGAGCTACAAAACTAAAACCTCGAAATAGTTCATGTGCTGTTGCACTAGCTGGCACACCTGGTGAATCTCTTGGCGTTTTACTTGTAAACTCCGAATCAAAATAGAATGCATCATCGGCACGACTAACAGCTGGTTTGAATGGTGGTCGTGTACGCTTCTCTAACAATGCATCCCAATCAACTGATGCAAAAAACTCTTGTTTTTTAATATCCTAAATAATAAAACATTTAAAAATAATCAATATATACCAAATCAACATAATATATTTAATTTATTAATTTTATTACAGTTTTTATTATTCAATTGTGTATTTACCTCAATTCCATTACCACCCAAACGATTTAATGGATTTCGTTTGAATAAAGCTCGTAATAATAGTTGTGCTTCAGGACTTAAATTTGTTGGCATACCTAATTTAGCACGTAATATCATTTTCATCGTATCTTTACGATTTTGTCCCTGAAATGGTAGATTGCCAGTTAACATTTCATACATGAGCACACCAAACGACCACCAATCGGCTGCAAATGAATGTCCTTTACGATTCACAACTTCTGGCGCCATATATTCAACTGTACCACAAAAACTATACGCTTGTGAATCTTCTGTATCCAATGGTATTTTACTTAATCCAAAATCAGTTAATGCAATATGTCCATCCGAATCCAATAGTATGTTTTCTGGTTTTAAATCACGATAAATAATTCCCAATGAATGTAAATGCTGTAATGCTAATGCTAATTCAGCTAAATAAAATTTAACATCTTCTTCAGTGAACATAACTTCTTTACTTAATCTTGAGAATAGATCACCACCACGTAGGAAATCTAATATTAAATATAATTTACCAGCTGTTTGAAATGCATAATGTAATTTAACAATAAATGGATGACCCACGTCCACTAATATGTTACGTTCCATTTTAGTACGATGGCGATCACGTACTTTTAATGTTGCCTTCTTTAATACTTTCATTGCATATAAAGTACCAGCATCAACACCAATCACTTTACGTACAAGGAATACTTTACCGAAGGAACCTTCACCAAGTACCTATGGATTTTGGGTTTTAAAATAAATAGGTATACTACAATTATTGATTTTGGCTAACCACCAACCTTAAGTAATTCAAATTGTGATGGATCCGCTTTATCTTCACCAGTTGGTGCAACCTCACGTACTTCAATTTCATGTTCTTGATGTTGATGTTGTTGAATTTCATCACAAGTTTCATCCACACACATAATACTATCATGATCATGGTCATCTGTTTCACATGATGTTTGTGATGTCTATAAAGACAAACAAACATTTAGATGTTAGGTACTTACTTACCTATGTAATTTTATAAAGTATAATTTTATTTTATTTTACTTACATCAAATGTATTATTTGTAGTTGTTGTAATAACATTGTGATGTATTTGTTGTTGTTGTGTTTGATTTCTCCATGTAGTATTGTTTGGTAAATGTATAAAATCTTTACTATTAGCTAATGGCATATTTTGGGGTATTGAATGTTTTTAATTGTATTGTACTGAATTGAATTGAATTGATAGATAGATTTTAGGACTTAATAAAAAACTATTAAATATTATTTGTATTATTGAATAATATACAATGTAATATGTTTATTATTTTATTTATTTAATTCAACAATATTTTTAATAAGTATTAAAATAAATTTAGTTTTACTATTATTATTCATATCATTTTCTGTAGTTAGTATCTATTTAATAAATTAATTTTAGTATTTACTAAAATTAAATACTATCATCACAGTTTATATTTCAGATTAACAAACATTAACACATTCATTAAATTTAAAAAAACGCTATCAACTAAACGAACGATCGCCCTAACCACTGTCTTTACTTTACTGTTTTCTTTGCTCTCTGTTAGTATGATTGAGTATGATGTTTCAGTTTGTTCAATTCATTGGGTGTGTTCGGCCGAGCTCACTTCTGAGCAAGCAGTTCTAAGTAAGTTACAATAAATAAAATTTTATTCAGAGCCTATGTGCTCAGCCGTTTCAGCCTGGACACACTTACTTTCTTTTATCTGTCAAAAATAAGGCAGTGGCGTACTAAGTAAAATGGTGGCATGGACAAGTTTCTTAGCATCTAAAATGTCCTGGACGATTAACTAAGATTCCTCAGGACTGAATTCTGTCGAGTATTGGATTTTCTATTTAGTTAGTGTGTCCATGATCTTATACACTGGTTGACAGCTTAAATAGAAAACCTTTGGCATTTTTATAAAAGAATATAGCGCAACATATTACCAAATTTTTATTTCAATTCACATTAGAATGTAAAAATAGCTTTAATAATCTTAACAAAACTGAAAATAATTATAGTTGATTATAAAACGAAGAAAGTATAAACTTTCAAAGGTTATTTTCATCTCCTTCTTGAAAACGATGTTTTACATGCAATCTCTATGGGGATAAATAGCATAATCACATCATAACTAAGTATGACTATCTTTATCGAATTAGGATTTTAGAACTTAACAATTTGCTTATTTTTAAAAATTTTTAATAAATAATCACAATTTCCTGTAGTTCGGTAGTCAGCCTATTCGTTATAAAATTTACTTTTATAAAAATTTAATATAATAATCATACAATAACACAAAGTGTAAGGCAATGACAAGGATAACGGAAATTCTGACATATAGTAAAGAACAGATATAAACACGACGGACACACTTTCTGAATCTCTAAGTGCTGTTGTTGTATTCATACCTAATTATTACCAACATAAAAAAATGTTGATATATACAGACAGCATGCTATAAGAAAAAAAAAACTTGTAAACTTTTTATTGGTTATTATACCTACTTCTAACTTCATTTTATAGATTAGTTATTTTGCGGATTAAGCGGCGTGTATTGTATTAGTTATAATTAAGATAAACTTTGGATATGTGTATTTTTGGTAGATGAATAATTAATTTTATACATTATTATTTGTATATAATAATACATACTTATTTAGTACGATGGTTTTTACATTTTTGGAGAATTGGTCCCCTGAAGCTAGAATTGTGGCTATAATTACCTTATTTATTTGGATACAATACATATGGGAGTTTTATTTAGCAATCAGACAGGTACGTTATACAGGATATACTAAGTATAATTGAAATAAATAATATATATATATATATATATATATATATATATATGGTTCCCCATATATATATTTATTGAATTCTATTTTAGCATTTATTAATAAAACGCACAAAAACTGTACCACAAGAATTAATAAATGTGTTAAGCGAAGAGACATTCCAAAAAGCACGACTATATTCATTAGATAAAAGTCATTTTTCATTTATTCAAGAATCATTCTCAGTAATTGTAACAAGCGTTGTCATTTTAAGTGGTATCCTAGCGATATTCTGGAATTGGTGTGATGATCTAGCAGATTTATTAGTAGTTCCATCACAATATCGTGGTGAAATTATACACAGTTTATTATGGCTATTATTAATACAATTGATATCAACTGTCATCAATCTACCATTCTCAATTTATTATACATTTGTATTAGAAGAGAAACATGGTTTTAATAAACAAACAGCTAAATTCTTTTTAGTTGATAAATTGAAAGGATTTGTTGTAACAAATGTGATTGTGTTGCCATTAGCTGCTCTAATCATAGTTATTGTAAAGAATGGTGGTGATTATTTCTTTGTATGGTTGTGGATATTCACTGGTGTTGTGACTCTATTATTATTAACAATATATCCAGCATACATAGCACCATTATTTGATACATTCACACCTTTACCAGAAGGTGAACTACGTCAATCGATTGAAGCATTAGCACAACAATTACAATTTCCATTAGGACAATTGTATGTGATTGAAGGTTCAAAACGATCTGCTCATAGTAATGCATATATATTTGGTTTATTTGGATCAAAACGTATTGTATTATTTGATACATTAATTGGTGGTGATACAAATACAGATGATGGTTGTACAAATGAACAAATCTTAGCTGTTTTATCACATGAA
Organism: Chrysopa pallens; assembly: GCA_020423425.1. Lineage (NCBI taxonomy): Eukaryota > Metazoa > Arthropoda > Insecta > Neuroptera > Chrysopidae > Chrysopa > Chrysopa pallens. The sequence continues at coordinate 91,509 of CM035595.1, read as the reverse complement.
TTAGGACATTGGAAGTTTGGACACATTACAAAGAATTTAATAATTGCACAAATCAATTTATTATTGGTGTTTGGTGCATTCGCATTAATATTTAAATATGATGCATTATATACAGCATTAGGTTTTGAACAAGGTATTCAACCTGTATTAGTTGGTTTAGTTGCAGTTTTACAATTTATATTTGCACCATATAATGCTATTTTAAGGTATATATATATATATAATATATTTATAAATATATATAATATTATTTATATTTTATTTATTTACAGTTTTATATTAACAGCATTATCACGTCATTTTGAATTTGAAGCAGATGGTTTTGCATCAGAATTAGGACGTAGTGTTGAATTAAAAGAAGCATTAATTAAATTAACAAAAGATAATTTAGGCTTTCCTGTGTATGATAAATTATATTCATCATGGCATCATTCACATCCACCATTATTACAACGTTTAGATAAATTAAAAAGTAATCAAAATGATTATAAAAATAAAAAACATAATTAATTAATTAAAACTACAACTAACATTTAATTTCAATTCAATACAATACAATTCAATGATTATTACTTAATAATTTGCTACTTAAACTTACCTCCATACGTTCATAGTAAGGTAAGTATATTAAATAATAATTTTATTTTATTTTTTTTACTTATTTTAGTATCTACAGAAAACAATATAATAATTAATTCTTCACACTTTACACTCATATCTAACATAGTATTAACAATATTTTATGCTGGCAGTACAATATATAAATTAAACAAACTTGTGAAGAGTACAATAATGTCTGCGCCTTGCTCTTTTTCTCTCACACTCTCTCTCCTCCATCTTATGCAAGTTGACTGTTGTTTAATAGCTCTAACAAACGAAACGTTTTCAGGAGTCATTTTTGAGACTTCACAGTTCTTAGACCAAAATGTCTTATTCTCTAACTGGAGAGATATTTGGATACATCATTTCACCTCCTTAAATAAATGGATATATTATATAATTTGGTCTAAGAATTCTCAGTGATTCAATACCCATCATTTATTTGTAGCTAGTTGAACATTCAAGTTGGATGAATTGAAGATGGTTGTTGAGAGCACAACACAAACTCGTTACCTTTTATTTTTGTGCCATTTGAATGATTATATAATATAGTATTAGGTCTGTTTGGAAAATGTCACAGTTGTTTATAATTTAAGATTAAAAATGACACGCTTGCTGCACTCAGGTCCAGGTGTGGTGCTAGTGTGTATTTATGAAATAAAAACGAATTTTATTATTATCAATCAATTCATTATCTAAACTATATGTAAAGAGTCTTAGAATTAGTATACCTCTCACAACAGTATATAGTTAAGGTACCTATCTATCTATCTAATCAAGGATTTTATTTACAAAATAATAAATTTATGATTATAGTATAATAAAATAAAATTAAATTAATTTTAATTATAGAACAAGAATATATAATTATAAAAGATTTAGAAGATATTCAACCATCATCATCATAAACATGATTCATATATATATAATTAACTACAACAACAACAACATTATCAATGTATTAATAATAATAAATAAATAAATAAAATACAATAGAAATAATTAATTATAAATAAATAATATGTACTTTATTTAATACAATTATCAATAATTATGTTGTATATATTTATTTATCTTAATCAATTCATATTAAATCTATATAAATCAAAAAAAAAAATTATCACCAGAGCTTCATTCATTCAATGATCAAATTATTACAAAATATAATTAATTTGTGTCTTAGTATTTACTAGAAAACTTATGAACTGATTTTTAGTTTACATACTTCATTATGTACGTTCTTTTAATACCGACAAATTTATGTATGAAGTTTTTTATTATCAAAAGCCTAGTTTTCAAAAATATACCTTTTTCGATTTTTTCACATCATCTGGGAAACTAGACTTGTGTTAAAACAAAACTATTAAGTGTTAAAAAAAAGCCTATCAAATAACGTATACAAAATAAAAATTTGTTGACGAATTTCTCGTAATATAAAAAAAAAAAAAACCTTTCAAATATTAATAATAGTGTCAGAAAATATGCTCTTTAACACACTCAATATGTGATCATCTGAGAAATACGATTGTTCATTTAAAAAGGCACTTCCCACAAATTTAAATTCCCCTAATTTAAGGTAATCTAATTTGGAAATATCCATTGTATTTTTCGAGTTCTATTTTGACTAAAATTGGACCATTCTACAGTCGGTTGTCGGCTAGTCGTTCGCTATTACTAAGTATTTTTGAAATAATATTGGTTAATAAGCGAATTTTTTATAAATCTTCGAAGAAAAAAATTACTTATTTTTGTAATTAGCATATACCAACCATACATACTTACATACCAAGAAGCTATAAGTCTCCCATTATTAAAAAAAATATAGACATTATAAAATATACAGTTAAATGTTTTTAAGTATGCAGATATTATATAAAAAATAATTTTGTATTATTTGTTACCGATCTACTTGCGGTCTCTATTAAATAAAACGATCAAAATATGAAAAAATTAAATTGAAAATTCAAATCAAGTTGATACTGATAGAGATCTAATATTTTATAATAAATGTCAATTTTTATGAAATTCGTTAAAATAAACAACTTATTGAATTATTGGTTTTAAAGTAGAAAATGGATTATAATATTTGTCGATTATGTTTGATACCAAAGCATACAGCGCAGAGAAAATTTCAAAATATATTTACAAGTTTTGGAAAATTTAATAATCGTCAATTAAAAATAATTGATGCAATTGTAGAATGTGCTCCTATCCAAGTAAGTTACTTTTAATTAATCAAAGTCATAATTATTAAAATAATGTGCATATACAATACAATCAATTGATATATTTATTTTAATACTACATAATTTAATGCAAATTGTTTATTATTAATTAATTAATTATGAAACTTTTTTCTTTTTTTAAATTACAGATAAATGAAAATGACAATTTACCAAAAGATGTTTGTGTAAATTGTTTAGAAAAATTACAAAATTCATATGAATTCCGTGAAATTTGTTTACAATCAGATATCAAATTAAAATCATTGTCTATCATTAAAAAACAAGAATCTATAGATAATGATGGAAGTGATTCACCTGCACCAAATCATGATCAAAACGATTATGATGAAGATGATGATGATGATGATTTGAACGAACAAGAAAATAAAAGAATTATTAAAGAGGAATTTCAATGTAGTTTATGTGGTTATGTATTAGAAGACGAATCTGGTATAGCTGAACACGTTCTAACACACGACGAATCACATGATGCTGCTATTCAAGATGATGATGATAAAGTAGAAAGTTACGATGAAAGTGTAGTTGAAGCAAATGATGAAGATGAAGCTACTTGTAATGAATGTGGTAAAAAATTTCAATCAATAAAAGGTTATCATCGACATTTAAAACAAAATCATTCACATGAATTTATCAAATGTATGCATTGTAATAGAAAGTTCCCAAACAAAGATGATTTAAACTTACATAATGAAAAGTTACATACATTTCAATGTAAGATCTGTAATGAAACATTTGTTTCTGAAATTCAAATTGAAAAACATTATATTGTTATACATTTTACAACTTATATTAAAAATGATAATGATGCAGACGATAATAAAAATAATTCAAATTTATGTTATATTTGTGGTGAAAATAAATTAAATTCAATAGCAAATCATCATCATCAGCAGCAGCATTTAAATTGTTATAGAGGAGTAGCACGTGGTGATGATGGTGGTGGTGGATTAGAAGGGGTTATAGAGGGAGATTCAATAAAAAATAAAAATAATTTATTAATACGAGAAGAAGAAGAAGTTGAAGATTTATATGAGTTAAAACGAGGACAACGTAAAACATTTAAATGTAAACATTGTGATAAAAGTTTTATATCATCGCCATCATTAAATATTCATTTACGAATTCATACCGGTGAAAGACCTTACACATGTGAATTTTGTAACAAAAGCTTTCGACAAAAGATTCATTTATCAATACATCGACGTATTCATACTGGAGAAAAGAATTATATCTGTCATTTATGTCCACAAAGTTTTTCTACAAACAGTTATTTAACAAAACATAAGAAGAAAGTACATTCTAATTCAAAAGAATTAGAAAATAATGGTGTTGTAGCATCATCAGCAGCTGAAGGAGTTACTAAGAAATCATCATCATCATCTGTTACTAATACTAGTACATCTGGTGGAGGTGGAAGCTTTCAATGTAATTTATGTGAAAAATCATTTGTGTCACGGCCTTCATTAGAAAATCATTTACGTACGCATACAGGTGAACGGCCATTTAAATGTGAATATTGTATGAAAGCATTTAAACAGAAATCACATTTATTAGTGCACATTAAAACACATACGGATGATAAACGACATATTTGTGATATATGTTCAGTGCCATTTATAACGAATGTGAATCTAAAACGACATATGGCAACACATTTAAAGAAACAACAACAAATGAAACAACCAAACAATTTAATATCGACACGACGTTTGGGTGGTAATCGTAGTCCATTCACATGTATCACATGCAACGAAGGTTTTATATCAAAACAAGAACATTCAGAACATGTACGTAGACTGCATGCAGGTGAATATCCATTCATGTGTGATACATGTGGTGATGTGTTTAAAGCAGCTGCAGCACTACGTAATCATCAATTGATACATACTGAAGTGAAAGCATACCATTGTACAATATGTTCAAAAGAATTTGCAAAAAAATGGTTATTGCGTACACATTTAGCTGTACATAATGATGACTATCCACATAAATGTGGATTGTGTCCAAAACGTTTTAAATGGCGTGTGGCACGTTGGAGACACGAAATGCGTCATACGGGTGAACGTCCATACAAATGTAGTGTATGTAATAAAGGATTTATTGAAGCTGGTGCATTACGACGACATTTACGTGTTCATACTGGTGAACGTCCATACAAATGTCAATTATGTTTTAAGAGTTTTAAAGTTGCATCGCATTTAAAGACTCATATGAATGTACATAAAAATTAATTAAATAATCAATCGATCAGTTAATTATAATTAGATTGTTGCTGTTGTTGTTGTTGTGTGAATTGGGCAGATCAAATCATTTTAATTAATTATAGGTATTCAAAACAATTAACTATTCAATTCATTTATATGTAGTTATTAACATCACTACTCACTTCGATATTCATTTTTAAAATAAAATAAAATTATTATCAAAAACAAAGCGTTCACATCCATATATAACTAATAGATAGATACTGTACTGTATTTATTTTTTAAAAATATATATAAATAAAACGAATATACTACCTACATGTTTATAGAATTAAATAAAATTATTTTTATTTAATAAAAAAAAATATAAACAACAAAATTTTGCGTTTTTTATTTCACCAATTTTTTATTAATGTTGAAATGTTGACATATTTTCATATTTTTCGATATATATGACCATTTTCAAAACAGTATTTTCTATTTTTTGATGCAAAATGTTTCACAAATTAAATCATACAATCAAAATTTTAATTTAATGATAATAACTAACTTGTGTTCAATTTAAATATTGTATTTTCTTCGTCCAAGCTTCAGTTATATTGATAATCAAAATAAATATTTTATATTATTTAATAAAAATCTTATTAAAAAAATAATTTAATTTTCGATGAAATAGAAATGCTCCGTCCCTGCAGTTAATGCTAAGGACTGTTTTTACAAATATATAGTCGTCAGTTGACAAACTCGCAGTTAATAATATTCAGTATTGTTTTTATAGGATCAATTTTAATACGATAAAATTATTAAAATTAATTTGAGAATAATTGTTATTATATATTATTTTTTTTAAATGTAAATTTAAATACATAAATTATTTAAATACTGCGCCGCATATAGATGACACCCGACATTGACTTTTTATGTCATGCGTATTACTCATACGCCGTACAACGCCAGAACTAGCAATAATGAACTTCCGTTCTAGAAAGCGTCTGCATCAGTTAGCTTGGGTGTGTTAAAACTTAATTGAAGCATCAAATTCACCAAGAAAGTGAAATACAAATCCTTTTTTGATAATTTTAATTAAATATTTCAAAATACACAGAAAAAGTAAGTAATTCTTTAAATTTATAAATATAATTAACTTGAATTGAATACTTTTATTAAAACATAAAATTAATTCCTTTACTTGAAGTAAGTCATTGACGCCATTTTAACTATTATACACAGTAATTTAGGTATTGATTTTATTTTTTTTACTATTAATTTATTAAGCGGATGTATTTTCAAGAATATTTTTCATTATATAATACTAAAAACTTATCTTTTATGTGTTATTTTTATTGTTCTAGAAATGTCCAGATATCGTGAATGGGATCTTTCTTGTAAAGTGTATGTAGGAAATTTAGGATCCTCAGCAAGTAAACATGAAATTGAAAGTGCATTTAGCAAATATGGTCCCTTAAGAAATGTATGGGTTGCACGAAATCCACCTGGATTCGCATTCGTTGAATTTGAAGATCCGAGAGACGCTGAAGATGCTGTACGAGGCCTAGATGGAACGTAAGTTTATTTAAAATTGTTATAATTGATTAATTGAATGCCGCTATTTTAATATTATTTATCATGTGTATTTTGATTGTAGCCGTTGTTGTGGAACTCGAGTACGTGTAGAAATGTCTTCTGGCCGGTCTCGTCGCGGAGGTGGAGGTGGAGGAAGACGTGGTCCACCCCCAAGATACTCCAGGTATGTAGCAAGGTTAATACTGATTTTTAATTTTTTTTTTCATAATAATACCTATTATCAGTTAATTAGTATTTCTTGTAATTTTCAAATTTAATTTTTTTTGCCAATTCAATAATTTCATTTAAAATCATTTGATTTCGTAGACAAATAAAAAAAACTACGATAGGTTCAATGTAAAATTAAATTGTTTTTTTTTTTTTTTTTTGAGTAGATTAGGTTTTTATATCAAAGCCAAACAGTTGATAAGACAACAAATACGTTATGACGATATATAGAACGAAATATAGTAAAAATTATAAATAATATCAATGTTGTTAAAATAAAAAATTAATCTTATTAAATAGGTAATTTAAATATTATAATTGAAAATATTGGTATCAATTAAATATCAATAAATGACTAGTTTGATTTAGTTTTTACTTACAATTAGTGACTATAAATACATTTGAATGAATGATTTTGAATGGAATTATTAATTTAAAAAAAATAAATAAAAAGAACAATAACTTAAAGTCTTCTAATCTTTTAACAATCAATAATGATAATAACAATATCAAATATTAAACTGTTTATAATAATAGTAAATTGATGAGAGTTATATTTGGTTATATTATGGTGTCGTCTGATGTTTAAAATGATTGACGCACTTTCCAGGATTCTTCTTTCGCCTCTGCTGTATTCATGTGACCCCCCTGACTGAGCACCCTCAATCAAAACCTTTCATCCGAACACCACCGACACACCTTTAAAATAATAAAATAAATAATTTACACCACACCACCATGTATGTCATCCATGAGCTGCAACTGCTCTGCTCTGCTATGTGCTCACTTGACTGGCTGTGACAATACATCAATTCAATTGAAAGTTGAATTCAACGATTAAATCAATTAAAATTGCTTACAAAATGTCCATCAAAACAACTCTCCTCTTCAACCTGCCTGCTAATCAACAAATCCTACTCTTCTACTACACACCTTCTTCTACTACAGACAGCAGTAGTCAATCAAATTAATATACACTTGAACTTGGTTGGTTATGTTACAAAACATAAATCAATAAAAATTATTAAATGCTCTACTAAAAATAATCCATCCATCCATGTTCCCAATCCTTCCTAAAGCAAAATACAACAAAACCAACGTCGTAAATAGAGATATATTTATTTATTATGTATGAAAGATGAAGCAATCTTGGTTTTTATATTAACGTAATATGGGGCTTATACATACAGTACAGACAGTTTATATTTAAATTAATTACATGCAAGAATAATAATAATTATATTGAATATTATTGAATGGGGGATTGAAATTAAGAATAATAATAATAATGATGATAATCCTTTAAAACTCCTTAAATCCCGTTCAAACCTATCCGATAAATTTCAATTCAAATTCAACATCGCATACCATCAGCGTTCACAAACAGAATCAGATCACAGTGTGTACGTGTCAGTGCCACAGTCACAATCAGATCAGTGTTCTTCTGGCCCTGCCAACAAACAACGTCTGTTGTCTACATTTGAAGTTCACAAAAAAAAAAAAAAAACAAACAAAAACTACTACTACTACTACTACTACTGTACTACTCATCTCCTACATCTCTGCTTGTTCAACCAAAATCAAATCAACCACCAATCAACCACCAAAACCTACCACACAAAATGGCGGCTGCGCGCGTCCGTGACACAACAATCTGCTATTAAAAAAATAGAATAGTCCTACTTACAACTTTCAAAATCAGTAAACAAAATTTAAAAAAAAAATCAACGCTCTCAAAAATATATATATATATAGATATATATATTTATGTATATATATTACATAAAACTACATCACTCTACGCCTCAAATGAATTTGTCTGACACGCCCATGTTGGTTGTGTGTTGTTCGTCGGTACCGTATTTTAGTTTATTTTTTTTTATTATTATTTTTAATTTTAAATCGTTTAAATAACTGACAAATATTTCATGAAAATAATTGTAATCTTAGATTTTAAAATTATAATATTCATATTTAAGATTAGGTAGAGTACATAACTAAACATATACTAAACTCAATTATCTATCTTATCTATCCTATTGCTCTCAGTTTTTCTGCTCTGCATTATTAATTGGAGAAATAAATTCAAGGATAACTAATTTGTACCATTTATTAAACTTCAGAATGAAAAGTTTTCGACTGCATAAATTCTAATAAAAATCACTGAATAGTAAAAACTAGTTTGGTTGATTCAAAATGTTTGCTTAATTAATAATATATACTAGTCTAGTTAGTCTTCCTTCTAGTGGTGTAGTGGTGGTGGTGTTGTTTGCCACAAAATTCGACCATTATTACTCAGAAATAAGTAAATATTCAAGAGTATTATAAAAAATGTGTTTTTTTTAATCAATTAAATGGGCGGCAAACATTACGGATAATTATAAAGGAAGGGGTTGTATTGGATTCTAAGATAAAAACTTCTTATTATTTTGAATATGTTATGTACTTTACTACAACAATATAATATAAAATAATGATTACAATTGTTTAACTGAAATTATAAATTTACAATCCATATTAAATAAACTATTCAAAATTTTATTACTCTAGATAATAATTAAATAAAACAAATGAAATATAGATAGATAGATAGATAGCATTCATTCATTCATCTTGTTGTAGTTACTGTACTGTACTATAGCAGGTGCATATCAATAATTCTTACTTTCATTTACTTCTTAAATTATAAAATAGTCAACTATTTATATTTCTTATATATAAATTTAATACCACTAGGTATTAATTACATACATTAATTAAATAGATAAAACAAGAGAGAGAGATAGGGAGTATGTGGCCACAAACAATAAAATTTTAATTTGTAATTAATATATCTATAAATAAATAATAATTTAAAGCCATATAAAATATTAATTTTATTTGATTATTACTTCAATTTAATTCAATCTCATTTAATATATCATCAAATTATTTTATTGATTTATTTACTATTTATATTTTTCTACTTATGTATCTAACAACGTTAATATTATATCGATTCCAGTTATTTTTTGTATGAATAAATATGATGGATTCGTGGATCCATAATCGAATTATTTATTTTAAATAATTATGAATATGTTTTAAGAGGAATTGTTATTAAAAAAGGATAAACATACAAACAACTTTTGTCTGAAACATTTATTCATAAAATATTTATTTAATCTCAGATTGTATTGCTACAATACAAAGTATCATATCGGTAGTATGTTAGGTGGTGTATTATTATAACTGAATAGAGGTTGGTGGATATTTGTTTGTTGAATGCTAATAATTAAAATTAGTTGAAACGTTGATCATATTATAGGTTACTATCTAAACAATTAACACTGTTTGTTGCTATTTGTACTTGAACCATTATGATTTATATATAGCATGTACAAGGATTTCTACTCCATACAATATAATGTTAATTGTAATAGAATGTATATATATAAATTTATAAAATTTATTTAAAATAAATATAAATAAATCAATAAATATATAGTAGAAAAAAAGGGTATTTTCATATTTTGATAAATCTAAACAAATTAATTTGATAAACATCAATTATTATTATTTATTGATTTTGGCCTGAAAACTGATGTAATTTTTTCAAAGATGTTTTAAAACAACAGTCAGTGTATTTATTATTAAGTTGCTGATACAATTGACAACGACACTGTTTATAAATAAATATTAAACATAAACAAATCTATTTGACTTAGAAGTCAATTATATTAAATTACAACATTTTGTTAAAAACAGCTTAGCAGCAACTACCTGCCTACTTACCTACCTGTTAATATAAATAACTGATTTCTTATTGTTATTTTTAAATAAAAATCATTGAATTGTTTATATAATACTTTGAAAAAATTAAATAATTATTATTTATAATTAAATATTTTATTATAATTTCAATTAAATGAATTAAATATTTATTAAAAATGCACATTTTTATGTGCTCTCTGTTTTTTTTTAGATCACGATCACCAAGACGATCACGTTCACCACGATCTCGTTCCCGTTCTCGTGATAGAAGAAGTCGATCAGATTCAAGAGATCGTCGTTAGATTTATTTAAACTAAGCTGTATTTAAAAAAAACATAATGAATCAATTAATATCGTAATATAATTAATAATAATGATTGTATCTTATTAACATTCTTATGTTACGTGTGCGTTCATGTCTGTCTGTCTGGTTGTTTTATTATCATTGATATTGTGTTATAATTAATTAATTTTTCGTTCGTTCGTATGGTATTTACAACATAGCTAGTTCTATCTACATAAATAAAATGTATATAAATATTAAATATATACATGACTGAAGTGAAGTAAAAACATCGTATTTATATATTTTGTTTTTGTTTAAAATCAAATTGAATAACACAATTATTAATTTATAACTGAACAACACCACAGAATGCTGCTAAACAATGAAAGACAGAGCAGACCTTCTCACCTCACAAACGAATGAATAAAATAATACACAAAAAAAAAAGCTTATTTTGTATTCGTTTATTTTTATGATTGATATTGACGAAATAAACAAATTATTAATAATTCATTTAAAAACAAATATATCATTCATATCTAAAAAATTATATAAATAATTAGATACACAACAGCAGGTATCAAAAATCAAATCAAACATGACGTTTTGTTCGTTCTATTCATTCATTTGCAATAAATTCATTTGTAACTTTAATTTTTAGTTCGTAGTTTGTAAAATTATTATTTGAATAAATAACTTTTTTATTAAATTATTACGAATATTATTATTATTCCAGGGTAACTTCTTATTCTTCCTTACTTTCTTATTTATTTATTTGGCCTAAAAAATGTAAGTACTGTACTACACAACATTCTCTTATATTAAATTTATAAAAAATATTAATCATTGATTGATTAAATTAGATTACAACGATGAACATTCTTTTTATGCCGTCGTAATTTTTGACTGTCCATAAAACTTTTGTTACAAGCATTGATATCACATTTGTATGGACGTTCACCAGTATGTGATCGCATATGTATTGTTAAATGATGTTTTTCTACAAAAGATTTGTAGCATATATTACAAAAGTGAGATCTTATATCCTGAAACACAATACAAAACATATGTATAAATATAATGATAAAACACTACTTACTACACTTTCATGAGAATGTATGTTGCATTCTACTATTAAGGTAGGTAGGTGTTAAAATAGATAATACCACCTACCTTCTACTTGTACTACTTACATAATGATATTTTTGATGTTTTATTAATTCTCTACGTGTATAAAATTGTGATGAACACAAATCAACATCACATTGAAAATCTTTTTGACCAATATGAACTAATTCATGACGTTTTAATGTACAACTTGTTAAGAATCCTTTACCACATTTAGTACAATAATAACGATGTCCTTCATGATGTAATTTAATATGAGTTCGTAAATTAGCTGCTTGTACAAAACTCTGATTACATTTGTTACATGAATATGGTTTATTATTTGCATGAATACGTTCATGCACTTTTAGACCACTATGTTCTCCAAAATGTTTACCTACAATAAATACGTGATAATATACGAACAAGACGAGTTCAATATCATTTATTTAGTAATTGTTATTTCAATTAAAAACATTCAATTAATTTATTGATTATTGGATCTGTGTGTCATAATAAAATCGATATCTATCTGAAATGTACTCTCAAATCAAAATAAGTATATATATAAATAAATATGAATATAACAAGGTACACACACATTAACAATGAGTACAGTATTTACAATTCATAAATAATGATTTCTAATTGAGTAGAATATAAATTTGATTTGATACCATGATAACAACTGATGATATGAACGAAACTACAGCTATAATATTAAAAATAATTACCACAAGTTGTGCAAAGATAATCCCGAATATTATGTTCAGCATATTTATGTTTTTTTAAACCCCCTTTGGTCTTATAAATTTTTGAACAATTGCTAACACTACAAACATAATTTCGAATAGCATTTGAATCGTTTGTTCTACTACTTCTACGAGCTACAGCAGCTACTGTTGTTTTAAAATCATCTTCATTATCGCTATGATGTGCAGATGTTGTATTTTCCGATTTATATGGAATTTCCTCTAATATTTCGTACTTAAAATCATCATCGTCTACAATTTTCTTCTCTGATGATTGCAGTTCATCAATTATTCCAAGCTGAGTGTCATCATCCTTTATTTGATTTGTTGTTGATTCATCAGAGATCACAAAAATGTATGAAATTCCTCCATTGTCAAGTGTTGTACCTACTACCGATTCATCTGATTCTATTTTCACTAAAATATTTTCTGATTGAATATTTTCAATTTTCTCTACTTTACAACAATGTCTTATTGATTTCTTTGTTTCTTTACATTTTTTACAAGTTCGATTTAAAATTGTATCTTTATTATTTAAAACTGTAGACGTTTGTAAATTTTCAGGTTTGTAAATTTGCAGTTCTGATACTGATATTGCATCTCGTTTATTGAATTCAAGTATCTGGTTCAATTGTTCATTAATTTTCAAACAATTTTCTTGAAATCGAATAAAATTTTCTAGAATTTGATTACAATCTCTACATATCTCCCGTGGCAATTTTTCAAATTCTTCTGAATTTATCATAATCTACAATCATAAGAAAAAAGATAACATAGAATATCAAATTCAAATAATTTTGTATTAATTGTAACACGATGTCGAGTCGAACGTTAGTCATCTGGGTATGTGCTGTACTGGCTACTAATTTTAAAATATTTAAATAGTGCAGGAAATGTCACTTTCGTAATGGCAAATTTTAGAAGATTTAGAAAAATCAATAAAAGCCGTTTCTATTTAAAAATCAAAAAAATTCAATGTAATCCATATGAAAATTTTAAAGTATTAACAAAACAAAACTTACATTAATTTTGGTATAAAATAAAATTCTTTCACATAAAATTGAATTGCTAAGAAAGTGAATGGTACCGTCATTTTTTTGGCATAATCGACATTTTGTCAAATCAATTTTTTGCAAAATATTAGCGCTATTGTTGCTCATTACTATTATTTATAAAAAAATATACATATATATATATATTTAATTTTAAAACGTTATATGTAAAAAGATAGGGTTATGTGAGCGAAAAAATTTAATTTATCAAATTATATATTTTTATTTGATATAATGTATTTGTTAGTTATTTAAATAAAAAAAACTTTTAATTCTTATAGAAGTTTTTATAAGATAAAACGTTTTTTACACAGCCAAAGAAATTATTCCCATTTTAGATACGACCGTTCTCTTGTCACTCAATCAAACCATATCTATATATATGCACTCAAAACACAAATCTATGAGTGCCTTTTACATGGCTGTGACGCTCACATCAAAATTTCTTTCAATCCACCACAATCATTATGGTCATGTCAAAAACTCTATATTTAAACAATTTCATTATATCACCAAAATGAAATACAGAATAGTATTTTTTTTTTTTTTATATATATAAAGCAAGCTAACTAATAAATAGTTAATTATCAAGAATTACAAATAATAATGTAACTTTTGCTTTTAATTTATTTTAAAATAAGCCCCCACTTGTAATATTTAAATCTACGCAGAAAATCCATTCACTTAGCTTTGTGATAGGATTAATTATATTGGATTTGTCGAATGTAATATGTGAAATGTCTATGGTAGCTCATAGACATTTATTATAGCCTAAGTGATTCCTATTCAGATAGAAAGTAAATACAGACATCCCATCTCGCAATTATTTAGTCAATACTTGCTCAATTTGAAATTCTTATCTAGAAAGAGTTTCTACATGTTGATATTGTTTGCACCGACTCTCCTAATTTAGTTTCCCACTTTGATGACAATAGAAGTGAAGGATTGAGATGAGATAAGATTTACGTACACCACCCCACATAAGAGAAGTATTTATTGGCAACTATACATTCCATTTGTTATCATAATAAGACAAATAAAATAAAGATGATAGCTATACTATAAGTCTATGTATCTATCTATAATATCAAAGTGCATAATGATTGTTTTTATTAAAAAAAAATAAATAAATAAATAGTTAGATGGTAGATTTTTGATAAATTTTTTATATATATTATGATATACATTCATTATTAATAATTTTATAAATTAAGACGATGAACAGTACGTTGATGTCGTCGTACTTTTCCACTTGTAACAAAAGCTTGAGCACAACCATTTATATGACAGATATATGGACGTTCACCAGTATGTGAACGCATATGAACAGTTAAATGATCTTTTGCTACAAATGTTTTATAACAAATATTACAGAAATATGCTCGAATATCCTAAAAAATAAAACGACAATATATATATATATATTTTACGGGGTACTATTAATAATAATAATGATATAAATAAAATTAATGTATCTTACATAATGATATTTTTGATGTTTAATTAATTCTTTATGTGTATAAAATGCTGATGTACACAAATCAATATTACATTGAAAATCTTTTTGACCAATATGAATTAATTCATGACGTTTTAATGTACAACTTGTTAAGAATGCTTTACCACATTTTGTACAATAATAACGATGTCCTTCATGATGTAACTTAATATGTACTTTTAAATTTGTTGCATATCCAAAACATTGTGTACATTTTGGACATTGAAATGGTTTTGTTTGTAAATGAACTGCTTCATGAGACTTTAAATTACATAATGCACGAAAACTTTTACCTAATAATCAAATTTCAATATTCAAAGAATATAATATATATTAATATTGAATATTATCGGAATCAATTGATCTAAAACTATCTCATTATTTCTTTTACATTGACTTGTACTGTTAACACTGTTCATAAATCTAAATATCATCTATATAAATATCTTCGTCTTATTGGGTCTTTTATACGCCAGAATGAGACAACTTGTATGAACTTAATAAATGTAATGAACTGCAATATGAAAACGTAATGCGTACTTAAGAGAAAACATTTTATTTGCATATCAAATTTCAGTTACTTTTTTTTTTTTAGTTACTTATGTTCAATAGAATAGAATAGAATATAATAGTACTCATTCTACCATACAAGTCTTTTAATTACAAAATAAACAACAACAAGTTATTATATTTGCCATTTTCCATGACTAGCCCATCACTTTTTTTTAGCAAATTCGAATCCATTACATGACTATTACAGTTTTTCCAGAGTTTGCCTGATTATATTTTAAATACCTACCACATGCTGTACAAAGAAATTTCCGTATTCCATGTTGATGATATTTATGACTCCGTAATGCTCCTTTATTTGGACAAGTTTTTGTACATCCACCAATCGGACATTTATAATATTCCGATTGATTTTCATTATCTGTTTTATCACGTGCTTTTCTCACTGTTCTTGAAGATCTTTTAACAATTTCCATTGTAGGTTTCTCTTCAATTTTTTCAGCCAGTTGTTGCAATGTTATTTTCTCATCTTCTTCTGTTGTAAATTCATGAATATCATTTATAGGCGATGTATCACAGGGTGTTTCGACTTCTGTCCATTCAGAATCAGACTCATAAAATTGAATTGATGATTTTATCTTAGTTTCAGATTTGATCTCTGTCACTACACTATCAAACTTTAATACTTGATTTTTATTAGCTGTTCGTTTTCTTAATATAGGTCGTTTGACTTGATTTTGACTAATTTTTTTGCATTTTAATTTCTCTGACAACTTTTTCTGCTCGAATAGTAACTGTTTTAATTGTTCATCAATTTTTAGACAGTTTTTTTGAAATTGAAAGAAATTATTTATAAGTTCATGGCAAGTGGTACAAATTGATTTTGGCATAGTTTCCGTTAGATCATTATCAAACTGTTTAAAAGAAAACAAAAAATTAACAAATTGAACAATAATATAACACCATACATAAAATGAAAATATTTACGTACATTCAGATGGGTGTAAAGTTTAATGCGTTCGAATAACAATAAGTTTGTGATAAATTCAATACAACCTTCGTTTTCTTGGCATAGTCGACACCGTGCTAAATCAATTTCATATAGAATTTTAGAAACTGAATTATCACTGAATAAATTCATAGTAAAACCGTAACTTTCTTATGTATTTATTTTATATATTAAAAGTCAAAATAATGAAGTTTCATAGTTTCCATAATCCAGCGTTTCATTTTGGACATTTTTGTCTGAACTCGAGTTTATGTTCCAAATAAACAAAAAAGAAATTCAAGTTTTAGGAAGCGATCGAAAACATTTTTGATGCATGATTTATTGATTGAATTGCACAATAAGAAAAAAATCACTAATTATTTCTTTTAAAAATAAATATGAGATGACATATTTAATTTTTAAAGTCGTTGCATTCAATCAAATGCAACCATAGATAAAAATTAACCAAGAATAGAGAGGGTATTTTTGCCATCTACCAATTGTTATTTTTAACTATTTAATTAAACATGGGTTTAGGTACAAGATAAATGATGTATAATCAAATAGAAAATATATTGGTAAACCGGATATATTAGTTTTACTGACATTTATCTATAGGGTTCGGTTAGATTGTTAATTTTTTTAATTTATTAAAGTTATACTTCTTTAGGCGCGTTATAAAAAAATTGGGAGAGTGAAATTTTAAGATGCGCGCGGATCAACGTCACAAAAAATTCAAAAGGTTACCTACCGAAATCTAACTACTAACAATGAAGTAATACAGAAATCTGAAGTAAAATAAAACCCAACCCAACTGATGTAAAACTCAACCCAACCCAAGTAAAATACAAATGAAATAAAGTAATTGATAACCGAACCAACCCAACCCAACCCAACTTAAATAAAACGCAAATAAAGTAAATGATAACTAAACCCAACCCAACCCGAACTGCAATACAAATGAAATAAACTAAATGTTAACTGAAAAACAAATGAATTAAAGTTAATGATAACCGAACCCAACCCAACTAAAATACAAATGAAATGAAGGAAATTACAATGCTTTCATAGTGACAGAAAATATTGATTAATTGAAAAAAATTTGCTATAATAATTATTATTTCATTATTTTTCAGGTCCATTAAATAATTAAAAACAGTGTTAGAAATATTTGACATTGATCATTGTGAGGTTAGTTTTAAAAGACTCCGATTGTCAAATTCAAATACTTGATAATTTGCAAATTTGAACTTTATCAGTTTCATAGTGACAGTTGAAGTGAATACGTTAATAATTAAAAACAGTGTTAGAAATATTTGACAGTTACATTGTGGGGTTAGTTTTAAAAGACGCGGCAATTCGGTAAGTCATATTAAAATATTGATTAATTTAAAAAAATTTGCTATTATAATTTTTATTTCATTTTTTTCAGGTCCTATTTATAATTTAAAACAGTGTTAGAAATATTTGACAGTTATTATTGTGAGGTTAGTTTTAAAATACTCCGGTTGTCAAATTCAAATATTTCATAATTTGCAGATTTGAACTTTATCAGTTTCATAGTGACAGTTGAAGTGAATACATTAATAATTAAAAACAGTGTTAGAAATATTTGACAGTTACATTGTGGGGTTAGTTTTAAAAGACGCGGCAATTCGGTAAGTCATATTAAAATATTGATTAATTTAAAAAAATTTGCTATTATAATTTTTATTTCATTTTTTTCAGGTCCTATTTATAATTTAAAACAGTGTTAGAAATATTTGACAGTTATTATTGTGAGGTTAGTTTTAAAATACTCCGGTTGTCAAATTCAAATATTTCATAATTTGCAGATTTGAACTTTATCAGTTTCATAGTGACAGTTGAAGTGAATACATTAATAATTAAAAATAGTGTTAGAAATATTTGACAGTTACATTGTGGGGTTAGTTTTAAAAGACGCGGCAATTCGGTAAGTCATATTAAAATATTGATTAATTTAAAAAAATTTGCTAATATAATTTTTATTTCATTTTTTTCAGGTCCTATTTATAATTTAAAACAGTGTTAGAAATATTTGACAGTTATTATTGTGAGGTTAGTTTTAAAATACTCCGGTTGTCAAATTCAAATATTTCATAATTTGCAGATTTGAACTTTATCAGTTTCATAGTGACAGTTGAAGTGAACACATCAATAATTAAAAACAGTGTTAGAAATATTTGACAGTGACATTGTTGGGTTAGTTTTAAAAGACGCGGCAATTCGGTAAGTCATATTAAAATATTGATTAATTAAAAAAAATTTGCTATTATAATTTTTATTTCATTTTTTTCAGGTCCTATTTATAATTTAAAACAGTGTTAGAAATATTTGACAGTGATCATTGTGAGGTTAGTTTTAAAAGACTCCGATTGTCAAATTCATATATTTCATAATTTGCAGATTTGAACTTTATCAGTTTCATAGTGACAGTTGAAGTGAACATATCAATAATTAAAAACAGTGTTAGAAATATTTGACAGTGACATTGTGGGGTTAGTTTTAAAAGACGCGGCAATTCGGTAAGTCATATTAAAATATTGATTAATTTAAAAAAATTTGCTATTATAATTTTTATTTCATTTTTTTCAGGTCCTATTTATTATTTAAAACAGTGTTAGAAATATTTGACAGTGATCATTGTTAGGTTAGTTTTAAAAGACTCCCTCCGATTGTCAAATTCAAATATTTCATAATTTGCAGATTTGAACTTTATCAGTTTCATAGTGACAGTTGAAGTGAACACATCAATAATTAAAAACAGTGTTAGAAATATTTGACAGTGACATTGTGGGGTTAGTTTTAAAAGACGCGGCAATTCGGTAAGTCATATTAAAATATTGATTAATTGAAAAAAATTTGTTATTATAATTTTTATTTCATTTTTTTCAGGTCCTATTTATTATTTAAAACAGTGTTAGAAATATTTGACAGTTATTATTGTGAGGTTAGTTTTAAAAGACTCCGATTGTCAAATTCATATATTTCATAATTTGCAGATTTGAACTTTATCAGTTTCATAGTGACAGTTGAAGTGAACATATCAATAATTAAAAACAGTGTTAGAAATATTTGACAGTGACATTGTGGGGTTAGTTTTAAAAGACGCGGCAATTCGGTAAGTCATATTAAAATATTGATTAATTTAAAAAAATTTGCTATTATAATTTTTATTTCATTTTTTTCAGGTCCTATTTATTATTTAAAACAGTGTTAGAAATATTTGACAGTTATCATTGTTAGGTTAGTTTTAAAAGACTCCGATTGTCAAATTCAAATATTTCATAATTTGCAGATTTGAACTTTATCAGTTTCATAGTGACAGTTGAAGTGAACACATCAATAATTAAAAACAGTGTTAGAAATATTTGACAGTGACATTGTGGGGTTAGTTTTAAAAGACGCGGCAATTCGGTAAGTCATATTAAAATATTCATTAATTGAAAAAAATTTGTTATTATAATTTTTATTTCATTTTTTTCAGGTCCTATTTATTATTTAAAACAGTGTTAGAAATATTTGACAGTGATCATTGTTAGGTTAGTTTTAAAAAACTCCGATTGTCAAATTCAAATATTTCATAATTTGCAGATTTGAACTTTATCAGTTTCATAGTGACAGTTGAAGTGAACACATCAATAATTAAAAACAGTGTTAGAAATATTTGACAGTGACATTGTGGGGTTAGTTTTAAAAGACGCGGCAATTCGGTAAGTCATATTAAAATATTGATTAATTGAAAAAAATTTGTTCTTATAATTTTTATTTCATTTTTTTCAGGTCCTATTTATTATTTAAAACAGTGTTAGAAATATTTGACAGTGATCATTGTTAGGTTAGTTTTAAAAGACTCCGATTGTCAAATTCAAATATTTCATAATTTGCAGATTTGAACTTTATCAGTTTCATAGTGACAGTTGAAGTGAACATATCAATAATTAAAAACAGTGTTAGAAATATTTGACAGTGGCATTGTGGGGTTAGTTTTAAAAGACGCGGCAATTCGGTGAGTCATATTAAAATATTGATTAATTGAAAAAAATTTGCTATTATAATTTTTATTTCATTTTTTTCAGGTCCTATTTATTATTTAAAACAGTGTTAGAAATATTTGACAGTGATCATTGTTAGGTTAGTTTTAAAAAACTCCGATTGTCAAATTCAAATATTTCATAATTTGCAGATTTGAACTTTATCAGTTTCATAGTGACAGTTGAAGTGAACACATCGATAATTAAAAACAGTGTTAGAAATATTTGACAGTGACATTGTGGGGTTAGTTTTAAAAGACGCGGCAATTCGGTAAGTCATATTAAAAAATTGATTAATTGAAAAAAATTTGTTATTATAATTTTTATTTCATTTTTTTCAGGTCCTATTTATTATTTAAAACAGTGTTAGAATTATTTGACAGTGATCATTGTTAGGTTAGTTTTAAAAGACTCCGATTGTCAAATTCAAATATTTCATAATTTGCAGATTTGAACTTTATCAGTTTCATAGTGACAGTTGAAGTGAACACATCAATAATTAAAAACAGTGTTAGAAATATTTGACAGTGACATTGTGGGGTTAGTTTTAAAAGACGCGGCAATTCGGTGAGTCATATTAAAATATTGATTAATTAAAAAAAATTTGCTATTATAATTTTTATTTCATTTTTTTCAGGTCCTATTTATTATTTAAAACAGTGTTAGAAATATTTGACAGTGATCATTGTGAGGTTAGTTTTAAAAGACTCCGATTGTCAAATTCAAATATTTCATAATTTGCAGATTTGAACTTTATCAGTTTCATAGTGACAGTTGAAGTGAACACATCAATAATTAAAAACAGTGTTAGAAATATTTGACAGTGACATTGTGGGGTTAGTTTTAAAAGACGCGGCAATTCGGTAAGTCATATTAAAATATTGATTAATTTAAAAAAATTTGCTATTATTATTTCATTATTTTTAGGTTCCCTAAATAATTTAAACAGTGTGACTAACTGTGACTAATGTTAGATTAGATTGACAAGACGCGGTAATTCGGCTAAACGGTTTGAATTAGATTTTATAATAATCATAAAAATCATTATTTCTCCGATGATTGTGTGTGTTACTAATGAAGTAGTTCTGCAAGGATGATCGTACCAAGTCATGATATTTGTAAGCCCGGACTGAAACTTCGGCAGTTATCTCTATGGCTTAGGTATATAAAAAACATACACATTCTTGTAGAGAATGTTTGGTTTTTATTTTTAAAAAAAAATCAATTTGACCTGTAAACTGAATGACCGACCATACTTGAATAGGTTTTTGTTTGAATTAGATTTTAAACTAATCATAAAAATCATTATTTCTCCGATGATTGTGTGTGTACTAATGAAGTAGTTCTGCAAGGATGATCGTACCAAGTCATGATATTTGTAAGCCCGGACTGAAACTTCGGCAGTTATCTCTATGGCTTAGGTATATAAAACATACACATTATTCTTGAGAATGTTTGGTTTTTATTTTTAAATGAAAATCAATTCCAACTGTAACTTAAGTGACTGACCATACTTGAATAGGTTTTTGTTTGAATTAGATTTTATACTAATTATAAAAATCATTATTTCTCCGATGATTGTGTGTGTACTAATGAAGTAGTTCTGCAAAGGATGATCGTACCAAGTCATGATATTTGTAAGCCCGGACTGAAACTTCGGCAGTTATCTCTATGGCTTAGGTATATAAAACATACACATTCTTGTAGAGAATGTTTGGTTTTTATTTTTAAAAGAAAATCAATTCCAACTGTAACCTAAGTGACATAAAACTGGATAGTGTTAGAGTTTGACTTAATATTTGTGTTTAATGAAGTGCCATGGAAGAACAATGGCTTCACAAGAGGCGGTAATTCGGTGAGTCATATTAAAATATTTATTAATTTGAAAAATTTTATAGTATCATTTTATTATGTTTCAGTTCCTGTAAAACATATTCATTCAAGCAGCAACTTATATTATTTAAAAGAGTAATAGAAATATATAATTGTGAACAGAGTAAATTTAATTATATTGTAGGTCCCGTTTATTTTTTAATTTTATTTTCTATTAATAATTAAATCAATTTTTCTCTAATATTGGTGTATTTATTTTGATAATAAAATTTGTATATATTTTTTGTTTGTATAAGACTGTAAACAAATAATTAAAATCAATGTTTCTCACTTTTGTAAAATTTTGTAAAAAATAAAAAGTTTAAAATTAAAGTGTTTGTCATTATTTCATTATATTTCACTACTTTTTTTGATCCCTGTAAAAAGCTCTCATTGCGTTATTAGTTAGGGCGTTCGAATCTGCTCGGTGGCGGAAAATTTGTATTTTAATAGTTGGTCATTTTTTCCATTATATTTGATTAATAAAATATATTGAAGCAGCAACTACTCCTTGGCCTTAATCAGTGGAAGAATACATCAATAGTTATTATTTAAAATAGTATTAGAAATATATGGCTGTGAACAATGTAAGGACATAATTATATACTAATATTATTAGTAGGCATGGACTT